>BLKM01000518.1:2122387-2229957 GCA_013340265.1 Coptotermes formosanus
TTCATCCCAGACTCGGTGTAGCATGTCCGCTGTAATGGTCTGCAGTGCGTGCGTTATCCGATCACGAAGTTCCTTGAGGGACATGGGCAATGGTGGTACGTAAACAGCGTTAAAGACAGCGCCATTGCCCATGTCCCTCAAGGAACTTCGTGATCGGATAACGCATGCACTGCAGACCATTACAGAGGGCATGCTACACCGGGTCTGGGATGAATTTGATTACCGTATGGATGTGTGTCGTGTGGCCCAGGGTGCACGTATTGAAGGACTGTGATTAACGCATGAGAAACTTGGACAGTTGCTGCTGCTGACGGTGTACGTTGTGCCCGTGTAAGGTGAGAAATACATTTCTTGTTAACTTTTGACACCGCATCGTTCATCTGTGTGTACCGTGTATTTCAATTCCCCAGAGAAGAATCAGTCACAACTAACACTTTTCTTTGCTTTATTAAAAATTGCTGAGCGACCAGGTTTCGGCTTAAATAGCCATCATCAGGCTCTATAAAAACCTCAATTAAGAAACTACGTCACATGAAGGGGAAGGTCTTCCTCTTTTACAAAGTGAAATTATGTTGTACAAACTAAAATGTTTTGTACGGAACTAATTTAACACTTTGCCGTCGGGCCAAGTATAAAGACGTGATTGCTAAGCCATGCTTTGTCGACGGGTCACGTATTTAGACGTTTTCATGAGCGACGTCGTATGCCTGCGTCTGTGGGCTGTTCTGTCTGACATCGCGTCAAGGTTATCGGCGGCTTGAAGCAGGATGTCTGGGCCTCAAGGTACGAACACACTGACTCCTTCCAACCCCACATTCGTAGAATCGTACGACTGCAACAAAGCGACCGCAGAACGAGATACGCCCTGTATTTTCTTTCGTCAGCTCCTTCGGTTACAATCATGGCTTTTGAGTAGTAGGTTGATGAAAGATCACGATATTTTGTGTGAGTTATATACGGCCACGTGTTTCTGATGGTAGTGAATCTGAAATTTTGGACAGTGACAGTGACGTCCCCACAACTAGTTCACGTAAACAGTCGCAACCTTGTCCCTTGAGTATAAACCGTTTTGATTTTATTTGGCAAGCCTGGCATTTGTAGTGACAACTGCCAGAAAACACAAGACGCAGGGAGGTTATTCCAAATGCGGCCTGTGTATGAATATTTTCTGCACAAATATAGGTCAGTTTACAGCCCAAAGCCAGAACTGTCACTTGAAGAAGCTGTGAACCCACAGTGCTGTCACCTGAAATTTCTGACGTAAAATCCACGGAAAATAACAAAATATGGCGTTATGGTGAGAATGGTGTGTGTTAGGCACTATCGGGTTATGTCTGCAACATGGATCTGTACGCAACAGAGGGGAAGAAGTTGGAGGACACAGTGTTATTACTTTCAGACAGAAACTTAGGCCAGAATCATCACATATGTCTAGACAATTTCTATGATAGTGTGAAAATAGCTGAAACATTCCTAGACAGAAAGTGAGAGTTTGTGGCACTATGAGGGTTAATAGAGGCTTTCCACGAGACATACAGAGTGTTTCACGACTTGTGGACATTACTGCAGGAGGTGATTTCCTAGGTCTTTGTGATCAAAAAAGTTCATATAAACATGTGGCCGATTTTGGACGGTTACGGAGTTATGGGCAATTTAATTCCCGTACACGACCTCGTGTGAACCGGATCTTACGGAACCAGCTGGCAGGTGACGGTACTCAACTAGGTGGCTTATCGTTTGCGTTGCAAGCATTATTTTTGCCACCTGACTCGGCCACCCAGCTACACAGTCCAGTTCCCGTATCCCGACACTCGGAAGGCATTTAAGGAATGCGGGGAAGGTGGGGTGCGTGGCCATTCGCCTGGCCAGTGTATACTGAATGACTCAGCAACTACTACCTGTTCAAAAACCTTTATCACTTACATTACAGTGACTGTGCCGGCTCCTAATGTTCCCAACAATATGGCGATAGTTTCGTAAAGGCGTGGGCGGTGAAAGCGACACTCTGTAGAGTGCCTGTTAGTCCCGTACGTATTCTCATCTCGGTGCGTCTGTTACGTTCACGGTACCATTTACATTTTCAGTTGCAGAGTAGGCAGATATGATTTATGTGTACGGTTTTTGTGACCGTAATTCAGTTCATGCCGTAGCTGAATATCAGCGACGTTTTCCGAACCGTAGAATACCAAACCGAAGAGTGTTTACTCGAGTTTACCAGACATTGCGAGATACTTCCCGGCGTTCGCATTGCAGCCGAACGTGATGTTAAGCAAGGCGTCGATGAAGAAGAAGGCATTGTTCAGATGGTACAGAGCAGTCCATGTGCGAGTACGCGAACAATTGCAAGACGTCTTCGTGTTCCCCACACGACAGTGTGAACACTGCATGCAGAGGGCATGTGTCCATACCATGTGCAGCGAGTGCAACATCTCGGACCTGGCGATTTTGCTCAGAGGCTGGAATTTTGCAAGTGGCTCAATGGCAGTCGCCAGTTGCATCGTTACATCCTCTTTACTGACAAGGCGCAATTCAGTCGCGACGGTGTCAATAATACACACAACTCTCATGTATGGGCAGATGAGAATCCCCACGCCACTGTGGAAAGCAACTATCAACTACGTTTTAGTGTCAATGTGTGGTGTGCAGTTCTGCACGATCAGCTGATTGGTCCTTTCATCTTGGAAGGTCGTCTTACAGGAGAGGCCTACCTCCGATTTCTGCAGGAGGAATTGCCCTGACTTTTGGGATGTGCCTTTGAATAAACGAGGTCGTATGTATGTCCAACATGACGGAGCTCCTCCTCATTTTTCACGTGAAGTTAGAAATTTCCTGAACTATCGTTTCCCTGGGCGATGGATCGGACGCGGCCGTCCCCACAATTGGCCAGCCAGGTCTCCAGACTTAAGCCCACTGGATTATTGTGTATGGGGATGGATGAAAGAACTGGTTTACAGTGTGAAGGTGGGAAAGCGAGATGCATTGCTTGGTCGCATTTTGGATGCCGCAGACCGCATCAGAAACAGTCAGCGGAAGCTGCAACGAGCAACTCGTGCAGTTCACAACCGAGCGGCAAACTGTGTTGCGGCCTGCGGTGGCATTTTCGAAAACCAGCTTTAAGCACAAATCAATTCAAATTATAGGTAATTTCACGAAGTTAACTTTACATTTATACTTTAAATGTATCATGTATTATGCTGGTTTATTATTTTGTTCCGTTTATTGTGAATTATCGTTACTGTCAAGGTTTCAAGCGGTCATAACTCCGTAACCGTCCAAAATCGGACACATGTTTATATGAACTTTTTTGATCACAAAGACCTAGGAAATCACCTCCTGCAGTAATGTCCATCAGTCATGAAACACGCTGTAGAACGGGAAGCCAGCCACTTGAAAGGCAGGCAGCGTTCTGGAGGAAGGGTGACGTCATGGTCCAAGCGTGGAAGCAGAAAATGCTTGTGCCATGATAAGCACGATACATGACGCAACATTAGGGCACACAGGAAGGAAAGAAAAACAAACCTGCAAGTAAAGAAACCTTACGCTGTTTTCCAGTGCAATAAATTTCCGAAGGGCGTAGGAAGGGCAGACCAGTACCTCAGTTGGTACTCAATTTTTGAGGAAAACTCTCAAATGGTCGAAAAACTTGGTAGTGTATCTGCTAAACTGTGCACTGCTCAATGCATTTTTTGTGTACAGAACACTAGCACAAACACAAAATAAAGTTCAAGAGCTTCCTGCACCGGGTAGAAAAGTCGTGGGTATCAAAAGTGCAGAATGCAACCGAGCCCAGTTCTGATGAATTGCAATGTCCAGAGAGGCAACCAGCGCCAAGGAGGCCTAAACAGGACCCGCCATGCAGACTGTTCGGGGATTTCAGCAAACACAAACTGGACAAAATTGTTGCTCGTGGGGAGGGCAAGAAGTATCCTGGAAGACAGTGTAAAGGATGTGCGGAACATAAGAAGCGAAGTGAAACTACGTACATTTGTAAATTCTGCGCTGTTACGCTTCACAGATGGTCTTGTTTGGAGAGATACCACTCACTGAGAAACTACCGGAACCTCTGTGTGCAGTTTCTTCAGTACTGGGTTCAGGAGTTTCATCTGTACTGTCAAATCGTAACTAAGAATCCATTCAGGGGTTTCACATTTAAAGTGTGTCAAATTTCCGGGAACTGGGGGGATTTAATTAAAGGGCCACCCCGACGGCAATGTGTTAAGATGGTAAAAGTATATAAAATAGAATAAGAGATGTGTATAAAATGTGAAACATATGATACGCATCAACCGTAAGAAATATAATATGTTGGATGGTAGTAACAGCATCAGTTCTTCATTTATAAAAATAAGTTATCTTGCACATTTTGATCTCCATATATAGTATATTAAGTTTTTCGAGGTTTTGTCTCCTCATCTATAGGTCTTCAGTTCCTGGCCATAAGCGTGTATGGAGACTGGGCTTTTATTGTGGGCTCTGTTCGAAGGTTATTGGTGTAGACGCACGTATTACGTATGTTATGTTGTTTTTTAATTGTACTGTAATTTGCTTCCACCGTAAGCTACAGCAAACAAACACGGTATAACATAACAGACGTTATGGTTATTCGATCACTGTCTTGCATGAACATAATAAAGTTTTAACTCGGACTACAATATTCCCTCTTAAATGCCATTTTCTTATCAAGCAGGTTCTAAATTTTGTGGACAATCATACATTTCCTTACACGGCCATGACGAAGGACCTTCATATGTAAGGTTCCCTGGTTTGTAAGCATTGAATGAGAAGTCATTACAACAGGAAACATATCTCTTTTATTCCAGTGAATTCATTGTTTTCCAAATAAATCACAAATGCAGTGATGCATTTGTCCCAACTTGGCAAAAGTTTAAACTTTCTTTTGTGTTAGAAGATTGGCTGTTTCATTCACAATCACTCAAGAACAGACACTTTCACCTTCACATTAGTGGTAATCGGCGACTTTCCAAATGATTTGTCGGTGTTAAAATATTAGTTTCTTCTACCTTGATCGTTTCACATTCTTCTTTAACGTGCTGGATCGACTAATACAATCACGACGCGGATGTCCGTTAGTCTATTTTCCAATTCGCTGCACAATTTTAGCACATGACAAACTCCCATTTGGTCAGTATCCTACACCTATAGCAACTGGCGGAAAATTTTGTAGGGAGAAATGTTCTTCGCCGATAGATACCATTTCACGCTATGAAATTAATTGCTTGACCAATGTCCAAATGTTTTTGTCTTTGGACATCAACTTATTTCCTAATTAGAATCTGAGTAACTGACTCTTGGACTATCTGTTGCATTCAAGTATGTAAGATCAACTCCACCACAATTATATACTTGAATTCCAACAAACAGCACGGTATGGAAAATATCAAAATCTGTTGCATGTTACCACTACTAAAATTTCTATTTCTTATCAATAAATGAAGTGCTGGTTTAACACAGAATTTCCATACAGTGAAACTTGCCTTTTGAACACGCCTTTTTCTCGGGCCCAGTGACCAGTCACGACTGCTTACATAAATGCTGATTTCGTCATGCACACATTTTACTGTGCTAATCTTACCACTGCAGTATTTCACATAAACTTACATTTCTGACTCCGGCAAGTTCAAAGTCACGCTTCCTTTCACGACTTCTCCGTACCTGAGGTAACCCAGCAAACCAATCGCGCTGTACAGCACCACTACGATGAACATAGCAATATTGATTATTCCTACCTTGCCGATGAAGTGATTAGGGTGTTTCATCGAGTTCTCCAGAGGCATCACCTGTAAAAGCCAACAAATTTGTGTTATCTCGTGAGACCAACTGATTGTTAAAATAACTAGGGACGTATTTCAATCATTAAGATATAACAGCAAAAAAACTGTGAATATATAACGAATTGTGAGTAAGAACTTAATAAGAAATCTGTTATGACTCATTTAAATTGAATAGTCTGTAATTGCCTAGACTGATTGAGTAAAACTCCGAAGAGCTTACATTACGAAAAAGAGGAAGCCTCCCACATATTTCTCAGCGTGCCTCCCTTATTCAGTTCTAGACGATGTCCGTGACAGCAGCTTTCTCCGTGTAGAGTTGGTACGTTGTCGCTAATTTTTGTGAATTTCATAAAGAACTGTGAGGCTGACCTCTGTCTACATACCACACAGACGACTTTGGAATTTTATTCTTCGTTGGCTTATTTGATGGTGCTAGATGTTGTTGAGTCGTGCCAGTCCTCAGGCATTTATTGTCATGCCTCTCACTGTGGAGGCCTGCGTTCAATCCAAGGGCATTTCATGTGGGGCTATTCTGGATAGAATGGCTCTAGTACAGGTTTTCCACCGAGTACTTCGGATTTACCCTCTAAATATCATTCTACCAAAACACCATAAACATTCATTTGCCTATCACCGATGGCATGTAACCTTAGCAATTGGCAGCTTATTTAAATAACACACTTTAAAACTTTTTTTTTTTTTTTGGAAATGTGAACTGGCTTTGAGGCTTTGAAACTGAAATTTATTTCCTAGTCGTTTCTTGTACAGGGAGAGGGGACGCTACATTTCTTTCTCTTTCACCCAAAGGTAAGTGTATGGCTTTGATACGGGTTGTATTCTGAAAAATTCAGAAGGTAGGCTAGAGGCTGGAGAACGTAAGAATTGTGGTTCAAATCCCGGCACTGAAGGTCTCTCAGACCAGGTCTGAGGTAACCTCCTATTCAAGTGTTACGGAGGGCTTTTGTGCAGGGGTAAAGCCGCCAAGCTAACCAGCCATCTTCACCCAGTGCCAAAGTTCAGAATGGTTGAAAATATACTTCTCGCCCCCCCCCCCGCCTCCATGGAGTACAAAGGGACAAATTTACTCTAACTTCCACTGTTTGCTTTGCACTTAAGATTCTCGGTGCTAGAAACTATAACTAGCTACACTTAATACTTATTTGACATGATAATAATTACGCGTATCCAAGTAACATATAAAAATTTGCTCTTATGTGCATCTACCTCTACTCATTTGAAAATTTACTACCATATCCTCGCATGCACTTGTTTGTATTCCTGTCTATGTACTTCTTAACCTACCTGTTTCCTATTACCTTAAACGTGTACCTATTTCTGCTGTCCTAAATGCTTGTCTGTCCATGCACGTCTATCTATTTTTGCAAGACCATAACCCGTGTGTCGACAATTTGCCAATACCTTATTTGGCTTGAAAAACTGCACTTAAAGAACGTCCGCGGCATACTGAGAGAAATTTTGGTAAATGTACTTACCACTCCGATGCCCTCCATGGCGAAGATGACGGTAGCGAAGAAGAGAGGTAATTGCTCTATATTCGCGATGTATTTCTTGTCGCTGGTGTCTAAGATGTCTCTAAAAATGTAGTACAGCGTGATGACGAAACTGCTCAGGATAAAGATGTTGGCCAGAGCTGAGAGGGGAACTAAGTACTTCAGATCCCTGATCAAGCCGATAGGGATCAGTAGAACCAGCAGCATGGGAATGTACACTCTGATATCCAGCACATCTGTGTAGTCCATGTAGTAGTCACCGACCTAAGGGACGTAAGTCATATTTGGAATGGGTGACTCCATAGCGCACCACATGCAAGAAAGGCTCCTGTCAGTGTTACATGTAGCTTATAAAGTCTACTGGTGGCTGGACTATAAAATATATTTTCGAAAAACACGAAAATGTACTAGCTAGCATAAACATATTTCTGATTCTGAAAGCAAATTAATGCAAAATATGAATTTTAATAAAATATTTAAAATATGTAATGGATACTTGTGTTTTTGCTTTTTTAACCTTTAGGCGATGGCTTTTAAAGAACATTTAGAACGTTATACCTAACTTAGCAGTGTGAAAATATTTAGAAAAATATCTGAAAAAGTTGCTGCATAATACTGTGGCGTATACAAACAGTATTATATTAATAAAATGTAAGTACATAAACAGTAATATCTTTACTACAAATAATATATTTTTACAGCTATTAATATGTTGAGACTTGAAGCAGTCGTCATCGTGATATCCTCATATTTGAAAATTATGAGCCCCTCCAGTTAGAACCATGAAATTCTTATTAATTTCCTTCTAATTCAAGTATGTTTAAGCCCAAGTCTCAGAAGTGGAAATATGTCGCTGCTATTGTCTGTGGTAAGTAAATAAATTTTGGGTGAAAATATAGTTTATTAATAGAGGGTTCATGTTATTTACAGTTCAGTCAATGTTTTCACACTCAGTCTAATGCATTAGAATTACCTCGTTAGTATGCAAAACCTGAAAAACACGAAAGACATCAGTCATCATAGCAAACTGAGTCGAATATCGCCCGAATACAAAGCAAGATTATCAATCCCTCAGTTTTGAGATTCGGTCAAAAGTACAGGAAATGTAACTGAATATAAAGACCAAGAGTACAAATTACATATGTACAATTACGCATATAAAAATATACAGATGTGAAGAATACAAATATTTAAATTAAAGCATTGTGCACCACGTGAGTAGGCCTGCCTTGTATAACCCCACATAAATCATTAAGCATAAAATTATGAATGTTAGCAGTAGGTGTGTTGTTTAATGCCTAATGAGACCCTGCACTGAGAGGCAAAGTCCTCTGTTTCGGACAATATATGCGTACTTCCTTCCTGTTTTGCCGAATGTATATCATAAAGGAGGCCACTTGCAGCTAAAGCTAAAAATCCCAATGATAACTATACTTTGTGTTGTGTATTAATTTATTACAAGACTAACCACTTTTCAGAAGTCAATAACATTCCATCTCAGCCTTTATAAACAGATATAAAACAAAGCTGGATTTACCAAGGGTCTTGAGCCGTTTACAACGTAAGAGTAAAGAAATTTAGATCAAATTGACAGACAGACGGACGAACATACGAAAAGACACAACCTCCGAATTCTTCCTTAACTTCATGCAGAAAAGTATAGCAAGCCTAGTGATGGTTGGGTGAGAAAAGCTTTACGAGAGAACTGTACTTGCGCTTTGCAAAATTGCTTCTCTCCATAAACTGTCTGTAAAAGACAATACTGTGTATTTATTTGAAATTCTACTGCATTGTTAAAATTCTTTCACTCGTAACAGACCTTCTGATACCCCAGATGCAACGCACTCAGAATTCTGGATCAAGAGTGATGTTCTCACTCATTTCGCGTAACGTATCAGTCAACAGGTGTTCGGAAAAAAAGCGCGTTTTTCAGTCACGAATGGCTCATTTCGTTATACCGCTGTGCAGGTGGGAGTACAAATGTACTGTATTTACACCTGGCACTTGTCGATGAAACAAGGTACGTGTATCGGTAGGGTTACTAACAACATTACCACATGACGTCACAGTCGGGCAGGGTTGGCAAAGCTACAAAGATGCACAGTCGGCTGAAGAAACGGAAGAGCTGTGTGAATGAAAACGTTCAGGTGTCAGTCCCTTTCCATATCTCGCGCTGCATAAATTTAACACGCGCATTTTTATGTCTTATTCTGTATAAAAAAGCTCAATGTAATTTCATGGGGAAGTGATCTGGACTGCGAGGCATAAAACCTCAATATTTCGTAAAATGATCCCATGCTTCCTACTTCAGAAATATTTTCGCGTGCTGTCTCCTTGTATATATGTATATGTGTTTGTGTATCGCCTCCGGTATATGAAAAAAAGACCCAAAGTTATTAAATATAGCAGAAACAAGAAAAGAAAAATTGATGATTTTTCTTTAGGTATATTTCCTTTTCCTAGAAGGCACTTTAATTCAGTAGGAAGTTTTTATGTTAATAAATTTCAAGGGAGTTCCCTGATGCAAGTTGGCTGCAAAGTTCATTAATTCGTACAAAATTTGGCAGATTTCTGTGTACGTATGTGTGAATGTCAAGCCACGATAGACGTCCCGACCTTCTTTCCCTTTGTTATCCTTTGATCAACAAAATTAACGTAGCAGTCAAATGAATATTGCAGGAAGAGTAGTACCGAAAATAAGGCGTGAGAAAGTGTGTGATATATGCAGTTGGTAAATATAAAAGGTGAAGAGAGCACTTTCTTTATATAATTTCATGCCTCGTGTTGGAGCAGTTGTATGCAAAAATGCTACGTTTTGAATTGCAGTTTGACCCATGAAACCAATAGAATAGTGTGAGATGCTACAGAGACATCTGTTATTGGCAACAGTGTCACTGCAAGCAGTAAAATCTTTCAAAGACATAAACAAGACAGGCAACGTAAGTGTAAACATAACACTGAAGCGCGTTCGCATAACCATTTTTGCCGTGGAAAACAAATACGTATTACATATGCTGAGTGTGTTTCTGCAGCCTTCCTTATCCAGCACGCACAGTGCATGCGCCGTATTATATTGGTATCTGTGGTCTGTCTGTCTCTAACATATTTTTCTATATTATCTCATAAAGGCGAGATTTTCGGAAACATTATTGGACATTAAATGTGTGTTTTGATTTTCTTTGCATTTTTCATGTGAAACTTTTCTCGTTCTAAGAAGAATTCAGCAAGATAATATCATAAATATACTTCTGTTTTCATGTCAGTTACGCATTATTCTTGTCACATCTTAATGAAGCTTGCTTTTTCTCAACATGTTTTCGAAAAATACTAATATATCAGATTTTATGAAAATCTATCCAGTGTCAGCAGAGTTGTTTGATGCTCAGAGACGGACTGACAGACAGACAAACAGACGTGACGAATCGAATAGTCTCTTTTCGCAATTTTGCTGACGCGTCTCGAGATCTAACAACAAGCACATCTAATATCTGTTACGTTAATTGCTTAATACACATTTTCTACTGCTCGCTCTAAGTACTAAGTGCTGGAAGATGGACTGACTGAAATAACATCAACACTTCCACCGTCAGTGGTAATTACTTCATTACTACTTCTTAAATTTCAAGGATACTGATATCTTGTTAAGGTTCTAGGTTTACATAAGCGATTACGAAAACATTGAAATCTTAGCCATTCTGATGAACGTGGAGCGCGTCGCAAACCATGACGTCACCAATATACTGGCCTGTAAAAGGCATTCGCCTTGCGGTAAGAATGGTAAGATTATGTGAAGGCTTCCAAAAATTTGCTTTAATAATATGCTGTCTAACATTCTCTTTATTATTTGATTTGTACCATTCAATGTATATGAAGGGTTCCTAAAATTTACTCTTAATTAATAATTAATACATGCACCACACACAGTGTAAACAACTGGAAAATTCGACCGGGAACGGCCCACTTTAAAATTTTAAATTTACAACATAGTGATTTTATGATTATTATCTTTGTATATTTTAGAATTTTACCATTTTAATCATTTTAAGAAGGGAGACACAATACCTAAATTTCCCATTGTCTTTGTATTCCTTTTTTCTGAGTAATTCCCTGATGGTGGCACAACGGTGCCGGAATATATAGGAGTTTTATACTTGCTTCTGAATGTATTTTGTTAGGTGCATAATTTAGTTATTATGTTAATTATTACTGAATTAAAAATTAACATTAACTATGTTTTTATTCTTCCAAAGGTCAGTTTATTTTACTGATTCCTGTCATTTCGTTTAATCACGTGATTCCTGCCATTTAGCTGCTTTACTTTGTTGCCACCATTTACTTTATCTGAATATTTCCTACTACTTAGTTTCTTTGATACTTCCTGCGACACAATTTAGAAACATTTATCTTCCCACTTTAATGCAAATATCGAAATATCAAGACATAAAGAATTAATTATATAATTTAAGGACGAAAGTCTTCTGGGATGTGACGTTCTGTAGCTGGATAGATATTTTCCGTTTTTTCGAAGGTATGTAGAGCCTCGATTTTTAAGCCTTAAAAGGTTAAAGAAAAAACATTAACCCAGAGATACAGCGTAGCAGCCGTGAAGGCCATGACTCCTCAATAATACTGCTGCGGAAACCTCAAATCCCAGTTGTATCCTTTGCTGTATTCGAGTGCAAAGCTCTGTCTGTCGCTCTGAGGAAATAGTGTTTATAAAGGTTTGTTTATATACTCGTACACCTTCATAATAGAACCACACTGGTAATTTAAGCTTCTCTTCAGAATTTGTTTTGTAATATAATTTTCTGAAAATATTACAAAGACCGAATTATGAAGGAAAATTTTTTAAATAAAGAAACTTATTTACCACCAATGCTGTACTGTGTTGTTATTGATCAGTATAGTTGTAAAACTTGAACAGACGAGGTCATGAACAATCTGAATGTAGACCAAGGGTCTTGAAACAATTCGTTTATATTTATTAAGACCTATAGGCATTCTTCTTTATAGACTGAGGATTTTGAGAACAGGACGCTGAGAATTATATTCGAACGTAAGTAACAGGCTGGAGAAAATCACACAGCAAACAACTCCATAATTTATTTTTATTACCAAATATTATTAGGGTAAGAATAGTGGGACAAGTAGCTGCAATAGCTGGAATATATAATACACTTTCTCCGGAAAATCTTAAAAACAAACTACTTGGTAAGTAATAGTATAGAAGGGAAAAAATAATACTATATATATTGCAAATTGTTTAGGAGAGTATGAACTCGAGTGTACTGACGCGCTCACGTAAAAATAATAATAAATTTTCTATTTCCATAAGAGGCGACGATTATCTCTATTGGCTGAACAAATTTCAGTTCAGCATGAAAGAGTGTTATCCATGGGTTCAGTTGGCCTAGTGAGCAGTAGTACTAAAAATATTGTCTATCCCTGTTAATATTTCTGCGTGTACATAAAGTTGACCTTTCATTTCCAAAGATAATTTTGGTTGGAGGTACTTCAAGAATGGAACATTAAAGATTCCTTTTTACGGTAAAACTAGACATATTAGGAAACACATGCATGCCTACCGCGTCATATACAGATGCTAGTTAATATTCAGACTGGGTGACGGTTCGCTTCATATGCTGACAACGGTCTCCATGCTTCATGGACCGCTTGAAAGAAGGAACTGGCGTTCCCAGAACGATACACTGTCTGTCTGACATTGTACGGTTCAAATAATAGAGTGTCAGTGTAGTTATTACTAGCACGTGTTACTTTAAGATATAGAAATTTGTGCCTTTATTAGTATATTAAGAATAAAGGGCGTTATAATGACATACAGAGGAAACCACTTTCGAAAAAAACAAAGCACTCTCTAGAAGAAGTAAGAAACATATATGTCTACAGCCAAGATCTTTAGCCCTACAAACCCACTATTTTTCTTCTATTTCTCTGGAGGACGTATTACTAAATTAGAGATTCTCTATAAGCCAAGTGTGTGGAAATCAATCTCAAAATTTCTTGTCAGCGTGCTTGCAACTACATAAATTTAAACCACATTACACATAAAATCAAAAACGATATAGCGCCTCCCAGTATAGCACTGGCCTTACTTAGCACTCACGAAAGTCTGTGAATATAAATTCTGCATTATACTGTGTCCAGGCATTCCGTCATCCTCGACACGTCGCTAGAAACTGCGGTAGAAAAACAGTAGCGCTAAATCTGGGTTTATCTGTATAATGTGTACGTATCGTAGAGAACTGAGTGCCAAGATACAGACAAGAATTTACTCTTACTTATGGCACTGGTGTATGTCTGTATAAACGTTATTACAAAATGTTTAGGCTGATACACCTAGCCATAATCAGGCCAGACCCACAAGAGATATGTTTAGTTAAGAACACAGTATAACATTGTCCAAGGTAAGGGTATAAGGTATAGTTCAGAGTATATTACAACGTAATCGTAGGCAGTGGGCATTCACGTATGAAATATATAATATAAAATAAACAGAACTCGATTAATAAAAACTATTTGCATCTAAGAGTCTTCTTTCCCAATAATCAGAAAGTTAATTATATAGTGTAGTTGCGTACAGAGAATTTTCGGCTTATTTGGAAGGAGGTTGCTTAGACACAAATAACTTTTATTTAGCTCTGTGTATTTTACATTCCATATGTTATACCCATGTGCCCACTACCTATGATTGTACTTTAATTTACTCTGGAATTTGCATTTTACCCTCATCTTGGACAATGTTGTATGTTCTTAATTAACATGATCCTTGTGTTTATTCCCTGATGATGGCTAGGTGTATCAGCCGAAACATGTTGGAATAACTTTTATATAGGTATATACCCGTGCAATAAGTTGGAATAAATTCCTGTATCTGAGTAACAAACTTCACATTATCTTCCCTTGTGATTTATTATTATTTATCGTCAATGAAACCAGGGAAAAAATTTTCTTATGGCCGTCATATTGTTACATGGCATTTATAAAGAAATTACATTAATACAAGCTTAATATCGTCCTGATGTCTATTATCATATATTATTGCAAGACCCTAGAGTCGTTGGCGATTATTTTGTTTTCGCCTCTCAATTCAAGCGTCGGCCATGATGTTATTACTGACTGCAGCAAATTAGAAACTATGGCGTTCGTGAGTACTCCAGTGAGGTAATATTTACACCAAGCTTAGTAAACTTGCGTCAAATCGTCCAAAAATTGAAATGCGGACGTACAATTTTGTCTCTCTCTCACTACAACACATGCTCAAATACACAAAAAGGGTAAGAGTGGCTTCGAAATCCTACTTTATAGGTATTCTTCCGTCTGCCAGTCTGTCGGTCGGTCTATCACTGACCAATAGTCAAAGACTAAATCTTTTGTCAGAGTTTCATGAAATCCGGTATATGAATTCATTACATAAGTCTGGTGAGAAGACTTGGGTTTCGTGAAAACTGGCTTAGTGACGGTCATTTACCTACTTAAGGCATAAGTACTTTTCGACCCGCAGTTTCCATACTGCTTCATTTATTTTGATAAAATTCAATATTTTCATAAAATTATTTTGATTGATTTTAAGTTGCTTAAATATCTACACAATAAAGGCCGTACTTTAATGATTGCTTTTAATGATTTTCTGTCAGTAAGTTCCGTACTTATTACCCAGGTTGTGTGAAATTCGTTATAGGTAATCTATATAAAATGCTGCCCAGAAATTAGTGAAGCCCACTCTTTTATTCTGAGCGTGTATAAAAGTATATTCACAAAAGTGGGTGAATTCTTATGCCATCCTGCTTCTGAAGATTGCTTCGCTAGAATTTTTGTACTGTGTCACGGAATACACCATCTGCAATCTTCTTGCCCTTTTAGGAAGCAAGGTCGGCTAAACAATTGTGCACGAGAGAGGGTATGTAATTCATAATATTCTCAGATAAGTCCGTGTTTTCGGATCTGAAGTTATACTCCATTTATGAGAAACGGAGGGTCAAATCCCTAGGTCTAGTTCTGTTGCTTCGTCACTTGGCCCGTCACACTGTTGAAGGTCGGAGAGGGAGAGGGGAAAGCTGTTATTTTGAGCAAATTTATTTGTACTGTGATTTTCAGGGTTATATCACAGTGTAGTCTCGTACCCTTAAGTGGTTTCCACCTTTTGGGAGGAATAAAATACCCCTGCCTTCTTTCGCGAATATGGAAGCAGTACACCACTCAGAAAAGCTGTTACACTGGTTGCCGGCTGTACAATTTTGCAACACAGAAGACAGCAACATGAACGGTTAAACATGTAAACAAATTGCTTAGGAGCTGAAAGCAAACGTGAAAATTAAATGTCACTGGGAGCAACATGAAGGCACATGGTAGGGGCAAATGTAGGCCTAAAGCCACCGTTGTGTTTAGTCTCGCAGTAGGTGTAACTGAGTTAGTAGCTTCACGCCCAGGCCACTTCCCTCCCAAAGAATAAGCCTACGCTACTTATATTACAGGGAGCTGAGTGGACTCTAGTGCCGATATACACGCTTTGGAGCGGAGGAAATTTCTCACCGATACATTGCCCAGCCCCGTAAGGAGGAAAAAAACAAAAAATAGAGCAGTATTTTAAAATAATATTTTCAAGCACATGTATGTATGTATGCATGTACTTGCGTATGCATGTACGTACGTACGTACGTATGTATGTATGTATGTATGTATGTATGTATGTATGCATGTACTTGCGTATGCATGTACGTACGTACGTACGTACGTACGTATGTATGTATGTATGTATGTATGTATGTATGTATGTATGTACGTACGTGTGTATGTATGTATGTATGCAGGTATGTATGTACGTATGCTTGTATGTATGTATATACGTACGTATGTATATGTGTGTGTATGTATGTATGTATGTATGTAGGTAGGTAGGTATGTGTAGTATATGTATTGAGGGAGATAATAATTTAAAGCAAACTATAAACTGAAGGGAGTCAACTCTTGCCTAAAATGAGAACTTATAGCTACTTGGACTCTAACACTGAGTTACAGCTTTTCCAATTTTCTGCTTTTAGAACATAATGAAACATGCTTTTGTCTCTCCAGCTTAGGTTGTTTATAATACTTTCCGAGGCTTAATTTCATTTAGTATTTCTAGTTACTCCTTCTTCTTCTTAAGTTTACTCATCTGTGAGAGTTCATGTTCCTTGCTTTGTCCTCACGTTTATCAAAGAAAGTTACGTGGGAGCCTATTGAAGTGTCTTTTTAGTAGTAAGCTACCAATGTTTCTCAGGAACATGCTGCTTTATATTTGGGTTGGTAAGGAACCACTATTCAACCCTGCTCCGGAACGACATCTCGCTAGAAACTACACACGTCACATTCCGTAAAACGTGGTCAGGCCATACTTCGCTTCTAGCTTCTCAAAGTGAAAGCTGAGTCTTAACCACGGAGCAGTCAATGCTGGAGTTGTGAGGGGGGGGAATGGCCTTGGGACAAGGTCTTATCGGAATACTTCAATTTTTCCCTTACAGTATTATTTCACCTTCATATCGTACCCATTTTTCACCGTGCGATATCTCTGGTCAGGCAGCATATTATCGTATACTTTGTCTTTAATGTGGGAATTTCATCCCTGGCCACCCACTTGGGTGTTAGAAAATTGGGGTAGACTTGGCCTGCTTTCGTTCCCTAAAACAAAAAAAAAAGGCCTATATTTATGAGCTCACTGTTCCGTCTGTGTGACACACATTTCAATTTTTGGTCCAGTTGATAAATTCTCACAATATTGGTAGGATGTTTTCACCAATATATGATATATTTCCTACAATATATTATAAAAACGTGGAAGACGCACGAAGAGTTGAGGTGGCGGTGACAAGAGTGCCACTGACTTTAGAGTCCTGAACTTATTCTTGGTTTAGATGGTGTAAAAATGTGCAGTTTTTTGTTGAAATAGAATGTTTTACAATTTAAATTAACAACATAGTGACCTTTCAAAGGTTTAGTTTAACTTGGATCCGGTCGCTAATAAAGGTGGGAGCATGAAATATGGCACGGAGGTGTAAAATATACATACTTATACACCGGGTAAAAAAGTTTTATTTCAGTCAGCAATTGCAAGCATAACGAAGATGACAACTTTGAGCCTGTATCTGATAAATTAAAGAAAATCGGTCTATATGTTATTAATATATTCCTGGCAGAAATAAAGTGCTCTTAAGCGTGGCAGTTAATTGTGCTCTCAGTTCATAAGACACTGTGGCGATGGTGATGATGGATGGATGGATAAATGAATGAATGAATGAATGATTGATTGATTGATTGATTGATTGAGTAAATGAGTACTGGGCATTAGTGGATTGATACAGAGGAATTTCGAAATTCTTGGAAAAACCTGTCCAAGTGTCACTTAGTCTGTCACAAATCTCACCTAGATTGGTCTATGATTGAAACCGGGTGTCCGTGATGAGATGCCGGCGACTAATACACACACACACACGCACACACACACACACACGCACACACGCACACACACACGCGCGCACACACACACACACACACACACACACACATATATATATATATAAGACTAAAAATATGCGCATTGGCGAAGAATGCTTAAGGAGCTGTTATTTACGCTTTAATCGCAGTTCATGTCGCATATTTCCGATTATATCGTTGTGTGCCCAAGGTAACAGAGCTCATTGCTACATGAGTGTCAGAATTAGACGGATATACATGTTGGTCCAGGGCTAAACTTACGCTGTCTTTCGGTCAAGGTGAAACTCACGTGACGTGAATGTCTATGAGTTCACGTGCCCTGCATGTAGAATGACTAACGTAAGGTCACAGGTCACAAATTTTGCGTGCCTGTTTTAGAAATGTATGAATGACACGAATTCAGAAGTACGTGTTTGTGTGCCTACGACACACACATCCTCTTTGTAATTCAGCTGCAGTTACCAGCTCCTTCGTGGCGGAGATTTTAAGATATTTCTATTAGCTTTGCCATGTTCCCCCATCTGTCAGTATGTCAGTACATGATATCTCAAAACCCACAACACGGACATTAATGAAATCGGATATGTAAGACTTTTACTCTAATTTGCCAGCACATTCCCAGTTTGTCTACAATCAAACAAAGTAATGGACTCGTTACAAGATAATCTCATAACAGTATTCCTAGAGCGCACTTTTCTACATAGTTGTCTGAACCAAAAATGAAATGTGTATTTTATGTCCAATAAATTTTTCCCTAACTCATACACTTTTTTATGTAATTAACCCATAAAAGCCTAGGGGTGCTCCATGTACTCCAAGTTTAACATTCAAAAATTCAACGTTCTGCCCTCAGAGTTTACATGTGAGTACATGTGTTTGTTTATTTGTTAGTTTTGAATAGATCGCCGAGTAAACTTATTTTCATATGCAGCACTAACTGATTAGTTTCTCAACCCACAGGGATATCAATGTCAGACGCAACTACAATTTGGTGTAAAACAATATTTCCTCTACAAAAGGCTTAATGTTTCGGTTCCAGAGGCCATCATCAGAATTTACATAAATATAGAAATGTGTAGCGTATTTTTATATTTAGAAAAGCCTGAATAATGACCTTTGTGGGTGGAAACATGTAGCATGTAAAAGTGTTCACATTTATTCATTTATAGTTATTTAGAGCCTGCTGATTGCACGTTTGGTGGGCAAAGAGGCAATGGGACAGGCGGGGGCGAATATTTCGCAGCAATCCAGCCTCCTATAGAGTGGTTACCGTGTCATTTCCGCGGGTAAAGTGGCCGGGGCGTGGGGTTAACCACCCACCCCCATCTAACGCCAAAGTTAAAGAAAGATGAGAGCTATGCCCCTGGCTCCAGTCTGTGCCTTCGTGGCAGGTTATAGGGTTTTGCCCTGTCAATATCATTCCAAAATTTCTCCATACTCATTTTCATAGACATGTTGCTTCTACCAGATGGACAAATCAGTGAAGCCTGGAAACCTTCCAAAAGAGGACGGTGCTTCTGAAATCTGGGGAAATGGGTTATAACAGATTTTTAGCTTTTTATCTTCAAACGCTGTGCCACGGCTCAGGCGGTTAGTCGCAACCCTGTCACTACGGAGGCTCCTGTTTGTTGCCAGGCCAATCCATGTAAGGTTTGTAGTGAAAAACGTGGCTCTGTGATAGGTTTTTCTCCGAGTACATTGGTTCCTTCGCTGCGTATGAGCTAAAGGTAGAATAATATTTATATATAATTCTACCTTTAGCTCATACGTATTTTTATCCACATGCTGCCTTGACCAGGAAGACAAATGACCGAAGCTTGGAAACACGTAAACAAAACAGTGCTTATTCCGAAATCTAGGAGCGTGGCGTAGAAGAGTAATTTCACTTTCTTTTATTCTTAGAAGAAAGTGAAGTTTGGAGGTAACTACATGTCTTGTACTTTTCAGAAATTTTTCTCTTTATTAGTACGGTAGAGGGAGCTGGGGTAGCGCAGTCGACTACAATACAAGCTGGACATCCTTGCGATCGTGATTATATTCCCGCCAGGGCCGAGGGGCTATTTTTTTTTTCAATATTTCTAGAGCAGTTCCGGAGATCATACAGCCTTGTATTAAATGCATAACGCGGCCTTTAACTTGGGAATAAAATGGTCAAAGCGTGAAGCTAATCACTTCCCTCCACCTAGTGCCAAGGTAGTTAAGAATAAGTAGGGCTGTACTTCCTCCCCCACATGTCTTCGTGATGTGCACAGAGCAAAACTTATGTTTGTTAACACACAAATGTACGTAATTCGTGAATACGGAATCTTCACCGGTTTCTCTATGAAAACCTAACCTAGAAACTAATATATCTAATTCCCTTAGAGAGCTATGTGTCTTACTTGTTTAATGGATGACGCTACGAAGACAACGTAGACGCAGAGAGAGCTGTACACCGTCGCGACTAGTGACCCGTTCACGAACTTCCTGCAAAAGAAAACAATTTGAGTATACAAGATACCATTTCAGGATGGAAGCTGAATTAGCTGCAGGCTACACAAGTGACCAGTAATAAGCATTTTCACACATAAAATTTACGGTGTTTCCTAGTGTTATTCACACAATACCCGAGAGTGTTGAATAAACTGAGATATTTATTGCAGTTCCGTTTTTGTTTGAATAATAATAGCAAAGCGGAGTTTGTTTAGTGTAACACAATCTCTTCACCGGGGAAATGATGACGAGGACGGCGATGGTCCTCGAAACATTTGTTTACTCCGCCTTACCGGTTCTTTCCCTTTATACTTGTGTATTCTTACCTGATGACGGTCGCCTTGTACGACCGAAATATGTCGTAAGACAGTAATAAAATTAAGAAGCAGGGAAATGTTTTTGTGTTTGTCTGTATAGATGGGAAATAGCGGTTGGTTTACTCTCCATTCTACCACCTGACACGGCTGCTAACCCGAGAATATTTTGTCGAATTCAGTCGCCTTGAAAGCTTCAAATCGTAAATATATATGTAAATAATTGGTAGAGACGAAGATATGTCAGTAATTTTCTTACTGCATCCGTAGTACAGGAGCCTGGGTAGGAAATCAGTACAGTGACTCCACTACTATTGGGGCAACCAGGGAGCCGGTGTTCAATCCCCAGCAACGCAAGCAGCCACCTATTAGATGTTTACCGTGCTACCCTGACCCTAGGCAACAGTGGTCGGAACGTGAAAATAAACACTCACTTCCACCTGGCACGGAGTTTAAGCATGACTGGAGCTATGTTTCCCCTCCCATATATACCTTCATGACGTGTACAGGGAAAACTCTAATTTTTCACTGTAATAGCTTAATATCAACATCTTAAGGGAATGCGACATCACAAATAATGTAGCTGGAAAACGCGTCTGCTGCTTTGGTTTCGCTTTCCATCTCTTCTTTTTCACTTATTTGTTTCTCACATTTGTCTGAAGAATGATGGCGTGGAGTAGTTTATCCCGCCTTACCGAATGACGTCACAAGTTTAATTTATGTAGCTGACACGTGTATTGCCCACAGTACGCAACGATCCGTGAAACTAAACATACTTCATGCAGTTTAAATTCTAGAAAGAAAGAAACCATCACAAACGCCATTAAATTAATTCCCCATTTTTTGCGCGTTAGAATAAAAATAACAATACGAAGTTTTAATTTCACATTGGGAACAAACTTGAGCCGAGAGCAAACAGGTCTTGTGAGTCACTTTCAAGACATTTCAGTTATAGTGTTTTTGTTTCTCTTTGCAACAAATTCGTCTCACGATAATTGTAAACACATTCTGGTGTTTGTTTTGCGACTAAATTATCTTGTGTCTTAAAAGGAGAATTTTCCTAATGGGATTTTATAAGTATGATCTTAGGCCTAAGGTAAATGCCACTTTTTTGCAATATCCTGGGCCTAAATTGCAAAATATACTGGAGTATTTCAAGTTAAATTAATGCCTTATTTTAAAGTAGTGTGGCAAAGAGATCTTTCTATAGATAATAGTTGCAACTGATGCAAAAGTAAAATTAATTTTCATGAAGGATAATATTAATATATATCTTAAAGAAATAAGCTGGGATGTCTGGGCTGGATTCAGCTCAGGACACGGATAAGTGACGAAGGTAATACATATCGTATTCCCTAAATTACTGGTAAATTCTGGACTAGATGATGGCCTCTTTGCTTCAAAGGAAGGGTCTGCTCGTCAGAGAAATTTAGAACATATCTCTTGACAACAGGCAATAGGTGTTACTACTGTAACTACGCAAGAATATCATTCATGCCTCACTTTATGTTCCTGCTTGCCGTAAGCCATATTTCAGTATGTAAAATGGGAACCGAGGAATCGGAATTTGATTACCGGTAGTGACGAGAGAAGTTTCTCTTCTCAAAGCATCCGGAACGGTTTGGGTTATATCTAACAACCTCTTCAATGGGTACCGGAAGTTCCTTATGAGGGCCAAAGGTACCGAGGGGTGAATTTGATCTCTCACTTGCATTTCGCGTCGAAGTTAGGAATGCGTAGAGCTATACCAGAACACCCTCAATACCTGGATAATGTCGGGCTTAATTCTGAGCATTAATAAGTTTACCATTCATTTAAATTACATATGCTTTATTTCCGACTTTTAAGCTTTAGTCCATTGTTTTATGGCTGTCATTGAGCGTAAATATACCGGAGCGCAGAACGCAATAAATGAGGGAGACAGTAGCATCATACATCCTGTGAACTTCCTCTTAAAAAGCGGGAAATGGTTGCGCTTTGTTCCAGTGGACACGGACAACGTTGCAGTTGGTTAGTTACAGGAAACACACACCAGTGCGCTGGCCTACTTATTTGCCAGACCTTCGTAATATCACACAGATGGAGCGTTGCCAGGCAGAGGCCGGGTCTATCAACTGCTAAATTTGCAGTTCATAGAAGACTTTGCACGCTATCTTTTATTTAGGAACATATATTTCGTTATTTTTTAAAAATATCAACTGAACTGAAACATTATTTCCTGATTTAAAAAATATAGTATATTACTTAAAGTGTACACATACTTTGACTTAAATATAATCTCGACGATTCAAAAAATTTGGCATTAATAAAAGCATAAAGGCTTAGCTATCCCCGTTACACCCCCTCCAGGCATATTGGGATGTTGGAGCATTCTTAAGCTTGGTAATAAATAGGGGTGACTTATCAGCCTCACGCCCAGGCCCTCCTACTGCCGGGGAAGTAGCCCCGCGTACTGAAGAGGCAGAAAATGTGCCCCCAAGACGCTCTGAACGTTTTGTACAAGAGAAACTTCCCTTGCCTCTGCCGGAAGCCGAAAGCCGCTTTGTCAAGCCAGTAGACTACCTTGTATGTTAATAAAAGAAGTTAAATGCACGAAATTTATATGTAGATGAATCAGACGGAGCTCCAAAAGTTGTTTACCACACAATTTGGTGCAAATATTTTTAGTACAGTGTGATCATACTTCCAAAACATGCCGATGAATTGCTGAGCTTGCAGCTGTACACAATACGGTCTCGATTTTTTCGCAGTTTCAACTTTGCCTTTGACTCAGTCTTTAATTTGCACACAATTTCTAGTGGGTTTTAAATTAAAATTTCGTGACGTACTTTTCTTGCAGTTTATACACTAGGAACCACTGACGGCTCTTAATAAACACAAGAGTTTCTGGCCGAATATGTTCCAATTTCGATACGTTTTTCGTTACAGTGATCATTTTTGCTCAGTTTCTTAAATGAATATTATGTGTTTCGTGTTTTATGTTAATTTTATTATCCATTTGGGATTTTTAACCAGCGATGTCGCACTGGGGCAGGTTTCCCTTTTAGTGCTTATTTTTCCCAGTCAGTATCATTCCACCAATGCATCATACTTGCCTACTACATCACTCACCAAACATCAGTACTGAGAGTAATGCTAATTAAGTGTCTAAATGAAGTTAAGACCTTTGTCAGAGAACTTCTAACGCTCTCATTATCACCATGACCACACACTGTTATCTGCACGCCGTAAACTTGCAAATCTTCACCCGTATTATTTAGGCCTACTGCATGCACTGAAGTAATACAGGCACATATAATTGAATATATCGTACGCAGTAGGGGAAAATACCTCTGACATTTTGAGTTTCGCATTTTTAAGAGGGTGATGATACATATTGTAATAGTTTGGACTAAGAAATCGCGTCATCTGGTGGGTTGGAGAAAACGTTTTAGGGTAGAAAATGCAGGCCGCATTTTCCTGCTTTGTATGTAGTAATTTTTTGAGGCCGAATCTTGATATGTGGACCGGATATGCGGAGAATTGCTGCCAAATTAGTCCAAGAGAATGTTTGAAGTGTACCTAAAAACTGTCCACGACAGCTGTCACCCACATCCGTTCCAAATGGCCCTCCACGTTTCCCTGCATAGCCTTGCGCCTGAGAAAGCTTCTTCAAGTAAACTAAGAACTCAGTGGCTTATATTACGGGAACTTTTCTTAGGGCATTTCTTTGTCCGGAATGAAGGTATATGAGACGGACTCAAAAGTCCTTCTCTTGTAAGGAAAATGATTACCTTGCAGTTTTAGAGAACTTCTGTAATGCTACAGGACCGTCCTTGAAAGCTGCTTCGGCTGTTTCTGCGAAATCCAGAGACGGTATTTTTTGTCTCCTACACAATTCCTGTGATGATTTGACCTGTAACATTAAAATTGGCGAGAATGTTTACAACAACGTGGTGTGTTTAAACATGTTCTTAATTGATTCTACCTCTGATGCCGTTAAGTGTATGGCATTTTTCCCCACAAAGTAAGTGTACAAAGCTTTCTTTATCCCTAACAATTTATTTATTTACGCTCGAGTTGCGCACAGAAAAGCATTCCTTTATTTCAAGTGTTCGTCATTTTGACCAATTTTCTCCAAAACTGGGCTGTATTAACTCCCCGATCTCCAAGTGCATGGAATATAACATGTAACAACTTATGATTTCTGAATTTTTATATGCGGAAAGACAGATTGACTGACTTATAAAAATGATGAATCTGGTATTTTGCAAATATTTTTTGTTAAGTCTTCCAAATGAATAAATGGTACTTGGATGAGATATGAGAACACACACGTTAGAAACACGGACTGGACATTTAGGGTCACCTAATTTTGGCGAAATGCGTCTTATAACCAAAAAGGCCTGACTAAGAATCCCGTTAGTGGAAGAGATACCAAATATCTATCATTTACATGCCTATCAGATTAAAGTAATTCACATCAAGACCGACACCAGCATCCTTTATGCTTTACTTTGACCAAATAAAGGGACGGGTCTGATAAGTTAATGGTAATAATTACACATCTGATGTTTATAAGAGTATTTACATCGACTGCTTACTGCGATTTACAAATATTAACCTTCAGGATTATTTAGAGCTATTGTTGAAGACGGGCTGGTTTATATTTGCGGAAACATTTGCTACATTAAATATTCTGCAGCTGGTAGATTGTTGAGAACAAAGTTGCCACTGACCACTGGGTAAATTTTCGGCTGCGACAAATTTTTGTGGCATTTAAAACTTCCCACGCATAAATGACGTACAAATACAAAACCAACAAACAATAAGGTGAGAAATAACGGAAGTAAAATTGGAAAATTTTAATTCCTTCTCTATTGTGATATCAAAAGCCTCAAGACAGTGATCTGTGTAACTGTCACAGCTTCATACTGTCCCGCCCACAAGCACGGTCCCTTATGTTTCCTGTGCCTTTCCATGTCACATTTCTTCGTCTACTCACAAGAAGGAGCAGCAAATTCCTCAAAAAGTTAGACATTTATGTATTAAAACACAGGTCCAGAGGAAGATACTTTCAAACAACAAATAGATAAAAAATTAATACATAAAAAATAAAATACGAGGCAGAGAAAAGACAGAAGAAAAGAACTATGCATAAAATATTAGAGTTTATTTTCTCTCCACATTTCGCCACAATAAGCTATGGTATATGTGTATATCAATTTTGCAAGCGACTCAACAGGTCCGAAGCACTGTAATTTCAAAGTAAAAGCCTAGAACTGAAAACTGGCCCTTCAGTTTTTACACACATACTGGACCGTTGAGTAGACCGGGATTAACGTTTTAGAGTGTGGTAACACTTTGTTTTGTACTTTTATAAATCCTGCATAGGCTAATTAAATATAATGGAAACCACGTTTCATGCAGTCAACACAACTTCATTACTGTCATGCACAACCAGTTGAGAAGAAATGTTTCGACCTTCCATATGAGTTTTTTCAAGTTTATTATCCCACAGTTAAAATATTTACACACACTTGTCATTGATTAAACATAAAAGTGAACTGACATTTTTACAATGTTATGTAAAACAGATATAGAATGTAATAGGAAAGTGAAATATCAATTTCCTTCTCTATATAATAAATAATAGTGAAAGCTTTGCGAGAGAAGTAAATTAAGGTAGTGTGCGCGCCAGAATTTTTACGCTGTGCTGATATTTCGCGCCTTGTTTGTTCCCAACACGCAAGCGTAACGTATCTACTGTTCTTAGTACAGGCTCTTAATATTCTTAACCCTGTTATGTCACCTATCCTACAAATGACTGTTTGGTATAAAAGAATGTTTTATTTACACGTTGCTTAGTGTAGCATAAGCTTTAAGGCTCAGTGGTTTCTTCTTGTACCAGCATGTTTAGCATCTCAAAATTCTCAATCCTCTCTCCAGAGTGTATTTCTGTGTTTAGTATGGTTCTCAGATCAAACGTTGACTTTTTTACTGCACAGCATTAAGTGCATAAACAGAGTGTTAACTGCAGGCTACGACTTGGCTCTTTAAACATATTTGAGGTACATCTTAGTCTTTAATATGTTTATTAACCAAATACGGTTAAAAAAGAATATGTAAATATTTGTGCCTGCAGATTTACTGGAAGATTGGACCGCCCTGACCTGGAAATTTAAGCTTTCTTTTACCTTCGAATAGAATTCGAGGCTGATTTTAAGCAAATGAAAAGGCAGGGAATGTCTTTACACTAACCTTCTGGAACACTGGAAGAGTTGATCCATAACTGGTAGTAATACTGACCGAGATATCTGATGCTAAGCGTGGAAATGTTTTTGTTACTTACCAGCACATAGACACAGTGAGTGCAGATGATGCCAACTATTACAGTTCCCACAGATCCAAATATTATTCCGCTGTTTTTGAAAGCCATTGGCATAGCCAGTACTCCTGTACCCAGGCTGCCTTTGAGTAAATGTATAAGGGCCCCCAAGTCCCTGCAAAAGTAATCACACAGTTTTAGAAGATATAAATTATAGACAATTTTTCCAGGAGTGATCTAATCGAGCAGAACATCTGTTAAGGGCCTCACACAGGCTCAATTCTCTATTAAATATCTCATTATAGCCGAATATTTCTTGAGGAGCTTATAGTTTCTCATCTAGTCAAGATACGTCTGGCATTTTATGGAAATCGAAAGCTCTCACTGTTCGTCTCAGGTTTAGGTGTCCAGGATAATCCTATTACCTTGTAGCTGAATATGCCTTGATAAAATTCACGCCCATTTATATGTACGGCTAAGGTGTCTACTCAGATTTCGCTAGGCATGGATGTCTCAACTGCAGGGATCATGTGTGGTAAAAAGGAAATGCATTTATACACGTCGGCACTTTAGCCAAAAAAAAGTATAGACTTTAGTCAATTCATTGTTGATGTATAAGCGATTTATTTCAAGTAACTACCGCAGTAAAATGCAAAAATATAATCCGGAAATTGGCACTTTGAAAGAAAATCTTATCTAATTATGACTCCACTTAACTAGCATACAGAATTTTATACTTTAGGTTTCCTTATATATCCTCCCAGAACGAATCATACTTTATGTTCCCCTGCTTTTACTATCCTTGGTGTTGTACGTCAAACAGTCTTCTTAATCCTTTACCACTTTCTAATTATTACTTATTTGTAAATTGACCGAAAAAGTTGCGGAGCACAAAACTATGTTTCCGCACTGCTTCAGCTGCCAAAGAGAGAGTGTTCCGCGTTCACATAAATTTCGGTAAATCTTGGCGAAGTCATTCACCCTGCTAAACTCAAAAGTAATCCCGTTAATCGAAACGCAAATTTGGAAATGTCCCATGGGCTGAATTGAATTTTTAAATTTCTCTAACCTAATTGGTCAAAACAAAACCCGTTCTGGAAGTCTCTGAATTAACTTCAGAAACACAAATTTGCAATTAAATTTCTTTTCGGGACGTAACCACTGGTAATCTCCCTCTTAGAATTTATAGGTGCACAACTGTCAAGTCGCGGTGGCTCAGTTGGTTAAGGCAGTGCTCTACAAGCGGGCAGGTCGTGGGTTCAATTCCCGATTTTGTCACTGGAATTTTTCATTGACTTAATCCTTCCGGCCGCATTATGGCCCTGGAGTCTACTCAGGCTCTAACAGAAATGAGTACCAGGAATATTTCCTGGGGGTGAAGGCGGCCGGTGAGCAGGGCTGATAACATTATCACCTTAACGGACTGATTTTCGCCAATTTTGGGAGCGTGAAATTCCTGGATCCCTGAGAGCTTCTCCAGGCCTGTAATGGGGTTGCTTTACCTTACAACTGTCAAGTACAATGTTTCTCAAAGAAGCTTCTGCTTCCTAAACTTTTAGAAAACTTGACACTTGACCAATGCCAGCAAGTCTTTTTGCCTTTGACTGCGCCCCCTGCAGTCCCTAGCTGCAGTTCTGTTGCAGTTGCTTCGCTGGTAGCTGAGTCGTCAGTAATTCTTACATCAGACGTCCTAATTAACTTGCAGGAAATAAGTAGGGTATACACCAAGACCCTGCTCAAGACTCGAAACCGAACCGTCCGGTAACAAACATCATTATAGTTTTCAAAGCAGCCAACCGCGTGTCACTATTCTCTCGCCCTGTCATACTATTTCTTTAAAATGTACTTTTATATGGTCCTTGGAAAAGTAGTCAGTTTTCTTCAAGTTTTCCTCCATAAGCCTGTACTCATTTCCCTTTTACCATACGCGTATAAAATGTAGGAGTAGTAATCAATTTGCTAGAAATTTTTACTTTTTCTTACGAAAGTTTAACTTAAAGTGGTTTTTATTTTCTTGCACTTTTTTGTTCTGAAAAAAGTGTCTCATTAGAAAAATGAGAAAATACAAGACAATAAGGAATATAACAAATCCATATTTTATTTTAAAGAACGTAAGTAGAGCGTAACAGGATTCCAGGGTAAAGACAAACAGAATACACAAAATGTTTACGTCACAGAAAAAAGCAAGGCTGTTTTCCATAAGTGGAAATTAGAAAGACTGAAGTGTAATGTACACCTTACACGCGTCCAAAAGCTTTCTAGGTAACTTAGAACAAGTTCACTTTTAATTTCAATAATTTCAAACTTCATGCTTATTTCCTGAAGACCTATTTAAAACAACTCTAAAATATTTGATATCTTAAAAGATTTGGAAAGGCCCCTCTTATATACACGACATCCGTAGTTTAAGCTACTAAGAAAGCATTTATGTAAAATTAACAACCTTTAAAACATGTGTGAGCATTCACAAGCAGTAAATATGTAATATTTGCATTTTTACCCTCATTTTAATTCTTTTAAATATAGGTATAGGTTGACTATGGTCCAGTAGCAGAGAAACATGTATATTTTTATTACACAATAAATATATAGATAGTTGTATTTGATTGCTAAATAAGCTATTTATGCACTTGAAGAAAGCCTGTAATTTTGTGAGGAAGGAAGCTTTGTGTAAGCAGTTTGCTGAGTTTGTGTCTTGTGAAGAAAAGTAGGACAAAATCACAAACTGACGACGGGTAATAAATTCTTTAAATGTGTGACACATTTCAAATTTTTGGAAGTAACCCTCATAAATAAAAATTGTATTCACGAAGAAACTGCGAGCAAATGGGACTCAAGGGAATGCGTGCTATGATTAAGTTGAAAATAGTTTATCTTCCCGCTTGCTAAAATAAAACAAGAAGATTACCATAAATTATACGGAATTATAATTTCGCCTCTTGTCTTATATGGTTTTGAAATGTTGCCTCTTAGATTAAGTCATAAAACTAGGCAGAGGGTGTTTAAGAACACAGCACTGCGGAAGATTTTGGCATTAAGAGTGAGGACATAACATGAGGCTACAAGAGGCTGTATAATGAGGAACTCCGGGGTTTCTGCACCTCGCCAAATACGGAAAGTACTTCAAAACTTCTGCATGTATTAGTCGTGTTTCAATACCAGTTATTTATTTAGCAAAATACATTCAGGGGCCTTCAATATAATCTCCATTCTATCTTACTATTTTTCTCTTAACGTTCGAGTATATCTCGTCATCCAGTAAAGGTACTTTTCTTTATTCCTCTTATAACTTTCGGTCGCTTTATAGGCGCTTTCTCAATGCTACTGTTGCGTTCCCTTTTCTTTAGGAACACATTAAAATCTGAAGGGCTCTTATGAGGAACGTACAAGGGCTGTGAATTTACCTCCCATCCACAATTATACAGATCAGATAATACAGCAGCCTTATGTGTTTCCGCATTTTCTTGCAGAATTAAGGCATCGGACATGATCAACTCTGGTTAGTTGCTGCGAATTTTTGGACCTAAAAGCTTTGGAGACTTCCTGTAGTACTCAGCTGTCACAGTTGATTCTGCAGGCACTCTGTCACTATTACTTAATTTTTCTCATAAGCTGTTATCACCATGATCTTAAGTTTTGATTGTTGACAACTAAGTTTTTAGACAAGTAGAGGCTGAATACCTCCACTGCGAGGATTAAATTTCAGTGCTGTTTTAACATCGCAAACACAAGTTTCGTCCATGTCAACAATTCTGACCAAAAGTCTTACTTCAGTCTCATAACGACGTAGAAGTTCTTCCGAAATTCAATTGCGAGCTGCTTTCTGGTCTTCCGTCAGCTGGTGTGGGTCTCGCTCCGCAGCTACTTTTCCTTCATGCAAAGTTGGGGTCAGATTTTGACCCAAACTTTGATAAGATATATTGTTGACATGTTTATTTTCGTATGAGGTTTCTCCACATATTTTGCGTCTTTCGATTGTCTGCTAGTTCTTGGATCACACGCAGTGCTTATCCGACTTTCAAGGAAGTGTGATGCCTATCGTAACGCTGTTCTGCTATCCACTGCACTTTCTTCACAAACCTCACGTAAACATTTGGAAACTCGCTTGGGGGTTTCTTCCACGATATGGTTCGGGTTTTGTATGAAGGCCCGTCATTAGGCCATAGCCGACTTGGAAACTTGCATCCTCCAGCTTACAGTAATATTTTACGAAACAGGTCACACAGAGACAGAAAAGGAGTATATTCTCAAGCAAACACTAGCGAGCAACTGACGGGACGCTTGAAACTATGGCCTCATCCTGCTCCCCACACATGTGCAGTGTGAACGACCTTTAAAATGTAGAAAAATGAGATGGTTTTGGTACGTGGCACGTATGGGTGGAAAGCAGGTGTCCACATGGGGTTTGGTAGACAACCTTGAAGAAAGAGACTACTTGGGAAAACCAGTACATAGATATGAGGATTATATTAAACTGTACTTTAAAGGAATACAATGGCAGTATGTTGAGTAGGGTACTGTTACTTAGGATAGGGCTAAGTGGCAGCCTATTCTATAGGAAGGAATGCACATTCATGCTTCATAACATACGGGAACTTCCTTCAGTACCTGAGGAATTCATAGTTTTCATGAAGGACTCTGGTCCAAAGAAGTAGTTAGTCGGTTTCTTATTGACTCTGGCATAACCATGGACTAGTTACGTTAATAAAAATATATTTAAATAAATCTTACACATATAGCAAATTTCAGATAGACAAGAGCATTTCTAATATATTGCCTTTCATAACAATTAGAAAGAAGGAGAAAATTTACTGCAATTTTACTGCAAATTTACTTCTGAATATGCGTTTAGAAAAGTCCATGCACACCTGGAGGGATTGAAACTTAATGGAACGAAACAAATTCTGGTTCATGCTCATGATGTTAATTTACAGGGCTTAAAATAGCTACTACAAAGCAAAACACAGGCACTTGGTCGGTCCTTAATAAGAAGGTGGGTGTAAAGTAAAAACTGAGAAAACTAAGTACATGTACATGTCTCATGAGCAGCATACAGGGCAGAATCACAACTTAAGGGTAGCTAAACTGTGAGAAATTTCGAATATCTCGCAAGGACACGAAAAATCAAAATTGAAAGAATGAAGAAATTAAGCACGAGTAAATTAGCGGAATTCTTGCTGAAATTCTGTCCAGAGTTTTCACCACCCCGTTTGATATTTAAATGTAGTATAAAGATTAATACTGAAGATACTATACTTTGCCTGTGGTTTTATATGGTGGAGGAAGTGAGTCTCCAGGCTAAGGGAGGGACGTAGGCTGAGGGTGTTCGAAAATAGAGTCCTCATGAAAATATTTGATCCTAAGAGGGAGGAAGTAACAGCAGACTGAGGAAAACTGCATAATGAAGAGGTTTATTGTTTGTAACACTCATGTGAATAAAATCAGAAATGATGGAATCGGCGGTGCGCGTGGATGATGTGGGCGAATAGAAAAATACATAGCGAGTTGTGATGGGACAAAGGCTGAAAGAAGGAGACGACTTGGGAGACTTAGTCATAGATGGTAGAATGATAGTAAAATGGACCTTAAGTATAGACTCGGACAGGAGGGACTAAATTAATCTGGCTCAGGACAATGAGAATTATCCACTTCTATTGAAATCATAAATAAAATTTTGCGTTCAGTTTTTGAATAGTAATAATGGCACTGGTATGGCCCATCCGGCATGGGGAGCGAAGGAATAATAGGGTGTAGGGGTGACAGTGGAAGTCAGGCTCCGTCTGTCATTCCCCTTACTGCCAACGCCCCAAGCAGGACCGACCGTGCCCGTGACAAGGTCGTGGGCCATGTTGTGTAAGGGTGACAGTGGAGGTCAGGCTCCGTCCTTCATTACCCTAACTCCCAAAGCCTCCCTTCCCGAAAGCAGGACGCGACCACAGTGAAGGCAAGGGGAAGAGGCATGGAGGTACACTTCTGGGGTGTAGGGGTGACGGTGGAGGTCAGGCTCCGTCCCCCATTACCCTTACCTCCAAAGCCTTCTTCCCGGAGTAGGACGCGACTGCAGCAGTATAGCCAAGGGTAAGTCTAGCAGGACTGACCCAAGGTCGCGAGCCATGTTGTGTGCACCCTTAGATGATAATGACGTCACTTTTTATTTTCTTGCCCTATTACCGAGAGCCGTCTGCTCACCCAGAAGTCTTCTTGCGACCAGGGCTACGACGAGACTTTGGCAAGAAAAATGTTTGCAATGTAATATGTATGGGGAAGGTGGAGGAAAAATATCGAGTGTTGTCGGATGGCGCTGGTGGAGTGGGCAAAGCATGTGATTGATACAACGGCTGCAGTCTGCTTAGCGCGTGTCTGGAATGTAATATGTTGGGGATTCTTAGAAGAAATTGTAGAAGCGCATGCAAACAATAGCCTGGAATCTGTAATTTAATTGCGTACGTAGAGTGTACTGAAAGAAACGCAGCGCGAAGAAGAACAATCAACTATTGTGACACCTGAACTCACTACATCGAAAACAATGTTACGAATGAAATTTAAATAACAGCCTGCCGCAATACCATACTACCAGTGAGAGTGATATCAGCTGACATTTTCTTATTGTAATTAAGAAACATAGGTTTATAGCAATGCTCGCATTTAGCAGAAATTAAGAATATGCGGAGTACGTTAAATTAAAGCCCACGGCAAAACTGCCCTACCAATGAGAGCAGATATCTCTTGAAAATTCTCATTTATCTGCTGGCTTAGGATAGGGACAGGTGGCGGGCTCTTATGAATGGGTAATGAACCTCCGGCTTCCATAAAATGCGGGGAATTTCTTGACTGTGTGAGAAACTGTTAGGTTCTCAAGAAGACCTCTGCTCCATGGAGTTAGTTAGTTAGTTAGTTAGTTAGTTAGTTAGAGGTATTACCAACTTCTCTAAAACGACTGTACTCTATATACTTAACTGGTCAGTTATGTTTCTAGCGAGCACTTTACACAAATTTTCTCTCTTAGAAAGATCTTGTCACACTAAGGGAAGAATAAGCTGAAGATGTTCGAGAATAGGGTGCTGAGGAAGGTATTTTGCCTAAGAGAAAACCGGTAACGCTGGAGTGGTTAAGACAACTTAACGAGGATATTTACGCTCTGTACTCCACATCGAATATTATTCGGGTCATCAAATCAAGAAGAATGAATTGGGCGGGGCATATAGCACATATGGGGGAGAGGACGGGTGCGTGCAGAGACTTTATGGGGAAATCTGAGAGGATAAGAACAAATGAAGACGTAGGAATAGATGAAAGTATAAGATTAAATGGATCTTCAAGAAGCGGGATGGGGCATTGACTGGATTAATCTGGCTCAATATAGGTACAGATTGTGGACGCGTGCACATGCGGTAATGAACCTTGTCCCATTCGAAGCTCCGACGCAGCTTAATGAATTTTACAAGAAACCCTTTTACAAATTTCCATTATATAAAGCTGAGAAAGTAAAACAGGTACTAAGTACAGTTCGTCACCACGCAAACAAGAATTACAGTACAAAGGGGTGAATTCCTTGAGACACGTCCTTTACAGCTCAGTTCTACCTGCTCAGGAAAAACGGAGCATTTAAAATATTCCATTTAACTAAGTTCTAATTCAGTCCGGCAACCTGAATTGCATAATCGACGAGTTTCACACCACAGACTTGATTCTAAATGTGCCATTTTGTTCTGCGTAGTAATAACTGTGTAAACAAGATTGCAGGTAGTGTACTCGGTGACATAGCACATAGACTTCACTAAGGCTGTCTTTATATTCAGTGTTATGCGATTTTTTGAAGCAGGCATAGAAGTAGTTTTATTCAGCACATAAGAAAGTTAGGGCCTCATAATTCACAAGGGAACTCAAAAAGGCTTAACAACAATTGTGGGCATATGTTTTATATTGATTTGCATCCATATCGGACAGCAAATGTGGAAAGCCCTGGCAGATGTTTATTCACATCTCTAAGCAAAGCATGGATTTTACCGTAAAAATTTTTACAAATCTCTTCGTCACTGAGTAAGTTTGTATGGACCCCTCCAGCATTGTTTACTACTAAACTGAAAGAAAGACGGAGAACATTCCACAAAATTTCAGTTACAGCCACAGGAAATTACGTAAAGCTCCCTCTTGATCAGTGTTCACGGGCCTTAAAATTCTCATGCAAGTTTACACATTTAAAGTCAGTTTCGAACTTCACTGAAATCAATGACGAACTGTGGGAAGTAGAGGTAGAATCTCCTTTATGCCCCTAAGGAATATATAAGCGTTACTGAGCCGATTTTCACGAAATGCATGCTCTTTGACAAGCAGATAATCGCTCATAGTTTGTCACCGAGTGACAGAAGGAGCGACGTGACCACACAATGCATTCTTTTATAATTTTGTAAAGAATGCCTAAAACTGCAAGTGGACAGATTCTTTTAAAATTGTTTCTTCTGTACGCTTGAGATATTCTGATAACTGCTGAAAGGATATTATTAGAACTTGAAAATGGAGATTTCAGTGGGCTTCAATACATGTAGCTTTTGAAGTCTTAAAACAATGAGGAACATCAACTCGCTCCTAACTTGCCGAATACGCAAGAGAAAAAAAGATATTTGGAATAATAACAGCGTATGAAACAAAACAAAATATATTATTCGAAATTCGTGCGGTTTTCGAAATAATAAAATGAACGGGAGCGAATGGGGGACAGAAGGATTCCCTTTGTCTAAGTTTCCAGAAGTAGCAACCTTCATAATTAAATCTCCGAATTTCTTTAAATTTGTTCCATATGTCAGAATTCAAAACCCACTTCCTATAAGTCCAAAATTTTCCGAACAAGACTATTCTCATCTTCTTCACGTGTGCTGCGTCCTCTGCGCTTGTCATAACTCCCTCATTCGCTAGCCATAATAATAAACGGTGTCTAGTATATATAACTATAATCCGGATTGCTTGATTTGCTATATAATCTCCTTATTTCATCCCTCAGGCAATGAATGATTATCAGTAGACAACGGGGATTTAGTTATATTTCAGTTTTGTTTCGTTACTAAATTGAAATCTTTGGTAGATTGGTTTATTATAGGGAAGTCTTTCATATGAAACCATAAATACAGCAAAAAATGCAAAGTACTTACGAGGTTTGATTTTCAATATTTCGATGTTCAAATGGATTATAACCATCACTGTCTCTGCTTTTCTTACCCGTCAGTTGAGCTCTGAAAGAAGGAATACGAATTATGTTGGCAGTTATATGAGAAAGTGTAGAGAAATGCTAAGTTACTTATAGGCTGCAATTAAGAAAGTAAGTACATGTCTCGGTAACCGCTAATTGCATTTCAATGGTCCAAGAATTTGAGGTGTGTATCACGGTCCAGGTCGCGTGGATGTGACACTGTATCTTCGGCTGAGTGATTTCCTATTTTTCAGAAGAATTTAGTACTTTAAAGCATGGAGAAATATTCAGCCAACGACACAAAATCACACTGCAAAAGACTTAAATCCTCAACTAGAACACTGTGAGAAACTCTCTTGTCGTAATATCTGTATCATTTGTGATTATAATAACAGTTGTGCTAGAAAATATATGCCTGATGGCTGTTCCAGTGCTGTTGCTGTAAGTCACTGGAATTTTACCCCGTTCTTAGGGAATTGCGATATAATCTCTCCATCAACAAAGTCTAAGAATTTCTTGTACACTTCCATGATTTCAGCGTATTAGTAGAAAAATTATGTCAGAGTAAAAATCAACACAAAAATAAAAATAACAAATGTAAGAAAACAATTAAGTAAAAAACTCAGAATTATTAGATTTTGATCATAAAAGAAAAGTGTCTTTGTAACAGTATGAGTGGCCATAACTAGGTTCTGATTATCTTAATGAGATAACATAGAACGAAGTAGGGCGGGCTAACTTTGCATAATTACTTTTCCACCAGCGAACCTTGCGGTGGGTGGGATATAGCCAGAGCATACGTTAAACTTGAAATAATATGAAATAACAATAAGCAATAGATTGAAAATAATATAAATAATAATATATGGGCGGAAAATTTAAGTGAATACAAAAGAAAGTTTAGTTTAATTCTGATTTAAAAATGTGTTGCCTTAAGGGCCAGAGGGTCAATTACAAGAATCGCATTAATAAACAAAAAAATAAATGAGCCGTGTTACTTAAATCATGCTTGAAGAAAAATGTGTGTAAAATGAAGTACTGTTCGTGAAATTTGACGAAGCAAGTAGGATAGAAGATGCTAATGTAAAATCTGGTGAGAATAGAAAAAACACCGTCGATTGTAAAGAAAGAAACGAATCTTGTTGGACTGCTTGGTCTATAAGATGAAGGCTCTATGGTCCTTCAAAACGTCAGAAATTACTTGCCCAGCGTAACAATACATAAGTCCTTAATCATGTCTCGTAATATTTTCACTTTGAATATATTTTACATCACATATATTTACTAGCGTGAGACCCGCTGTAATTAAACGATTGTTAAAAGCAGACTTATTTATGAAAACCTAAACTCTATAACTTGAAAAGTCTATAATGACAGCCTGGGGTTTACTAAGATACTCAAATATATGCAATAAGAACAAGAATCGTGCTACACTTTTTATCTGGTGGACTAGTCTGTGACAATCCTGGCATTCAATTACCGACTCAAGGATTCCAGTACTGTCACCTTGTGTATTCGCTACTTCTTTCCAATGTATAGAATAACAGCATAAAACAGAGGAACAATTATTACCATTTACATATATTTATTTATATTCATGAAAAATAAGGATTCTACTCACGTAGAAGACATATTTAGAGTCTCCATATTTATCACAGACAAGCTTTCTTTTGATGTTGAATTCTGTGCCTTCATGATGACAGACGAATTTTAGCTGAAAATGTAAATAGAAATTATTAGCATCACACTGAATAAGTAACAAATTTTCGGTCTCAATCAAGGAGCAACTTCTGCTACAATAACGCCTCAGCACAAATTCCTTTTACAAACGTTTCTTTCTGCAATGTGCTGGTCCCATTCTTAGACAAAAATACACACAACTAGAAAACACGCCTTGAATCCCATTCTCTATACTGTTGCGTAAGTAGATGCATCTGTCTAAGTAAATTATTCACCGGAAGAAGAAGCAAGAAACCTACCGGGCCACATATATTTTCGTAAACCTAGGATTCAGAACTTGCATGAAAATTACGTAGAAGAAGGTAGGAAGTACATAAAATTACATACGAACAACGGTCATCATCTATATTTCGTTTCGAAATCAAAACTGTACGCAATAAGAAATTAAAGGAAGATTAAGTTCAAGAAACGCCTGCTACGATTCGCTCCAAGGTTTCTTGTCTTCCCGTTTTTATTTAAGAGTAAGGAGAATAGTATACAGAGAACATAATTTTGCCTTTTTCAACTCTAAAAAGAACACTTAGGATAAAACTGTACTTATATTCCACAACTTGTCCAAATATTCGCTGCCAAAGTTGTAGCATCTGTGGCATATAACGGCAGATACTTTATTGCCTGTTGACAGAAGCCAGGTTCCTACGTTATCAGCCTTCACACCATATACGCTTCCTGCTTGCTATGAACGTTAATTTGGAGGCGTCAAGATTTTGCTTCAGCGCTGGAAAGAGGCAATGGTTGTGCGCCAGACCAGGGATGTATGTGGGTTGCTCCAAGGTCTTATGGTTGCGAAATTATAGATCACGTAAGCTTATTTTCTGACCGCGATTCCCATATATGCTACTTCTAGCTAGTGCTTAATAAGTACAAAATATTCAAGGACATTTTACACCATGACAAAGATATAATTGAACACTTATCTCTGCAATTTCAGTACTGTTCATCAGAATGTGTCATGATACGACATTGGACAGGTTTTCAGTTTTTGATAAATCTCTATCATTTATGCAATATAGAGTGTAGTTCTGCACGTGTTCAGAGTAAGTTGTTTGTCCATCTTGAAGAGAGGCACTATAACATAGATACGAGTGGTTTGTTATTGATTTTATATCAATAATTACGTTAAAGATAATCTTGCACAATGCTCTGCCGCCTCGAAGTGTAACATGAAACAAACGTCGTCTCATTCTGGTACTCTCTGAAACAGCCGTTTGTATTATGGAGCTCGAAAGGCAGGTAGTTTTTTATAACACTGGGAAGTGTCCATTTAATAGTCAGAGAAGAGTAAGGTAAAGTCGAGCCATGAAGGCAAATAAGGGGCGTAGATATGTAGCTCCTCTCATTCTTAGCCTCGGCGGTAAATCAGGCAATTGGTAAACTCCACTCTCCGGCCACTTTAACCCTGGGAAAGAACGCCGGTACCGATTTAATATAAGGTTGAATGTGCTGCATAGCCAGTCTGAACATTTTGTAGAAGAGAAAAGTCCCTTGCCTCTGCCAGGGTTGAAACCTCAGGACGCTCAGTCCGTAGCGCATCATGATACAGACTACGCTAATGTTTTGAGGAGATAATTTTGACAATTACTTCTATAGTTGCAGTTTCCACAGATAACCATTCCTTTGGTCCATCGTTTTACTAGTACGTTATAGCCCTTAAGAAGCACTTTGAAGTAATATTTTTTTTTTGCATGAGCAGGCTATGTAACTTTCTGGGCAAAACCCGAAGCTAGATTATAATACCAATTGGTGTAAGTGTACGAGTACCTTCCCTAGACACGTATTCTTACGTTTCTCCTATTATCTGCACAGCTATTACCAAAGTTAAAGTTTCGTAAATAAAACATATGGTCCTTTATGAAAAGCACACTATAGTGTACATGCCAGGTGTTCGGAAATTCGCCTTAACGAGGCTGTGAGGCATTTAGCTGTGATTACTCTCACTTGCTTACTGTGTTTATTTGCAGCAATTATCAGCATCGTGAAAAGGAGGACAGAATTTTTAGGCGCGTTTGCAAAATTGCTAAAAGCCCCTCTTGTCTTCGTCATCTCGGTCAGTGTGTCTGTCCCTCCGTCCGTCCGTGCGGAACAACTCGGTTCTCAAGGGATGGATTTTCATAAAACTTGAAATTTCAATATTTTTAGAAAATCTGTTGAGAAAATTCAAGTTTCATTAAAATATGACAAGAGAAACAGGTACTTTACATGGAGCCTATCTACATTTATGATAATATGTCGTTCAGTTCTTCTTACAGTGGGAAATTTTTCCGACAAATTTGCAGTGATAATCAAATCAAACTGTAGAGCAAGCTCGTCTCCTTAGTCCTAAAGCGTTATTAAGAAAACTTCAATGGGATTGGAAATGTCACGAAGCCATGTACACTAATGTCTTTTTTCTGCGAATCCATTCATATGGACCTCACCTGTTGCACCATTTGCATGATGGTAGTAAATAAATGGACGGAATTCTGTGTGTGTTTCCTAACCATTGAAGAAGATGAACTTGTGTTTGCAAGGAGGGTTTTTAGACAACAGAAGCAACACCCAAAACGAGAGGAGGAGTAAGTCGGCGGAGATCTCTTTAAGGGAGGGACGAAAACCAAAACCACGTCATAAACGGAGAGCTTAATGTGCCAGGAGTGACAATCTGGGCGGTAATTTGTACAAAGTTGTGCCTGGGCCTGTCCTCTGTGAAAAACTGTAATTGCAGAGAGTTACCTGGAACTAACGCAAACACCCTGATGTCGGCAAATAACAACACCATGATCCAGGAAGTGTACTTTGGCAGCAGAAAGACAATGGGTGCAATAATTTCAAATACCAACAAATGCACTTTTTTATATATAAACACTTTTCACAACACTGCTATACCCGACATGTTGGTATCTGAAATTATACAATAAAAATGCACGGTGAACACAATGTAAAATTAAAGGTGCAATGTTTGGACAATTCTCGTTTGAATTTTCCGATGCGGATTAGTCACCGTGGATCAGTTTTGTGACCCTCAGGGATCTGCTGATCTTACACAACTTATGACTCTTGCATGTAATTCATAATTAAAAGCAAATTGTGCAGTAAGGAACCTGCATATTTTGAAAATGAAGGAAAAAATAACGTAGAACTTAACAACTTAAACTGGTAGTGCAGCAATTTATATATAAATGCTTAGGAAATATTGATATTGCGTCCAAATGTTAGAAAATCATTTGATAGATGTCTGTAGTTCCTCATTTTCACTCTGTGCTGGAAATTGGTTGAAAATAAAGCAGCGTTTTCCTGGAATGTGAGTATAAATTTGCTAAAGCGACTTTTATGGCAACCTGTGTATTTATATAGAATACGGAACAAATTAAAGATTCCCAAGAAGGATACTTGACACCACACTGCACTTTTCAGGCCTCACGTCGACCTGGTATCCAAAACAACTTCAACAAGATGTGGATGAAGTTGAAAACATTTCGCAGCTGATAGACCCTAGCCCTACTACTGGCTCACGAAGAATTTCTATGGGTCTCGGTGTTCCACAGAGAAGTGTATGGCGAAAATTAAGTGAACAAGGGTTGTATCCATTTCACGAAGAGCGTGTGAAACTCCTTCAAGCAGGAGACGATGACATGCAACTGCAGGTTTTTCGGTGGGTAAAGGCTAATCGCCGGTTGGTTCGGTTAATATTCTTCACCAATAAAGCTACTACTTTCATCCGTGACGGAATCAAAAACACTCGTAACTGTCATTGGTTATCACAAGAAAATCCACAAGCCACTGTGGAAATAAATTTCCAACATTGCTTCTCTGCCAACGTACGGTGCAGAACTGTCGATAATCTGCTGAGTGGTCCTGCTATTTTAGAACAACATCTTACAGGAAGAAGTTACCTAGAATTTCTGATAAATATTCCTTTGGCTACACGGTATATTATCTATTGTCAGCATGACGGAGCTCCTCCACATTATACCCGACCAGGGATGTAGTACCTAAACGAAACTTCCCTGATCTACGGATTGGCGGCGGTGGTCTGATTCGTTGGCCACAAAGATCTCCAGACCTAATTCCGTTAGACTTTTTAATGGAGTTGCAGGTAGAGTGAAGTTTACGAAAGAGAAGTCGATACACGAGACGAATTGCTGCTCGCATTTTGGATACTGCTGCCTATATAAAAAGTGAATACCTACTCAGACTAAAAACACGCCATCTACGCACACGAGTTGCGAAGTTTATTGAGGTTTACACTAGGATTTTCGAAGGTTTATTGTGAACTGTAACAAATTTTTCATTTCTGTGTAACAAATTTTTCTTTTAAATGTTAAACTAAAAGCAAGATAAAATTAGCAGTAAGTAATTTACCTTTCTTTCTAGCCATTTGCAATGCCTTTTTATTCGTAGATTCAAACAACTCTATCCCGGTAAGCATTTAGAAGTAGACACATATTCACACGAACTTCTTTTCTCACAGTGACCAATGATGTTACTTCTAAAATACTGGCCTTCATTCCTGAACCACACTGTTAAATATATATGTACATATATAAATACATATATTTACTCGTCGAATGATATTTACATGCCCAAGAATGACGACCTAATTACGTGTCCACGTCACCAAGTACGATACTCGGCGCATCTTCTTACTCAGTTAACACATAAAGTCGAATTACATGATCATTCCTCAGGTACCCAAGCTTCCATAACATGTTTAAGCGTGCTCAAGGTTGTATAAATTACTCATAACACAACACTGTAGAAATATAATCTCTACAGTGGAAAGTTTCAAAATTGGATTTGCTTCTCTGACTGGCTCTCATTTATGTCATCTGATGCAGTTTCCAGGTGCTCTTCTGCCTGAAAATATTTATTTCATGATCCTGTTCTTTGTTTCTATTTTTTAAATTTATGCCTTGATGTTTTATTCAGTGGTGATGAACCCTGTGATCTACAGAAGCGCCTTTTCCAGTCATACCTTAATCCTTTCAAATTAACCCTCCTTCGTCGTCCATCTCCATGTTACTTTGAGCTCCACCCTCCTTCCAAAAATTCATTGATTAACATCTCTTCAAATATCGTCTTTGCCCGATTATTCAAATTTATGTTTCGGCGACAGGGGCTTGGGAAGAGTTCTTTTCATGGTCGCTGGCAAAGTAAGTCTGCGGGTGTTATTTTTATGTCGCATCTTTAAAAGGACATGCGAGTTTTGATTTTAATTTTTTATGTTTTTGCGATATAGAGTGGTGACGTTTGAGATCTTTGTTTGGGGCATCTTCTCTGAACTGGTCTCTTTTTTATCAGAGGCAGTCCTTTATTTGTTACTTCAGTTTACTTCTTTAACAAACATTGTTAACATTGCTAATGAACTATTACAAAAACACGCTTTTAACACAGTCAATATTGTCCACCGCGTATAAGTACAAAGCTAGCCTTTTAAAAAGGATACCTTAGATTAACACGTCTTGCTGTGGATAAAACGGCGGAGTATAAAAAATCAACTGTTATTATTCTGACCTGTTAAGCTAGCCCTTATACGTAACTATATGAGTTTCCACCCACTCCATTACCTTCCACAGGCTACCCGAAGAAATACTAGTGCTCTTTGGGGTCACAAAAATGAAGGTGGCGTCGTCGATCATGCACACCGCTGAAAATTCGGCGACAGTCAGAGAGAAAACCTGTGCTAGGCGTTGTGCCTTGTTTTAGATTAATCTGCTTTCCACAAAAGCTATTCATAAAGTAGCAGGCACACAGATCCTTCATTATATGTATGTATTTTTATCGTAATGTATAATTATTATTTTTATTTCTTCTTTCGATATTTGAATACGTAAGGAAATACAAAGAATAACTACTCTAATTCTGTGTAGACAAGAAGCTATAGCGTGATTAACATCGAAAGTACGACTTTCCATCTCCAATAAACGAAAAGAAATATCAAGAGATTATAAAAATTGGTAGGTAAGCAATTTTTAAAGTATGTCTAAAAACCTCTTCTTATTTCTTGGACAGCTTTTCACGTACGATAAAGGCAATATGCTCTTCCGACACGTCTGGATCTATTCGTTTGTCCATACGACGTACCATCCATGAAAACCTGGATTTTTACCGTCACCACTGTGAGGACCTAGAATCTGGAAGTCTTCCAGTTTCTACTACATATATATTTCCAGCTTTTTCTGTATTATTTGTATTGTCATTAGGAATTTGTGTTCACATATAACAACAAAGACAACCTCACTTCAAATCACCTGCTCGTAAACACTTAGATTTTCAAGCAAGTAGCGTAATTTTATCAGCTTCTGCCGACGGGCATAGTGCTGCAGAAGAAAATTTAGAAGTGGCAAGAAGGTTGAAAAGCTTTTCTGTAGGAGGGATTTAGCTAATGGGAAGCCTCTTTTAAACTTAGTCTTTATGGCCTATCCATGAATAACACACCAAACAAGATAAGAAATATACGAAGAACGCAAGGCTTTTGTCATATTCGCTTAATCATATTAAAGAATTAACTTCAGTATCCTTGATATATATGGGAGAAAAAGTAACCATATGAATATTTTTAGACTCGTTAAACGAGGTAGCCATGGTGACCAGAATATAAGTGGAAACTTTATGAATAATGGGAAACATGGTAACACAAGTAACAATAGCAACCACAGGAATATCGGTAAATTCGGAAAAGAGACGATGGAAACTTCCGTAACAAAACTGGCAATAAACGTAGGTAGCTCCTAGTATAAAAGTGTCTGTTTTATTCGTTCAGTTTAACTCTAAAACAGAAATATTTCGACTGGTTTTACTAAAAGTTCCCACTATAAAATTACACTAAAATCTCTCCAATGTGATTTGGGTTCTTCCATGTGAAAGGACAGACAGAAATGAGAGAGCGAACATCCGCTTTTCGAAACTGTCTTGTTAAAGTACCTAAACAGTTATAAAGGGACAGATGCATAGACAAACTTTTCGGTAAAAATAATGGTTACGATAATGAGTTTGTTTGGAAAATAGTCTTAATGACCATTCTTGGCAGAAAAATTAAAAATATATTCATATTCCTAGAAGTTTGACCTCTATACTTACACCCACAGATCTGTCCGTTCTTTCCTGCATGAACTAAAGCATGACTTTATTTATGGCTTTTGCTGTGTAGAATGGATATTATAACATATACATGATAAACTGGATAAAATTCCACCATAACTTGTAATAATGCCCTTTCTAACCACTTGCTTGGAAAGTTTCAAAGAACAACATCGAAGTAACCAAGTCAGAAAAATGGACAAATCTGCCATAATTCGAAATCAAGAGCAGAACTTTAATTTTAAATAGCTAACACATGTTCTTCTGCGATGTAAAACGTAGTTACGAACAAAAGCAAAATATGACAGCGTTGCCAATTTTGTCTTACTTGGTGTTACAAGCGTTACACAAAAAATCTGGGTCGAAAGCAGCTTTGCTTAGTGTAGACAGTCCAACCCCGTTATAACGACATCGGTGTGAACGACACCTCGCATATAACGTCACATGTTCCGTGGTACCAATTAATTTATCGCTATTAACCATAACATTATACTCCTCGGTTAGAACGACACCCATTTATAAGGACACAAAATATTCAGTCACTTTTATGACGTTATAACCGAGGTCGACTCTATTGTAATTCTATCCAGTACACGTAAAAGCAAAAGCACATCCAGAATATTTCAAGTAACTGAAGTTAGGTGCACTTCAGTAATTTAATTTAATTTAATTTCTTAAGGGCTTACTTGTGAGTTTTCAGTGGACCTTGCTTTACTACACCACAAAAAGACACAACTTTTATTATCAATATCTTTGTTTCCGTTATGACTTCTGGGCCATTCCATCACAAATATTTGTATGTAGTGTGTTTTCTTGTATTTATAACACTTTTGCCGTCAAATTTGGAATTGACTTTGATCAAAATCTATACGTTCATTTGACGGTAAGGACACGTACATGTGTATTTTAATGATCACGTAACTTGCAAGATAAGCACCCTAACAGTGTACATAACTGCAGTCGGAGAGGCGTGGTCGCTGCTAGAATCACGTCGGATGTCGGGCAGTGCCTTGCCACTTTCGAAAACGTGTACTTTTTCGGGAGTTTCCCGATAGTGTCATTGGAATTTTTCATTTACGTAACCCTTCCAGCCGCACTGTGGCCCTGAGATCGACTCAGCCTTTAACAGAAATGAGTACCAGGCATACTTCCTGGGATGTTAAGGCGGCCGGTGCCTAGAGCTGACTAACTTACCATTTTCATGTGCCGACTGTTTTGAAATCTTGGAGCCTCAATATCCTCTAACCTTCAGGATCTCTCTAGGGTTGGACAGGGATTGCTTTACCTTGTCTCATTTTGGGAGTATGTTCACAGTTTCAGTAATTGTGGACGTTTTCAGGAAGGATAATGAAAGCCTGGTGGTGCGTGTGCAGTGCTTCTGCTTAGCAGCCAGCATCTTCACACCAGCGCCGACAACTATCAAGTAATCATGTCACTACTCTACATGTCATTTGAAGCAATAAAACGTACACTTAGAGAACATAGACAGGAAGCCACAAACTGGGAAGTGGTTGCTGGGTATGCGGTAACAGAAATTGGAAGTTGGCAGGAATGTTAAAATAACTTCTGTTATCGGGAGCTTCGAAGATGTTTGGTAACTAAACGGAGTCTTTTGCATATACGTATAACTAACTCCATGGAGCAGAGGCCTTCTTGAGAAGCTAACAGTTCCTCAGCTAGTCAAGAATTTTCCCGCATTTTATGAGACCTGAAGGTTCATTACCGCATTCACAAGAGCCCGCCACCTGTCCCTATCCTAAGACAGCTCAATCCAGTCCACGTCCCATCCCACTCCTTGAAGATCCATTTTAATATTATCTTCTCACCTACGCCTGGGTCTCCCAAGTTTTCGCCTTCCCTGACGTCTCCCTGCCAAAATCCTGTATACACCTCTCTTTTCCACCATAGTAGCATAAATTAGGTCAAGGAGCATGTATTCACCAGGCAATATATATTCAAGGAGAAGTAAATACAGTTGTTGCGTATTGAGTCTATTGCTATCATCGATTCTTCATAGCCGACTTCATCTGTGGTTGCGTTTTTATGGTTAAGAACTTAATCACAGGTCCACATTATCTCACTGACACAGAATGTTATCACTGCTCACACAAAAGTAATCAAAGTGGAACACTTGTTCAGAGATTGAATATAACAACTCGCCTGTCAGCAGTTCTTTTATTCCCTGATGTATGTATTGTTTGTCTGAATTGTCACTGGCTGATTTCCTAATTTGCTATAATTTTTGAGGACGTTCGATAAAAATCAGTATCGATTTATACGTATTATTGGGGTCCTACTTTTCAGTTAAAGTCAGTATAAGACGTCAAATCTTTCATTACCTTCCGCCTGTGTCTTTCTTTCTCAGCATTAAAGGATAGTCGTGATACATAAAACCAAACGCATTTGTTTGAGGCTACAAGTCGGAAGGTCACGGGTTCAATTCCCTATGGGGTCATTGGGATTTTTGATTGACTTAATCATTTCGGCCATATTATGTCCCTGGGGTTGACTCAGCCTCTAACAGAAATGAGTACCAGGGATATCTCCTGGAGCGTAAAGGCGGCCGGTGCATAGTGTTGACAACCTTACCACCTTCATGTGTCGATTTTATGGAAATTCTGGAAGCCTCACACACCTGAATTTCTAAACGACTGTCCAGGCCTGTGATGGGATATCGTATTAAGTACGTCTGTTGCTTATACTTTCAGTTTACTTATGAACAAATAAAAACTTTTAAATTTATCGTATTATTTGATTGTCTGTCATGTAAATATCCAGACGCCTATCTAGAGCATGCAATGAGTAAGGGAATTAAAAAACAGGATTATGTAAAAACACTTCCAAAGCTCTATTCATTTGTTGTAATAAAAGAAGAATGGGCGCTAGCACTTGGTGAATGGTTTCAAAATACATAACATTCGGTAGAAAATGAATGATAGTAAAAACAAGCAGGTTTACATGTATAAGACTACAGCATCACAGAAGTCGAAACTGCTACATTCACGATGGATATTCCATAAGTAAATTTCTAATCCTTATGTGTGCCATCCCATTGTGCTTAAAATAAAATTATAATAACGATAATAATAATAGCCGTGCAACACAGCTTCAGATTTTATCGTGATAAAAACTGAAGTTGTGCTGCACGAATATTATTATTGTTATTATGATAAGAAAGTTTGTCGAAATCATGAAAGACAAAAGAAACCAATCTAACTTTAAATGCAGCCAACTCCTTCAGTGGAATGTAACTATTTTTCAACAAAATCCCCCAGCACATCAATTAATAAGCGTATGTAGCATCTTGGCGCATTTTACAATAATAAGGATGTGTTAATGGCTGTTTGTAAATCTTTGCGAATGCAAAAGCACTATTTCTTCCGTGATAGAATAAAAATTTGCATCTTTTGACAAAGTGTAATAATGTGTTCTGAGATTATGATGAAAAGTAATAATACTTTAGAAAAATTGTGAGTTGCTTTTGACCTTGAAATGACTTCTATTCAAATTTTTAGGGCTCATGAGATATTGTTTATTTGACCCTCTTTGTATACATTTAGTCGGTATGTGTGAAGTAAACATAATCACTAAAAAGGATATATTTTTAACGGATCTGATTATAAGAAATGAATTTCCCAGCCGACAAGCGTAATTAAAAGGAATAAGAATGTCAACATAATCAGCTACAGGCAAGAAAGATTTATGATGTACAATGGTGCTTTTTTATGGCCGTGCGATCCCTGGTCCTTTTATACATAATAAATTCAAGCCTTATATTTGCGGCTTCTTTGTTCAACAAATAAAAATTAAACGAAACTGGTCACACCATTTTCCGTTTGCCGCTGGCTCCTTGGCCTTCTTGAGACATATAATAGGTAATTTCTTAAATAAATTCTGTTTCATCTAACTGGATAAAAGGATTTAATGGCTGAAGTTAGTTGAGCTGAAATATTAAATTGCATGGAAATTCAGCCTAATATAAGGCATGGTGTTTTACATGTAAGAAATGCAGATTGAATGAGAACAATGCTCACAATACTTGTATCTAGGCAACCACACCGAAATTTACCAACATCGTAAAATGAAAGGTGATTTCAGTGCATCAGCTTTTAAAAACTCAGAGCCACTCAAATTCTGAGGGACATCTCTAATGCCAAAATTTACCCAAATCGGGTGAAAAATATAAAAATACTGGCAAAATTTATTTTACGCCCTCGAGAAGTTTCAGCTTTTACTATATCAATTTTTATGAACACCCCAACCACTCAACGGCAGTAGATTGAGATTCTATGTGGGGAATTTTACTCAAATCGGCCAAGGAATATGTAAGCTAGGAATAGGTTTAGGAATTCCTTTGTCCTTTTTAGTAAATTAACGCTATGTATAAGGTAAAGCAATCCCATTACAGGCCTGGACAGGCTGCGAGGGTTCCAGGAGGCTGAGGCTCCCAGATTTCTAGGAAATCGGCACATGAAGGTGGTAAGGCTGTCAGCCCTACGCACCGGCCGCCTTTTCCGCCTAGGAAATACTCCTGGTACTCTTTTCTGTTAGCGGCTGAGTCGACCCCAGGGCCATAGTGCGGCCGGAAGGATTATGTCAATGAACAACGCTACATATACTAACTATAAAAATAAGTTATATATTCAAAGGAAGAAGAGAAGTAAAGAAATATTTGAGTTTCTCATTCCACACGAAACAGAATTTCCAATCATATTGAGTTATTTTTGCTGATTAGTATTTGACAAAAAATTATAAAGACGACTTAACTGAGGAATTTTCAGCAACCTCTCTATATTTAAAGGAAACTTTATACAGCAAATAATATGAGCGGAAAATGTAGAAATTTCGATAGTAAAAAGAAATATGTTTATTGCGTTATTTTGGGAATAAATGGACTATATATTATCTGTTCAAATTTCTGTCACCTTCGCAAAAGCAGAAAGAAGATTTTTAAAACTGAAAATAACTAAAAATTATTTGCAGACAATATCCAGAAAAAAGCCTTAATTCTTTTTCTATGTTAGCCATGCAGAGAGAAGGAGCTCAAAAAATAATATTCGTCCATATTACAAATATATTAGCCGAAATAAAACAAAAACGTTTTCTATTTTAGCGGCGGCTCTCACTTCTCTTTTCATCGTTCTTGATTTCCGGTTCCTTTTTGTATTTTGTTTTATTCACTCCCTTATTTCTATATTTTTAAATAATAATATTACTTTTTACATTTAAGTGTTTGATATATGGTCCCTCGTTGTGTGGGAGAATGTTGAAAAATTGCTTTACGCCAGGGCCGTAGGTTGTAGCTACGCCACTGGTCCATACAGATCACAACCGTAAAATATACACAAAATCAGAGGTTTTATTTTTTTAACAGCAGTGTGTTTGAGGATTTGTCTTCTGTTTGACTGCTTGAACCTTGATAATGAAGGCATCACGGTCCTTCGACACGTACAGGACAATTCACGCAACGACTCGGCTTCACACACCAGAAAACTTAAATTCTGAAGAAAATCTCCTAACCAAGGGTTTGGGTACATTGAACCTCGCATTAAGATTCTTAAGGACATCCCTCCCTAAGGCTTCCCAGGTTTTAGTATGAGTTCAGATTAGTTCCATATTTTTGAAGCCTTTCTGAACCTTTATCTCCATCTGACGTCGATATTAGAATGAGTGGAGTTATACCTCCAATCCACATAAATGCCTTCGTGGCGTGTATAGCGAGAAACTTTATCATTTCAAGATAATTTAAAACACAGTAATATTAACTACATATAATATAGAAATATACTTCAACATTCAAGGTTCTGCATTTCTACCTCAGACTTTATTTACGCTCTTAACTTGAATCGAAAAATAAACTGAGAATATTTAACAATTTTTCTTCCCAGAGGAGACTTCAACTAAGTGTTTACTGCGCAGTAGGAAATTTTTTTAAATATCAGCAATTAAACGTCACTAACATTACTTTGCAGTTTAAAATAAGTTTGTTGTGGTCACTTGAAAACCACACAATTTCATATCAGGAAACTGAGGTACTTCTTATCTTACCGTAACTGTTATCAGTTTCCGCTTTTCATTAAAAAACTCAATTCCTTCGCAGTAAAAGAGTATAGACCATACACGTGCTTAGCTGAACATGGGTTTTAAAAAAGTAATTCTTCAGTTTATTTTGTAAGCTTTGCTTATATTTTTGTAATTTTGCCAATGCAGATAATATAATGATAACGTCTGCGCAATTCTTTGATTTTGATTTTCTAATGGTTGAATTATTGCTATTTGATACAAGTTTCTGTCACATTTCGTGGCCGTCTGTGGACAGTTCTCAAATAATTAACAAGAAATACATAAAAGTGCAATCTCATACACTCTGTTCCGTAATGAAAAGCGGGATTCCAGGGTTTTAAATGTGGTACACGATACAGTTGCAGTTAAAATCAAAATATAATCCCTGCAAATTAAATGATGCTAAGGAATATTTAGCTGTTGTTCGTTTTAATTTTCCATGTACAGGCTCTGTGTTTATTACACCTACATTAGCCTTATAGTGGAACGCACACCACATATTTTTATGTATGTATGTATGTGTGTATGTATGTATGTATGTGTGTATGTATGTATGTATGTATGTATGTATGTATGTATGTATGTATGTATGTATGTACGTATGTATGTATGTGTATATATATAATATATATATGGAACGAACGTCCTAACTTCTTCTGATTTTGTAGACCCTGTAATAAAAACTGATGACCGCATTAATAAAATATTTAATTTCAAGTGAATAAATAACAGGCAACAAATCTACGTAAAGATTTTCAATGGAAAATGGAAAACTACATGAGCGTGTTTGTTTTAAATAGGATAACAACATTTCAAAAAAATTTCAGTTTCAATAAATTATCGTGACCTTCAAACAATGCCATACAGGAAAATATTTGAGATTTCAATTAAACTATGTATGAAGTGAGAATTATTTTAAAGTATATGTTACAGACTCTTTTATCCGCTTTATTTAATCTTGCAAAGCTCAACGCTTGTAACACGTACCAAAAAGTTCAGGTTCAAAACCCCAACATTCTCCCCACAGAATGCATGTATGTGTTCTGTTGGGTTCACTCTACTGTAGGAACAGTGTTATATAAAATTCAGCTTATATTCCGCGTCCAAAGTATTAAGAGTAACCTCCGTACTCCAGGTATAATGGTGCCCCCAAGACAAGCGTCAAGAGTAACAAAGGACATCTGCGACACAACTCGCTGCTTTCATACTGATAAACAAATTCTATGTCCAATAAAATATATTCGGGCTAGCAGTCATGTCAGATGGTTGAATGGCGAGTAACCCAACGTTTCGGGGACAATCTCTGTCCTCATTATCAGGGAACTGAGGACGAGGACCTTCAACCGCCTGACGCGGCTGCTAGCCCGAGAATATTTTAATGAATTTAGTCGCCGTGAAGATTTTAATTATACATTTTTTGTCATAATAACTGCAAGCCAAGAAATTGTTCCGTGGGGCAGGTTTAATTTATCGCGTGAAAGATAATTGTAAATCTGCTCTATGTATAAATACTGTGACTGATAACTTACAGTCACTGCAGAGAACGCAGTTTTCTATAAATGTGAAAATCATATCACTACTTTGCACAAAATTTCATTATGAACCCCACAGTTTAGTGTTCATCAAATAGTCATCTTATGCGGCAGGCAAACGACAGTAATTTCTATCTTGAGATTTAGAACCGACGCAGACATTTTATCTGGATTTCTTTAGTCCCAAGAAATAAGTTTTTGCAGTACTTTAAAATAATCTGCTCTATTTCTTCGATATTAAATGTTAACGTAATTCTCTGCCTAAAACTATAATAAACCATGCATATGGAATCAACATGCTCTCTATGTCTGTATCTGTCTATCCCACATATCAACTTTTAAATCAGTTCACCTCATTTTGAAGAAATTAGCGTAAATACTATGTCACTGGAACATACGCAAACGCTTGTTCTTATCTTCACATTCTCAGTAATAACAATAGAGTGAACTGACAAAGTCGTGAGATGGGAATTTTGGTGTGTACAGTTTCGGCATCGTTGTCATTAAGGCATCATCAGGCTGCAGGACAAATTAGGTGCAGATTAATATCATATTTATACACATGTATATACGTTAGTGAAAACAGAAATTACGGACGCAATTATTATCCTCACATAAATAGATGAAACTGAATGCGTTTTCTCTGTACGTAATTATTACTTCAGCCTGATTACGGCCTAAAGAAAGCCATGATAAAATATGTAGCTGCCAACTCATAACAGCAAAGCAATTTGTTCAGTGAATGCTTGTGTTTGACGGTCCTTACAACTTAATTGAAAGTAAATCTTAAATATTCTAGAAGATAATGAAAGTAAGTTTTATTAAATTGTTAGGGTAAAGTACATGAAGATGCAGTTCAAACGAGCTGCATCTCTATTTAATTTAATGTTGATTATCAGAAGAATTAAAATACACTGCAAATTCTGTCCAAAAGAGAGGCTGCGTTAAACCTAAACATGAAAGTGTAGAAAAATGTCTCCGACGAGCTCAAGTAATGTCCACTGTGAAACACTCCTACTCACACTAGTATGTTCTTCTGGGAAAGTGCGGCGTGAATAAAAGAAATATATTTAAAGAAAAGAGTTTGCTTGGAATTTTTTCTGTATCTCTACAAATTTTATGCTACGTTTCTTGGAGTGTATCAGAAAAAGGATATTCAATGGGAAAAATGGGGAACTGTTAAACCAGAGTTTCGGTAAAATATGTACAGGCTGTTTTAATATGCTTCTACAAGTTAAATTAAAAGTGAAGTTTTAAGCTACGTACGTAACAGCGGTTTGGGGATTAACGTATGAAATACAAATACAAAGTAAAGTGAAATGTTTGTGTGCAAGACATGAAGACATATGGACCAGCAGCTGTATAGTTCCATTCGTTCTTACTCTCGACCTTAAATATAAGTAACTTGTCAGGCGCTTGCCCACAGCCTTTACCCCAGAAGCAGTCTGGAGACTTTGGGAAAAAATATCTCTTGCCTGTACCACGAATCGAACCACGATTCCACTTTCGTCCAGTCCGTAGCGTAGTCACTGTACCTACTAAGCTACCCGGGTTATCGTGCATCATTGGCTTCAAGTTTTAATCTTATGTAGACTATATGCAAAATTTGTATCTATTTGTACGTGCGTGTGTCAAATGTTAAGGTGCATTGATAATGCTACGTATTTATGAATGACCCACTTTAACAGTTACAGACTGCATTTTTTCCATCAATTTATGCGTTTCTTATGATTTCCATTTAAAGAACGTCCATTTCTTCCCGAAATATCTTTAACTGATTAGTCTTGATAATGTAAGTGTGTTTCCTGTGAGTTAGAAACTTGTTATGCAATATTAAGGCATAATGAATTTCAGACTTTAAATGACTGAAGATAAATCTATTTCAGACAAAAATAAGTTTACATCAGACTTGTAATTTCCAGTGTAAGCCTAAAAGTAGCAGCCAATTTGTGTGTGGGTTTTGGTGGAAAAAGTGACACTGGAAGAGACTTCTCCAAGAACTTCGAATTTCCACTGTCTCTATCCCATTAATTCACCATACTCAGTCTCTCGTCTATCGCCAGTGTTATATAACCATAGCAATCGACAGCGTAGTTGCACAAGCCATATACATTACGATTATGACCATAAAAGGTTGGAATATTTTAGAGTAAAAACAAACACTGCTTTTGAGTTTTCTGGTCTTCTATAATATGACGCTGATTTAGCTGTTCCTGACATTTCGAAGGAAAGTAGCGCCGTTGTTTCAAAGGTCCAGATGTCCCAGCTACAGGTTCACATACCATAGGATTTGAATCCTCAAATATACAGGTCTAACACACTCAAATTTCGCAAACCAGATGTTATCAGCAAACAAACTTTGTGTACACTACGACGGTCTCTTGCTGAATTGTCATGATATGGGCACGCGGAGAAATGAATAATTTTCTGATTTCAGTGTGTCTGGGACCAAATACAAGCAAGTTTCCAGCAGGTTGTAGTGGTAAAACACCTTAAAGTTGAGCTTACCTGTAATTTTGCAGTGTAAGGTTTGGAGTTCCGATATGACTGAAGAAAATGACAGCATTCACTAATTCTCCTACTACCACACTGCAGTTCCCGCCGTGCTGAGGATGGCAGTTGCCGCAGCGCGACCTGCTCTATACCACTGTTAATTTGAGTTGACTTTGAGGTAGTGCCGAACAATCTACGCTTACTTCCCTATTGTTCTGCGACGGAGACGGTCAGGTTATCGTACTTGGTGGGGATTCGCATAGTGGCGATTGGAGGGGGACGTGCCACAATGGACACTGTAGGCACTGACTTTTAAACCTGCCAGTCTCCGCATTTGCAGCGGGCAGTCCGTCTCATTACTTATTCAGGCGGAGGGGTCATGAATACGTCAAACATAGGTTTACACAAGTGAATTTTCAAATTTTGCTTGATGTTGTCCACTGTTCAGTAGCCACAGATCAACTGCAGAAGTGTAAATCACAAAATACAATTTTGTTTCCCTTTAAATTGAATTCAGTATTGACAGACCCTTACGTATTTGAGATCTGTACTCGTCTGGGATACTAGGCCTACGGCTGCTACATCATTTTCGTGCATAGTTGTTTTGGAGGACCTGAGCAGCTCTCACTAGTCTGGGTACTCGGGTGACAGGAAGAACAGGAGATTTGAGGTTCCCACAGCTTTCACATTGAACACTCTAGTCTTCTGGTACCTTACAATGTGTAGAGTGTGATTTAATGTATCTCGACGTTCCTAAGGAAAGTAGCGCCTACACCTTTAAAGGTTGATGGATCTTATCTCGACATTTCGAAAAGCATAGCGCCTGTATATTTAAGGGCTCTAGATCCTGGAACCTATCAGCTGTGGAAGATGAAAGTAGCACGTTGCTTCAAAACAGCAGAGTATATTAAATTATACATTACTCAGCGTAACACCTCAAAAGACCAGAATCCTCAACTCTATAACTGAATGAGCTTTAGGTTAAAACATATCAAATTGTTCTTATGCATGCCATGAAGGCATCTGGGCACATGGATGCGCAACTGTAAGCATTTTGAACCTTGTCACTAGATGCGTAGTCAGATTCATGGGCTGGCCGTTTTATCTCGGGCATAGAGCCCCCAGTTCTTCTTTGGTTGAATGTTGTGTGAGTTCCAGAGACGGTCTTGACTTTTCGGAAAAGAAAATCGAGCCATAATTCCTCGGTAGCCAAACCTGGAACATAAGGCTGCTTAAAGTGTGGCTAATATCTGGCGGGAAGAGAGTAGATATAGTAAGGCGTTATAAAAACGGTGCTGGTTTCCAGATTTCTTTTAAGCAGTGGCCCAGTCATCTTAGTCATGCAAATTATTCTGAGAATAATTACGTAAGGCCAAAGCACAGTATCTCATAAAATTATAAACAAGGCTTATGTGGTTTTCCTTTTCAGATTTACAGCCTTACTCTCAGTTACAATGTCGCTGATTTCCTGCTCTGCCCATATCAGTTTATTCACAGTGAAGAATGTTAGGAAGAACACGACACAAGGCCGAAGAATTCTTGTACACACCGGATTTCATTACCCCTCATAAGGCCAAGTCCCAAGTAGTTAGTGAGCCTCCTATATTTAGACTCCAGTAAGCGCTATGAAAGGTATCATCACAGTCAGTGTAATTGGCAAAGTACACAATGGCATCTTGAGGTCATTTAACGTAATGAAATTTTCATGTTTTCTACATCTTATCAGGAAATAACTGCCTTTCTCAGTCCCTTTCAGCCACCGTACATATTAACACAAAGATGTATACACAAATATAAATATGTGGCTTTATGCCTTTTAAGCTAAGAAAGAATGCAGTTCAAGGGCCACATTTCTACCTGTAATACTCATTTGGACTTTTTAATCATGTAGCAAATTTTTACGAAAGTACATATGAATATTATGTAGTTGGAGATCGCCCGGAAGTCTTACACTTGTCTCCATAAATCAGTATTAAAAACAAGGCAGATGTGGGAAGTTGTGAAACGAGGGTAACACTCTTATTAGAGTCGCCAAATAATGTATGGTAAGAGATATTCGGAACGTCAGAGTATGCAATTTTATTCAAATACTTTTTCAGAATACAAAATGAAAATACGGCGTCTGTGGGCAGTGCGTTTTTTTTGTTCGTTTAATGGAGGTACCTAATGAAACACTGGAGACAGACACATGAGGTCTTGTGCGAAAATAGAACATAAATATTTGGAAGATAACTTATTCTTTTAACTAACTAAATTTTATCAAAGCGACGGTGCGGACCTTGCGGTATATATTCGGGCAGTTTCAAGTTAAAAAATTAGCACGCAGGTTGTAGGTGATTCACAACATAACATACAGAAATTCTATTAAAGGTGACTGATCTGGGGAAATAGACATATATGCACAAGAGGATTTGGAGATCCTTTGGACAATTCTTTTTCATGAGTTAATTTATTGTCTTCAATAAAACATTCTCGGGTTAGTAGCCGCGTCAGGTCGTTGACGCGGCTGCTAACCCGAGAATATTTTGTTGAAATTTGTCTCTGTGAAAGCTTTCAATTATATAACTTACGTGCTGGCAAGGGCTCTGCTTCGTAGATATCGGTAATGCTGACAACACGGACGTAGATATTATGGAATAAATGATACTGGCAGTAGCTGCACCAGAATATTCTGTCTTTAAGCAACCCAGATTTCGTAAATATCGCCAACCCTGTCGAAATGTTACTTTAAGCTCAATCATAAACAAAAATTCTAAAAGTGAAATAAATAAATAAAATTAAAGGAAACAACAAGGGAAAAATGACTCCAGTGTAACCAAAAATATTGAGGTTTCATTTTTTCTGGGATGTGACGCTGTGTTTTAGGCGTGTGGTTCCCGACGTTTCGGAAGATCGTACTGCCTTTTTTCTTCAGTGTTCAAGCAGTCCAAGAAAATTAGCTAATATGGTCTATCCTTTTGACGCTGCTGTATCCTTGAAGAAGGCATTCTTTTACTTCGAAATGGAGGGAACCGCTGGTCCAGCAACATAGCGTCACATCACAGATAAGCGGAATTCTCAGCAAAACTGCTGTGAGAAATCCAAATATAGCAAACTATTTTAGTTTGCTTCCTTTAAATATTCAGTTCTAACACTTGCCAATATGAGCTTTGCGTGTATCAGTTTTAACTATAAATGAGTAACAAGCCTCTGACTTTTTCAGAGTTGGAATTGAATGGGAAAACAGTACATGGGGATGTAGAGTGTAGCTACAATATTGCGGTGGGGGGAGTGGCAAATTCTAAATATGCACCCGGATCCGCACAAGAGCACTATACAAGTTGTCGAAAAGTACTATCAATAATTATTGTTGTAGAAACTATGTAACATTATGTGAAAAACTGCGACTGCACTCTTCAGTTACGGTTCCTTATTAGTTATGAGTATTTTTTAATCGGAACGGCATTTACCTGACTGAAACATTTTTGGAGTACATTTTATGTGTTATTAGTTTTATATTAACCTCTTAAAGCCTAGCGGTAACTTCACATACGACCAGGTCTTACATTAAAAAATTCTACGTGGTGCCCACATTGCGTTTATGTGTTTTGTACGGATCTCAGAACAAACAACAACTTTTACCTTATAACACATTAAGAGATTGGTTTTTATAACCGAAGTGGAGAGTGTTTACAGTGTGGTACGCACTGAGCCCTTATATAAAACAGATACGCTTCGTCTTTAAAGGGTTAAAATATAGGCTAATACTAAAATATGATATTTTAAGTATTTCCAGGATTTACATTGATTAGAAGAAAGTGAAAAATTCTCCGATTAATGTAACTGTATTTTTGAAAAGGTGTAAAGTTCCTGGTGTTGTGTGTACGGTGTTTTATTTCTCACCATCTCGTCCCTTTACTCGCATCCCCCAAAGCTGACAAGTAATATACGACCCACAATGATCTTGTAAGTTGTCACCGCGGTCTCGAAGGAACGTACGGTCAACAAAATACTAATAGAATTTCCTCTACCTCCTGCCCTGAAAACGGAGGTAGCCATATTCTCTCAGACGCTGGTAGCAATATCCCAGATGAACAAAATATAAGTGCTTAAATTAATCAAAGGTTTCAATTCGAAGTACAGAAATTTTAAAGTATTAAAACATTGTTTAACACTTTCTGTTCCCTATGAAATGTGTCTCACTTTATCCTGTGTTTCAGTTGTGCCTCAAGATAAAATGGAGCTACGTGGCAACAGTCAAATTTTAATTACATAGACTATAAAACACCAACTAAGTCTTTTATCGGACGTTTGATATACCACAACCTATGCTTTTCATATCAACAGATCCATGGTCAGCGCCGTCATATAATGACTGCAACATTTCTTCCCAGTAGTAGCCACAATAGTAGGGGATTTTAAAATTACGTAGTTATTAGTGAGCGCTTAGCAAGAAACAAATTTTAAAATTATATGAATTTGTCTAAACTGATGCAACCAAGACAAAACTTTGATCCAGTTAGGCCAATATACGATTATTAATAACTGTTTTTGAGTGTCTGTACGTAAATAATTAGTTTTAAATTGAAATATAAATAACATTAATATTGGCAAGAAATTCTTTTAAGCATTATAAGACGAAAATAATGAAGGCTCTATACACGCGAAACACGTAGGTCTTAATATATTGCACTTGTGCTAAGAAGTTCAAGTTAGTGTTTTGTACATCTATGCAATTGGTATAAAGCTGTAGGGAATATCACATTAAAGAAAGGTCAGATATGCTTCATATTTAGCATACTCTCATCTGATATTCGACGCTACGTGCTCTGGAAATTGGATAAAAGTACGCAGATTATATAGTACTAGGAAAGCGGATAATGGGCTTCAGGTGACTCGCAGAGCGAGGTGTTTATTAAGAGATAGAATGTGTGATTCATATACTGGTTGATTACCAAATTTTACACCCCGAACTCAACATATTTATAAGATAAGGTAACGATTAAGTCAAGTTCATTTACTTTTGTTTTCTTAGTAATATTCACAGTCAACTAAACTAGGACTCCTGTTGCATGCAAAACACAGAAAACATGTGGATTAATACTCATCGACTAATGCACTCTTAGAGATATATATTAACCTTTATACATAAGGCACTACGTAGGTTTCAACGATCAAGTAGTCTTCATCAGGGGGTCACTGGTGCAAGGTCCACATAAGCAACCGTATGTCAAAAACTCTAGATTATTTACACTCACTGAGTTTTGTTGCTAATATACACACGAAACGTCAATGATCATTAAAATGTTAAAACACAATGGGTTAAAAAGACTAGGTTTTTGAGACACTTAGTACAAGGTATTTGAACAAATAGCAATTAACACAGGCACAAGGCTAAAATTTAGTGTCACTCCATTTAAAGTGTGCAGTTTCCGTGTGTGTAATTCATCGTGTAATCTCCCCTTTCTGTACTTTGTACTGTTGTTCACAATATGTAGATATGGAACTTGATGTGTGGCTTTAGAAGCGTTTGTTGCAGGTGAGGATATTTTCCTGTTTTAGAAATGATAGAAGTATTGTTTTGGTCGTGAATAGAAGATTAATTTGTATTGTGGTACGTACAGACACCCCGCACTATGATAGGTGCATTCAAAGTTTCTACTTTTTTCATGAAAAATACCTTTATACACTTAAGTGTTACGATTACTTCTGGCATATAAAATTAAATATTGAAACTAACAGAACTTACAAGTACTTTGTGTAAATAAATTCAAGTAGTATGCTGATGGATTACTTATAAATCATGCTTTACGGCAAGTGTATGGTAGAAGAGTACTATTATATACGGATATAGTAATAAAAACTTACGTTAATTTCTACCATCCTGAGAGAATAATAATCATTAAGCATTGACAGAATACTTAATGTCGCACTGCAAGTTCAGGATATCAAGAATCATGGATGGACTACGTAAAAAACCTTGACAAACTTACAGCTGAATATCCTGTTCCATTTACTTTAACCATCATGTGTTCAGTGTCGAAGTAAGCTGGACGGAACATTTGTGTACCAGGCCCAATGTCGAGCTTAATTAGACACATCATTCGACAGTATTTTATGTTGGTTTCTTCCAAACTGCTGTTGTATAGTGGCTACTTTTAAAATTTGAAAATTGGAGATCTTTTGGAAAATTAATTTCATCTAGCGTGTTACGAATATCGAGAATAATTTGGACTGCAAAACGTTAGTACTTTTCACTACTTCATCTTCAATTGTGATTTGACTAACAAATTAATCGCAAAGGTAGTTTTCAAATATCATAATTATGTTTCATGTATCGAAGTTGAATATAGGGATTTCGTCGAGTTTTACTGAAGCAGAACCCTAATTTCTCCATAAATCCCACATCCAATTCTTCGATCTTTAATTTAACCATTTAAGTAGAGCTATATTAGTCAGTCATTCACATAAAAACTTATCGGTTATTCCTCAAAATTAACACAAGCGACTGAGGTCCCTCTGCCGCCAGAATCAAAACAGAAAGTAGTGCACAAGCAAGTATCACACTAATTTAGAATTGGTTTTCTCACGGCGGTAAGCATAAGCACTATACTTACAGGTTCCGGAATGTGATACCGTGCAGTGTGCTAGACGGGTACGTACCAAATGACAAAGCGTGACGCCCAACAGGTTGTTATTTTGTTGTTATATCGCGACCTTTCCAACAAATTTCTATGGGCTTTGGCCATTTTCGCTGGCCTTTTACCCTTCATTAGCAACCTTTAAAATTTAGGTGACATGTTAGGTCGTAAAATAAAAAAGAAAATAAACGAGGGTCTATAATAACTGTGATAAGAATAATGCATAATTAGTTAAAAAATATGTGCGTTATAACCTTCCCTACTACATTTAGATATATTTAGATTCTTATCCACTCTGTTGCCCATATTGCTGAATACAATAAGCTTCCTTTCTTTTATGATAACAAAATTTTGAATTCGAACCTTGGACACATGTATCGGATTTTCAGTGGACCTCCGGTTTGTAAACCACACATTAAAAAATGATTTGCGTGTTCAATATATAACGAAGACAAAATCTAGATGAATACTGACAGACACACATCTGTTACCACTAAAAACCATAACAACATTCCTAATTCGGAAGAACCTCTAAGAAAAAGAGATCATAAAAGTAAATATGCAACAACCATAAGTTTACGAATTTGACGAGTTAATCTAAAAAATAATAAATACCTACGCAACAAATATCAATTATATTTAATAATGTGTCGTATTTTATACACAATAAAAGCTAAGTAAAAAACGTTTTGTGTTATTAGGTAACAATTAATATTGACGTGTTCCATGAAATACACGAAAGTACGTTGTATGCTACAAGATGATGTGACATCTGAAGCTATCTTTTGAGGCACTAAAATCTTCATGCTACATAAATAGAGTTGTGATAAATGTCTATGCCCTTTTACCTATTTCTTATAAATTCCAGTTTAAGTACAGTCGAACTCGGTTATAACGTCATGAAAGGGACTGAATATTTTGTGTCTTTGCAAACGAGTTTCATTGTAATCGAGGAGTATAATTTTATGGTTAAAAGGGAAGAATTAATTCCTATCATAGAAATTTTGACTCTATGGACGAGGTGTCGTATAAGCTGATGTCGTTATAACCGGGTTCGACTGCACTTACGATTATATGATAACCAAATAATTTGCGCAAACTTTGCAATGTGTAATTTTTTGTATGTGTCCGAGACACACTTTTTTAATCCAGAAGACTTGTTCTTCATATTCTAAGGACATGAAATTCGTAACTATTTGTAGGCAAATTTCTGCAATGGTACAGTAACGAGTGTATATTTTTCTATGAATTCATTTCAAAGTTTCAATTACAGCCACAAGGAAATATAAAATGTGGATTGCATGACTTTCCGATCGCAGTGTATTATTTTTCTATCTTAATTTTTTACGTTTTCTTACGAAAACTGTGTACAAATTTTTGTCTCCCCTACCTTGTTTTCCTCAACAGTGTGCCTCCACATTTTGAATTAGGGGGGGAATCTGCTAATTTATCAATATTTAAAACAAAATCATAATAGTTACCTTCGACTACACATTTTGTAGCTTGTGACTGAGAAGTGCTTTTTTCGAAACCCGTCGAAGAAAGCGATTGCTGTTTTACTTAGTTCCTCCCAGGCTAATGCACGGAGAGTTTATTTAAATAGACCCGAATTACCTCCTTCCACCTACTTTTCAATTCACGATCCATTTATCTTTGTGTAATTCTTGCTCTTTTGTAAATAACTGTAATTTATTTATCGTAATAAGAAAAGAGTAATAAACACATACCATAGCAGCTGTAATATAAACTCTAATGTAAATTTATAGATTAAATAGGAAAGAAATAACTAATTACGTACGTGCAGTAAACAGGAGCTAGATATCAATTACCTTAACATCTTCATACTTTTTTCTCCACCCATGACGCAACAGCGTCTAGTGGGCCAGGTTCTCCTCTGTATGGAGGCCCCACGACCACACTCAAACACAACACGCTTGGTAGGATGCCTCTGGAAGAGTGATCAGCCTCACGCAGAGACCTCTACGTAACATCACACAAAACTCCTACGGGATCTATCCATTCCCCGGCAGGATTTGAATCCGCAGTTCCTGCAAGTGAGCGGCCGCAGACCCACGCCTTAGACCGTTCTGCCACTGCGAACCTTCATACTTTGTGACTCAGGCTTGCCTAAATTTAACACTATCACACGGTTTATAATATTCTTAAAATTTGCCATTTAAAAGTCCAACATGCTATTTCGCTACCTTTATTGTATTGTATACAAAGTTTCCCTGACAAGTCAGTTCGCAATGAATTAGTATTTCCTGAACTACCAAGTGAAATTTTCGTATCCTTGCCAGTAAATTATCCCTCCGGGACTAAACCAAACTAAAAGTGTGATTTACGTACTCTAGTGTAACATAACATTAAAACCGCCAGAAAATCTATCTTTATATGGTGACTACATTCTCATTACCCTAACTGTTTTCTGCTTTCCATACTAATTATGTGCAGAATCAAATGACATTTAGTGAGGAAGACCAACAATGAATTTTATTGAAGTCCATTCTTTAATTTCAGGGATAAGAGTATCTTACAGCAGACATGACTTCGCTATTATGGTTTTATTTCATATTGCGGATAAGAAGTATAATCTGCCGACTAACCTGTTCGGTCTGTTATGTTATATCTTTGGAGAGAATAATTCTTGAAAAGCTAGTATTTGTTCGTGTAGTCAAGAAATTTCCCTCATCTTATAGACCCTGAAAAGTCATTGCCATGTAAAAAAACCCCATCACGTTTTGTTATCCTAAGTCAGAAAAACTCATTCTACTTCCTCCAATCATGTTTCTTTAGGTGAATTTTAATTTTGTCTTTACGTTTATTCAACGGTATGAGGAATATACGCTCTTCAGTTTTTTAGTGGACAATGAACTCTTAAGTTTTTATCTCGAGTGACGTGTTTTGGTAAAGTACACAAATCTGTAGCCAAAGAATAATATCAGAATTTCCAGAAGATTGATTGCGTGTAATAATTCCTTATCTGAGATACTACTGCTCTAATAAACACGTGAAGTGGACAGGAAATATGGCGGCAGAACGAAAATATTACAAGCTCATAGCCACAACAATGAGAAAATTATATAGCGAGAGCCTCTCTAAGTTGTAATCTTCGCCAAATATTGAAATGATCAAATCAATGCGGTGAGATGGCTGGACTCTTAACAAGCGGGAGAAAAGGATATTCGTAAGGAGAATTTTATAGAAAAAACTGAAGTAAGAATATAATTTGGAAGAAGTACTCTTAGGTTGCGTTATAATACCACTTTAATTTTATTGAAAAACCTGTATGTTAAAGGAATATCATGTGATGATGCGGCCTGGATTATTTTGTCCCAGGACAGGGACACGTCACTTGACATTCTGAAAAAATTACTGTATTTTTCGGTATATATAAAGGGAGGAAAATTACTTGACTAATTGTGCAAAATTAGCTTCAAAGAGTTGACTATCCGTCATTACATACCAAGACTCCGAAGTGTGTACGATACTGATACAGCGGATTGTCTATGAATGTTTTTATTTAGTCACCTTGAACGGTTAAGGTTTTTCTGACAGGTTATTTGCACGAAGCGTAGGAAATGTAAGGATCACTGTGAGGTTGCTTACGTCTATCCGCATTATATAAGCCTATTCATGAAACTAACGAAAAAATTAATTAAATTTGATACTTGGAATTCATGTATAAGTAACTTACTAATACTTGTGAACGAATTAAGTGTTGGATAATACAGCCAATGAAAACAAAATTTAATAAATCTTCAAACCGAAATATCTCTGTCTTCAGAAGAGAGCTTAATCTTAAGCGAAGTTTATGGCTGTCATACCATGTAGATCCAATTAAATACAAAACTCCTATGAAAACCCCCGTTTTAAGGAAACACGAATAAAAATATTCCTAAAGTCAATCCGGCTAAAGCGATAAACCTTTCAATAACGAAATTGTATTTTGAGAAAAAATTTAAACGTAGAACTTTCCTGTAACAAGTCATGGATACTCATAAAAGGGATGGAATTTTGTACTTCCATTCCTACTCCGATATTCGGCACAACTAGGACGGCAGAGAGCTCTACGTGCCGGCCGCTTTTTACCACTAAGGAAATTCCTTGGTGCTCATTTATGTTAGAGTCTGAGTGGACCTCAGGGATAATGAATGGGGACGGAAGGAGTAAGTCACTTGAAAATTTCCAAGGAAGCTACAGTGAATCGAACGCGGAACCTTCCGTCGTGTGGTGCAGTACCTCAAACAACTGCAATGTTCGCCCCAGATAAATAAATATAAAGTGCAATAATGTTTGCCAGATTATATGCAACGACTCTAGATCACTCTAATGGAAACACATCTTTAACCTCTTCTAAAATCCCCGTAGCTGCCGAGTTAGTGGGGTAGCTTATACATTGAAATATCTACTAATAGTACGTGTGTCGCTTTGAGGAGACAAACCCATGATGCAACAGTTGCTGACACCGTCACCAGGTAATGAAATTTTGTAGAGAGTATGTAGGGCACAACCCAGGGTGAATGTTTACCCTCCGGACAAATAATTCCGTGTAATGGAAGAAGTTCTACAAAGTTCTGTTAAGACTCCATTATCAAGCTCTTCGAAATTCCACTGAGAAATTATTTGGCATACAATATTTTGAGATAACAATTTCTGTTAAGTAACATATTTCCTTATATGAAAAGAGAGTGTGTTAAAATATCCTAAGCTCAATAAAATTTTGTAACTTACTTGAAGAGTAAATATAGAGATTATGTTACTTATCCTGAATGTGCAAGAATAGGCTAAACTTGTACAATGCTGACGACTTAAGAACACATTCCAAAGCAATTTGTTGCTGTTGTTCTTTGCTCCTATGTGTAGATACTTCCAAAGCTAATTGCTAACATATATGGCACATGACCACTACTTTACCTGATCCGTACCGCTGCTTACTTCCTGCCGCTGCCTCAAGGCTAGTCTGGACAGCCGCAGAATCGGCTAAGGTTGATGCAGTCGTCGAGCCGACAGGAAGTAACCAATTATAATGTTCAAGTAAAATAAGGGCATTCTGTGTAAATATACCTTATATATGACAGAAGAAGAGGTTTTAGCTTTTTATATACGAATATTTCTCTATGGTCATTATTAGTAGAAGTACGAACAAAAACAATTTCTTCTTTTTTCAGGGTTGTAGGTTACTTGTAGGATAATTATCTGTGTATAGAGTTGTTCCGAAAAAATAATCGTCACCAAATATGAAAAAACCAAGTTAAGAAAAAGTGGTTTGGAACAACTTTGCATCGGCACTGATAAGGTAAATTTAAAACAAATTTAGGCCTAAAGTTAAGAACTTTTAAGGGTGTTTAATTTAGACGCTTGGCATACCCGTTGGCGTATGCTATCAATATCTATAATATCTTATAATTGAGTAACGTTTGCGTCGTCTGACAGAGTTCCATGGATCGCCACCAGATGGCAGGAAACAGAACTCTGAGAACGGAGTTCCATAGGTGTCCACTAGATGTCAGGAGACGCAAATAAACATGCCTATGAAAATGCTTGCGAGTGTAATCACAAACTTTGAATGTGGTAACAGTGGACATTTTTGGTCTTAAGATATTTATGCTGTTACGGTAAATGATATGTATATGGAATCAAGCGTGAATGAAGGTAATACAACACCACCACGAAATTCCAGTGTTTTAAATGTGGTAGTATTGGAATGCAACAGCAGTTATTTGCTGTGATTCATATACAGCTGCACGTAACATAACACTACAACATTTCAGTGCCACAATACTGTGGCAACTGAGTCACTCCATCTATTATAACATGCCTAATGCTCTCATGCTATATAACTGGACATACTGTAGCATTTCAGTGTCAAAATATTGCAGTAATTGATGTACTCATTCTAATATACCATGGCTAATGCTCTCATGCCATCTATATAAAAATTCAGTAATGCAAAGGTATGTAACGCTTGGAGTTCCATGGGCCGCTGTCACATGGCAGGACAACTATGAGAATGTTTGAGTTTCACACACCGCCACTAGATGGCAGGAGACGTAAATACAGAGAACTGTGTTTTCTGCGCGGTACGATCTTAGCCTGTAATATGATTCAGCTTTATTTCCATGTTTTGTATGTATCTCGGAATAAACCGCGATTCTTTCCCCATGCAGCATCAAATGACTCAATTTAAAACCCTGTCGGAGTGTGTTTACTGCGCGGTACGGACTGAGCCATCAATATAATTCAGCTTTATTTACGTGTTTTTTACGGATTTCGGAGCAAAAAACGACTACTTTCCTATGCAGCATTAACTGATCGATTTTCAAAACCGAGACGGAGAGTGTTTACTGCGCGGTACAACCTTAGCCTGTAATATATAATTCATAATAATTTCAGTCTTTAAATGGTTAATTACAAAGATATAAAATAGCAAAGAAATATTCGTAAACACTGTTCTCTTTGGTGTAACTTATGATTTAAGGTTGTGCCATTGCTCAGGCAGTTAGTCGCCCGCCTCTTAAGGCGGAGGCATGTGTTCGATCACGGGTCAACCTACGTGGGATTTGTGGTGGACAAAGTGGCACTTGGACAGGGTTTCCCCGAGTGTTTCGGGCTTCCCCAGTCAATTTCATTCAATCAGTGCTCAATTACCAGGAAAATGACGATAATAATAATAATAATAATAATAATAATAATAATAATAATAATAATAAGCTTCATCATGCGGTTGCACAAGAAGCCTTAAGGTTGCGTTGCGTGCGTAGCGTCTGCTGCGGGATTCTTCTCCGCAATAAACTTAAATCATATTATGGAGTTTTATCTTGTGGCTTTTCCTTCAAATGCTTCAACGTTTTGCCCTCAGCAAGCAGTAAGCCCATCTTATATACACCGTAACGCTGTCAGTCTCTGTCACACTCCCACATTGAAGTTTCATGGACTGCCACCAAATGGCAGGAAAAGACAAGGCATAGACTTTAGTTCGACGGACGCGCGGATGGTATGTAACAGACACAACTAATTGGGGTTGCCACTTTAACTACGTAAAGGTTCTCCGGGCACTAATACGACAGTATAATATACGTACGTACACATTATTCGGGTTTTCACGATAACTGCGAGCACCACTACGATATTGTAATACACAGGCATACACATTCTTCAGGTTTCCACGGTAACTACTTAAATGTGCGTGCCTTTCCTGCCCGGATCGCGGGGTTTCCACAGTAACTGCGTACATGAAGTGTTTCTTGCCCCCACGAGTCGCGAGGTTTCAAATGTAATTAAGTAAATGGGTGTGTCTTCCCTGCTCGGGCCGTGGGGTTTCCACAGCAACTGCGTAGATGAAGTGCGTCTTGCCCCCACGGGTTGGTGGGATTCCACGGTAAATATGTAAATGTGTATCCCTATACTGCCCGGGTCGCCGGGCACCAGCATACTATTCCGTTTCAAAATCAAAGAAAAAAGGTTACAATAAACAATTTACTTCGTATTGCAACACACAGTATAAATGCTGTTACAGGTCGATGATACGTGATGCCGAAGCCCCCGTGCTCATTGTTACCTGCCCCAGCCGCCAGGTTTTGACGTTAACTATGCGTGTGCCTAGGCCGCCCGGGTCGCCGGGCGCAAGGAGACAAGTTTTACATAAAAATTCAGTCAACAGCCAACTATTTTTCTCCTTTTTCATTCAGAGGTGAGCGACTAGTTTCAGCCTATACTAGGCCATCACCAGGCTCCTTATTAAAAAAAAACGTGATGATAAAACTCTACATGCATGTAGAGATTTATAATCATGTTTTTGTAATAAGGAGCCTGGTGATGGCCTAGTATAGGCTGAAACTAGCCGCTCACCTCTTAATAAAAAAAATGGAGAAAAATAGTTGGTTGTTGACTGAATGTTCATGTAAAATATTGATAGTGTTTAATTCCTTTCTTTAGGTTTAATTTCAATATTTGCTGAGACATTGTAGAGTATTATAATTTAATTTCATTAGGTAAGAATTGCCGATCCTAGAGGCCGCGCGGTCTAGGCGTGGGCCTTCGGCCGAGCGCTTGCTGGGATCGCGGGTTCGAATCCCACCGTGGGCGTGGACGTTTGTCTCTTGGGAATGTTTCTGTGTTATCAGGTAAAGGTCTCTGCAAAGGACTGATTACTCGTCCAGAGGAATCCTACCGAGTGTGGTGCGTCTAACCGATTGTGATCTAGAAACTTCCAAAAGGAGGCGGCCTAGGCCCGATTTGGGCTCTTGCACCACGGGAAGGAAGGGTTGTATAGTACTATAATTTCATTTCATAAGGTAATAATTTACGATCTCAGTGGCCGCGAGGTCTAAGGCGCGGTTCTGCGGCCACTCGCTTGCTGGGAATGTGGGTTAGAATCCTGCGGGTGGGAATGGATATGTGTCCCTTGTGAGTGTTTTGTGTTGTCAAGTAGAGGTTTCTGCGTTGTGCTGTTCGCCATTCCAGAGGATTCGTACCGAGTGTGGTGTGTCTGAATGAGTGTGATCGTCAAAACTCGATAATGAGAAGGTCCTTAACTGTTGCGTCATGGAAGAAAAAAGGTAAACGTCTGGCTTCATTTGCGCAGACAGAGTAGATAAGAGCAGTTTTGTCTTTGTCCACATTTGATAAGGATCACTTAAAGGTCTATTGGCTACTCACAGCAAATGATTTGTCACTCTTCTTTATCTGCTCATAAGCGTGTATATTTTTTGTAAATGGCAATTACCACTAATTATTACACACCTCTTTACTTCCAGGAAATAACTATTTTATTTAATTACTTAAACCATATTAAATCTTGATTATACGTGACGATCAATAAGATAGTAAATTTCAGAGTATTATGAAGATACTTCTTTCGAGTCTGGTTTCGGGTCATCGGCTTTCCTGTTTAAAGTTGTCTGTATTCTTTCAGTCTCTCTATACAAATACAAATTACTCGATTACTTTTTCATTCTAAACCCATGCCAGTCATTTCATCATTAATCGTCCTAACTTTCATCATTCTGCACTGGCAGGTACTAAGAATGTCGTAAAGTAAACCAAAAAATGGCAGTGGCCTGATAAAGGACTGGCCGCATTTCCACTGTATGTATGCATTAGAGATTTCATGTTCTCACAGCGGTGTTGCTAAAGATTCAAGTCTTGTTGGATGTGACCTGGTGTCTTTGGGCGAGTGGTTACCGGCGTTTCACAGTATCAACCACTAGGGCACACCATGCTTTTTCCCTTGTGGCTTTTCTTCTTGGACTGCAGGCCGCTGAAAATGAAGGAAATAAAATTCTTCGAAACTTCGGGAAATTTTCGTCCTACGACAAATCTTTACATCCTAGAATACTTGAATCTACTTCCACAATTCCCGTGTTCTTCTTAGTACATACCGAAGTTGTCAGTAATTTAAGACGGTATGGCAGCCTAGGGTGGGTCGGGGCAGCCCATTCTTTCCACTCACTAGGATAACAAGTGGACGATTGTAGGATCAGCTTTCCATTCCAGTAGGAACAAGTACTTTTTTCTTGTCCATGGTGTCCCAACCAGTCACTGAGTCCACTAAACTCTTTATCCAAGGAGTAGCGAAGGCACTTTTGTCTTGAGTAAAGCGGTCGGAATTTGAAGCTGATAGCTCCTTTCCATGTTAAACGACGTTAAGAATGCATAAAATTGCGCCTTATTACTTCCGTATGCCTTAATGATCAGATATTTAATTAAGCACAGGCACAGATTTTCCTCTATTGCATTTTATCAATTTAGATTGACTGGAGAAAACAGAAAAGAAAGACAGCCAGGATAGTTAATCGCGGAACAATATTATTTTCCTTTCAACCTCACTTTAGGGCTTTGTAATCCGTTCCGATATTAAAATTAACCTTTGTCCTTGTTTGTAGGAAAATTTCGTGGAAACCCATGAGGAATTCTAGATCGGTGTTTCTCAAACGAGGGTCCATGAACTGCCGGAGATGTGCTTACGGTACCTACGAGTTTGTATCCAAGTCAGTAAAACACACATGATTTTCCTTAAAATTCTTCTAATCTCTTTATTTTCATTACTTGTAGGAAAGTTTTGGATTCTGTAATAGATTTTACACTTAATTAATCAAGCTTCCTGAAGTTTAAATATATATCCTACGTGTAAATATTTCAGCTTTGGATATTAAGAATAAAACCACATCCCGTCATATGACGGTCTGCTGCAGTATGCACGCACTGCTCCACGACGTATTGGCCAGTATTTTTATTCTTACACTAAGCCAAACTTTAATTTCATCTATACGAGTGCTTCTACCTGACATTTACATGTTATACTATATGTTAGATGCCCAGATCTTTGTTGCATCTCAGTTTCCAGCTCACAAGAAAAAAGCTCTTTCCGTATTACACAGTTCCTTTCGCTCTGGCGCATATTTAACAGAGAACAGAGTCTAACAAAAACATACCAAATTGAATCTGAAGTTACTTTTCGCATGGAAACTGTGGTGTGTCTCACTTGATCACATTTTGAGGCGGTGGATGTTTAACCTTTTAAAGCCTAGCGGTAACTTTACGTACCACCAGGTTTAACATTAAAAAATTCTATATGGTGCCCACGTTGCGTTTATGTGTTTTGTACGGATCTCAGAACGAACAGCAACTTTTGCCTTATAAAACACTAAGAGATTTTTTTTATAACCGAAGTGAAGAGTGTTTACAGCGCGGTATGCACTGAGTCCTTGTATAAAATAGATGCAATCCGTCTTTAAAGGGTTAATTACTTAAGATCAAACGTACATGAATTTTGAAAGAATAGACTTCTCGTAATAATACGTGTATCTATACTAACAAAATACTAGAGCACTATCCCATTAAACAAGTTTCGAAATATGCACAAAAATTTCAGGGACTATGACAAAAATCAGATTTTAAATTTAAACCTAATAACGGCTATGGCAACACTATCAATAACATTTCAGTGAAATGCATATTTATGTAAAATAAACCTATAAATTCTGGTTGAATAGAGCTTCAGCTGAAGACGCATGTTGTTAACACTAGAAGCAACGATACTATTCTCCTGCGTTCCTAACTATTATAACCTAGGAGAAGGTTTGCTTAGTGTACCACAGCAATCATTATTCACTGCAATTTATTTAATACAAAATCATGGCCTTTATGGGAAAAGAAAATTATTTTTTTTCGTTCATTTCTAAAACTTATGTTGGAAATATTTTTCCCTTAGAGAAACATTTAGCGAGTTTTAAGTCCGATATAAATACAAATAATCTGCAAAACATCTGTGGTTTGTTTGCTCAATTTTAACGAAACTGACATGTATCAAAAATGTTATAGGACAATTCTGTGGGATAATGGTGACGGTATATGAGATTCTGAAATATTCATTATTTGGGATCTGGTCATCGCCCCGTGGTTGAAATTTTGTTTTAAGCATGGAATGGCAAACAAAGTCCAAATATTGAATTATTCGAAAATGTTTAAAGTATGAAACACAAAATTCATTAAAATCCTTTTGGCATTTCTCCAGTTGCCTCTGTAGTGCAGATGAACGTCCAGAGCAATTTAATAAGCAAAGCGCACGGTGCAAAATTACCTGAAATCGCATTCAAGTTTGGAATACATACTTCCAATCTTCTTAAGCTTGAGTCCTATTTGTTCTAACATTCTAGAAACATTGGCCTTTATTATTCGTTTCGTTTCGTAGTCCTTATCTCTTCTACCTACTCGCAGTAGGTTTCGAGGTTGTTTATTTTCACTTGATCACACTCAGGCACACACACAGTCGGTGGGACTCCCTGGACGAGGGATCAGGCCGTCGTAGAGACGTCTACCTGACAACACAAGCACTCACAAGAGGCAAACATCCATGGCGCCGGTGGGATTCGAAACCACGATCCCGGCAAGCGCTCCGCCGCAGACCTACACCGTAGAAGACAAGGCCACTAGGATCGGCGTCATAATATGCACCACTCATTTTTAACACTGAAAGCGATGCGTTTTGCACACACAGAACATTTGTGTGATTCGTAAGATTTTCACAGTAAACAGAGTTTATGAACCTAAAGATCCTCAAGTTAATGCTCCTTATAATGGAGACTCCTGAGTGTTTCCTGTGAAGTAGGAACTGAATTTTTATTTGTTCTTAAGGAATTACAAGAAAAAGAGAATGCCTTATGTGGAGAATATGTCCGTTTATATTTCTCTGTGTCAGTGGCCTCTAATGAGCGAGTAAACCTTTTGTCAGTTTCATACAATTCGATATTAGACTTATATTTTAAGAAGTTCTTAAGCATGTGTGTATTTCGTGAAAATAGGCTCAGGGTGTCATACTTAACTTGAGCCAATAAACGAATTTCTAGCCGTACTTTCCATTTTATAAACCGATACGGGCAAAATTCGATACAGAAATTATGCACTTGCGCTGTTCAGCAGATGTGGGTTTAAAAACAAATTTTATTTATCGGTAAATGTATATCTACCCGTGCTTCCCACATATTTTGTACGAATTAGCGAAAGCCTCTGTAAGAGGTCTACACATATTTCTGTTGAATACTTGAGAGTTTCGTGGGTTTAGGAAAGGGAAAACTTCCGTGATCGGTGTGAATAGAATTCCACTTACCTGTGTGTCGCGGAAACTTATAACTCTTTGAAAGTAAGAAGGCTTTATTAAAGCTGTGTACCACTCTATGAATACACTACTTGCAATTTTGTTAAGTATCAGATAAACAAATTTCATTCTTCACAAATTTAACCAATATACTGTAAATTCACATTTACTCGCTATTGTTGATCACGATACATGTATGATACACCACAGTAAAGAAAAGGACAGGCAAATAAGTACAATATAAAACTTAATAATTTACAACATATTTTTATTAAAGAAGTATAAAAATAGGAACAAAGCTTTATCATATTCTCCGATCTCGTAGATCATAAAGCTGCTGGACGCTTAAAACTATAATAATTATACTTTCAGTGATATTAACTAACGCTAATGATGAGGGGTTGTTTGGCAAGTTAAGTTGATACTGATTTGATTGTGATATTCCCTTCCTTTGTGGCAGCCAAACTTCACCGTATTTCCGACAAAAGTCAGATATTGCCCTGCATTCTGAACAACTTGAATTTAGTCCAAGCAATGACACAAACAGACTGTGTATCTACATTTCTATTATACGCCCATCTACGCTTATGTTTGTCAAGTGATTGTTTTTCTTTTCAGAATGTCTACAAAAAGTATTATGTGTAAATTCCTTAATTTCGCATTTCGAAATTGTACAACGCATTCTGTCCATCTCAGCTCTTTTGATCTGTTCGTTCTAATCGTATTATTTGAAAATTATGAAATGCTTCCGTACGTAGTTGTTTCAAACTTCCTGTTGCTTCCTCTCTCTTACACCCAGTTATTTTCCCTAGCTGTCTATTCTCAGATGCCCTCAATCTGTATTCTTCTAAAGGGATGAAAGCTACGTTCCTTTCCCGTACATAATAACATGTAAAATTAAGACTAATTTGCTTTGTTTATTTATTGTTCATATATAGTAGTGTGTTATAGGTCGATTCGTAAGTAAGAAACGGAAATGGACATGAAAGAAGGCTTTTGTGGCATACTTTGTGGTGATACATCAGAATTTGCTTGGAGGGACTTACTAAAAAATTCAGAAACTTCAAACAAGATAACCCGTCTTCGGGCCGAAATTTTAAACTGTTTTCTCCCAGTTACGAACCAGTAGCGATGTTCTGCCCAGGTACTTTAATGTATAGTATTCCTTATCGTATGAATGCTTAGCTTAGAGCAGATGACACCTGTGCTACGTAGCGATCGATAATACCTCCCGTCCAGAAGTTCTCAAACTGTAGAGAAGTACGCACTGTATTTGCATTCCTAGATAAGATAGGGTGAGAACCGACTGTCTTTAGGCCCTCCATCGCTGTAGACAATAGTGTATACATTTCTTTGCCATCTTATGGACAATGATAACCTTACAGCAGATAATAAACTGTACATGTTACTTTTCCTAGTTTCTCTTCCGAACTTACATTCCGTATCTGTGGTATATTATATGAATAAATTTCCGTCCTCAGCTCTGGGCTTCTGTTTCTTTTTCCTGCTGGTAAATGCTTGTTCCTAGCCTCGTCTTCAGACGCCTCCAAGCGGTCGCTGTGTCCCTACCATTCGCTGGCCACTCCAAGTAAGTGCGAGTGTCCATGAGGTACCTGAGATGTCGCGGCACTGCCGTCGGGTCTAGTCGCTCTAATTCCAGTAGGATAAGGAAATCGCGACTACCCTCAAATAATCTGTGGTTCGCCATCTCCAATTCCCACCGACACCACTGAAAAGACAAAAGGAGTGCACATAAAATGAATTGCATCGTGAAAAAGAAATACGGACGCTTTTATGCTTCGGGCTCACAACTAAAACCACAACGCATAGTGAGATTTGTGTTTTGTTATGGAGAATACGAACGTCTTCTAAATTGTGAAGTCTTATAGTGTCGCACTTTGGTACTAGCATGACAGAAATGGAGAAAGAAGGTAAAAGTTACCCTACAACATTTCGTAACTGCAGAGAGTGGGAGAAGGGGTATAGATGTACCCATTCTGAACCTCGGCGCTGGGTAGGATGGCAGATCAGCTTTCACGCCCCGACCGCTTTACCACAGAGAAAGAGCCTCGGTACTCATTGTGCGGAGAAGGGGTGGCCCCAGGGCCAGTCTAGAAGAGTATGGGTTTCGAATTGTGTTCATTCAGCCCATAGCGAGTCGCTATACCTACTGGGCTATCCCGGTCCGGATGGAGAAAGAAGGTTCCTGCAAAATATTGGTACAGGTCTGCAAAATTACACGGCATAGGTACAAAGAAGCCAGTAACTTTCATAATCGTCAGGTTCTCTCCCCGTCCACAGGATCCTTTTCCCAGAAGTAATCAAAGTGAACCTGAACTTTATAACGACATCCCGTTGTGACAGTTATAAAGAAGGTATATATCAACCGTCAATGACAGCACACTTGACAGGTTCTTTACTTTCAAACATAAAACATATTTCGGGAGCCAAAAGCCTTTATCGGCTACCAATAATAGAAATATTTAGGGAAATTAATTATATATGTATAAATATAAACTCATATTAAGAAGGATGTAATTTAGCCGAAACATTTCAAGTCACCTGAAAAATGCTTAATTTGTTGCATTGAAATTAAGCATTGAAAAGTTACTTTTTGTGCAAGCCATATATTTTTTATTTTTAAACCCCCGTTTGTGTACCCAAACACTATTTTATTTTTCTTGGTGATTTCGGGTAGATGTTGTAAGACCCGTGATTTCAGGCTTCCGCCGCGATGTTGATGAGATCTGCGCACTTCTGAGACATTACGCAGGGTCGGGTGGTAATCCTTGACCGACGTTTCTGAACAAGCTTCTTGACCCTCGAAGATGGGACCGATAGTTTTCTGAAACATCAGTGAAGGATACCACTCGACGCTGCGTAATATCCCAGAAGAGCCCAGATCTTGTTGTAGGATATTATTTTGCGATTCTGGGATTTATTACGACGTTCTCTATTTTCTTGTAAGATGTAAAATCTTTCCGTTGTTGAATATTAAGGTAGTACTATGTTTCGCAATATAGTGTGTGCAGGGGTGTGTGTGCAGCGTACACAGGCAAGGGAAGTATTCCTTTTGCATGAAAATAAATAAATGGTAAACTTGTTATCTATTGTACGAGCAAAATTCTAATTGGCATAAGCATATTCGTGATTTACTCTAATTGGAAATGAAATGAGGCATAACGCATTCCTAATTAGTTCTGCGAACAATAAATCCTTATGCTGCTGTCCCTTCCAGATCAGGGTAAATGGACTGCGCAACATTGCAAAGAAAGCACGTAAAATATATCTTCTTCTTTGGACACAAAATTTACGTTTCTGTATAACTGGACTTAATGAATCTTGGCACGAATAAAGTTATATATATATATGTATATATATATAGATTTATTGATTGCCAACTACTACACAGCTGTTTTACATCTTCTACATTTTTCGGCTGAAACTATTCAGCCATCATCAGGGAGAACTCTTTACAGACAGAAGCAGCATGTAACATGTCACTGAATGGTAAAAATATATACCTCTGTTGTAGTGGTAGTCACTATTGTGTAGTCTATATATGTTAAAATTATTGTTGATACATAAAATCGATTGAGCATAAAATGTATAAAATCTAAATTATAATCTGTTTCCAAATATCTAATTCATGCTTAGTTCCAATTGTGTGGGATGGAAATCCCTGGCTGTGATTGCCGGTGTATAGTCTTTACGTGTTAACTCTGTATTATGCTCAAAGAATTTTATGTATCAACACTAATATTAGCATATATATGAACTACACAGGAACGATTACGACTGTATATTTTTACCATTCAGCAACAAGTTACATGCTGCTTCGGTCTGTAAAAGAGTTCTCGCTGATAATGGCCGAATAGTTTCAGCCGAAATATGTAGGAGATATAACACAGTTGTGCAGTAGTTGGTAATTAATAAATCTGTATACATAACACAACTGCACGGAGAGTGTACAGTTTTAAATTGTATCTGTATATAATTTTAGGTTTCCACTCCGATATAAGCGTTGGTTCCGACTGCAATCTTGTGGCACCCGTGTGCGAGGATAGCTTGCTTATCGCTTGGATTACGAAAGTAGTCGGCCTTATACCAGGGGCTAGCGTAGGGAACAAATATGCTTACAATAGAATCATTTTTATCTTTCCAAAAGCGTCAGGTTTCTTGTTTACCTAAATACATCTTTTTCATTCCCTAAAGGCTCCTCTTGTGTACCTTAGCATATTGTTGTATTTTATTTAATTTATTAACACACGTATTGGGAAATATCTATTGGAAATATAACATGTGTTGATATACCTCTATCACTGTGCAATACACAGACTATTACGGAAAGAAAAATACCTATTCTTAGCTAATTTTGTGGTCGTGAACACGAAAATGACATTAAAAATTGAGAATTGGCTCTGGTTTCCAAGTTACGGAAGGGATCCCGTAACAACCTGTTACCGCTCAGCGGGCGATTAGAGCGCTCACCTAACAGACTGCTACTGCTGTATGGTGCCTCCTATTCAGAAACCAATTACCAAGAAAAAGAAATGAAGAGTGGAGTACCCAAATACACCATCGGCTCTTCGTCCAGTGCCTCACCATGAAAGTCTTCCTATTCCAGAACCCTTCGACAGTTTTTCCCTTGCCTGTCATGAGGAAGAGAGGAATATACTCAAAGAAACACAGCAGCCATCTACTTCAAGAAATCTGGAATTTTTCCTGAACCTAAGCTCTGCTGAACCACACAAGATTACGCATAAATAACTTTCTGACCAGATCAGAGATATAGAACTCTCGAAGAATAAAGCAGATCTCTGATCTTCTGGAGGACATTTTGAAAATGAGAGCATTTCGTTCCCGCCAAAAAGATTTTGAGCAATTCTTCATAAAGCAAGGCGAACACGGTGTTTTGTAAGAACTTCGATGGTCTGATGGTAGCAACGAACTTCGGATACAATCCGGAAAAATGGCGACTATCTCAATACTCTTCCATGCGTAGCCTAAAAGCTGTGTTTTGCATAAGGGCAACGTAATGCTTCAATCCCTGTTGCCTATACCATCCACAAACAGGAAACATGTGAAAACACGAAGGAAATTCTCAGCTGCATATACTAGAAAACAAATCGTAGGCTCATTTGCAGTGATTTGGAGGCAAGTGCCATGTTGATGGGACTGCAAAACGGTTACATAAAATTCTGTTACTTCCTATGAGAATGGGGTTGTCATGCCAAAGTGTTCACTACAGCAAGAAGAACTGGCCTGTACATAAATTACATACGCCTGGAACAAAGAACGTAATTTTTCAGCCTCTGGTAGAGCCATGTAAATTTTTGCTCCCCCCTCTACATATTAATTCCACCTCATGAAGAATTCTGTGAAGGCACTAAAAAGAAATGGCCCAACATTCTCTTTCTTTTGTGAGAAATTCCCAAGGCTTAATACGGAGAAGATAAAGGCGGGTGTATTCATTTGTCCCTGGATACGTCAGGTCTTCAGAGACTCTCAAATTCATCTCGTCTTCTCTGATGATGAGAAGGCAGCCTGGAATGTCTTTCAACATGCTGCGAACGGTTTTCTATGAAATTTAAAAGCCGTCAAATTCAGGAAACTTGTGGAGGATCTTATAACTTCCTACGAGAAGCTCGGCTACAACATGTCACTCGAGATTTATTTCCTCCATTCACACTTGGATTCCTTTCTGGTTAATTGCGGTACCGTAAGTGACGAACAAGTTTAATTTTCGCCAAGATATCTGAGCGATGGAGAACAGATACAAGGGCAGGTGGCCTGCTGCAATGTTAGCCGATTACTGCTGGACAGTGACGAGGGATGCTCGGAAATTCAGTACAAGCGACAAGCGAAGGGGCGCCTCGTTTAATTCGTTTAAGTTCAATGTTGTGTCCTTCTTCTTTACAGCAATATAATGAAAATATTTTTTAAACGAGAGCCAATCCTGTAATTTAAATTCTAGTTTGATGTTATATACTGCAGATTCCACTAAGTAACATATTTTTGTTTCCGTACCAGGATAGGACACCAAATTTGTTGCACAGAGTTTTATATCGCTATATTATTCGTGGTTTTTAAGAATAATTCTTAAAAACCACGAATAAGATGATTATTATTATAATTGTTATTAGGCTTAGTCAGATGTGACATTATTTTACTTCATCATTATTAGGTGTCCTAATTAATTAGTTAAATATTGTTTTTTTTGTTAGTTGGTTATTATTGTGTCTGATTTGTGTCCTTTTCATTGTTTGTTGTTATATATGCTGTGCTGTTTCTGTAACTGGCCATCTGGCTGTTGATTTGCTACATTACTAAACTAGAATTGAATTGAATTAAATTATTATAATCGTTATGAATAAGGAAACCATGCATTATTTCGCTAACAGATTCAGGATAAGACTAACACAGTCGTGATACGCATAAACATGAAATTGGCACTAATAAAAAGACTCGATTTCACATAATGCGGAACTTCACCGCGATCCCAAGCGAGCAGAGAAATTCAGTACAAGTGGAAGAACACCAAGAATTAGGCCAAGGCCCAAACAATTTGGAGCTACTTGCCAGCGGAAAGTTGTAGAATACCCCTATACCACGCCACCTGCGGTTACACTTACATAGTCCCCCAAGTCGCCATTATGCTTATTTTTATAAGCACTCTTCATAGTCATACTGAATATGAAGTTGCTATCAGAAGTCGGCCTTACTTTCTCCTTAAATAACACTCATTTGTCTACTGTCTAAACTGTAATTCTGCACTTGCTATTGAGTTTGCCTTCAGTCATTCTGTTAAAAATTCTTTTCTTCATTATGGAAGGAACATACTCAAGTCAACCGCTCGACCACAATGCTTGTCAGCTTCCTAATTATTAGTGAATACAACAGTTCTGTGGCATGTACATCCATAGTTTGTATCCTATTACATGTCCTTGCTTGCTCATAAATTAATGGCTTCTTTTCCCGAAGAGTGCCGGATTTTAGTACGAGTATGCCGTACAGAAAAAAGGCTTTTTCGACTAATAGTGGACAACACAGAATGATCTGCCGTTTACAACTCCTCGAAGCCAAGTAATCCATTAACCCTATGACACCATCTGCAGAAGAGTCCAAGTCGAGCGTCTGAAATCACGTCTTGGCCCAGCATCATAAGATGGTCATAGGACTTCAAGTTTTAACTAGTGTAAAGTATCAAGCCGCTACATCTGTTACTTAAAACTGGTAGTACCCACCTGGCTTCTGACAAAGCTGTGCGTAAGAACAATAATGGTGTGTTTGCTGCAGTGCATGGAATTCACTATATTATGAGTGATGTAGGAACCGAGTATGAAATCCCTCTCATGTAAACACAGTCTGTAGCGTTCTGGTGCGTTCTCGAGTTTTGGCAGGAGTTCGCTGATTACCCACGCCCTGTCCGATCCACTGGAACAGAAGAAAACGTGTAAACTAGTGTTGATCAACCCGCCGAAACGCCGTCACTTTTACTGGTCCGCAGGTACTACTTACAGTAATATCTTCTATAACATTAAAACGTCATGCTGTCAGGTTACATTCCATACTGTTAACTTGTCCACAGGTAATCACACAAAAATATAACATCCAGAGTGTACCTGAACGAATCTGCCATACATCGGGGGATATTCCTTAGCTTAATTACATCTTTCAAACCAAAAGTACATAATATTATACCATAAGTTTAATATTTTCAGAGATATTGAAGAGGGCAGAGATAATAAACAGACAAGTTATACAGAAGCTGTTATACATGTACTGATTACCAAATACGTATTAAAAGCGAGGAGATATTTGTAGATTCTATTATTGTGCCACCTGCACTTAACATTAAGCTGGAAAAACTAGCACCAATTTCAGAGACATCTTCCTTATGGGACCAAGGACTTGCTTGCTGCGAATGACTTAAATAGTGTGTAGGCTCAAGGACTGTCCTAGGTAGTGTACGTGCAGCACATAATATTAAACAGGTACATAGATGGGTGATACTGCAAGAACACCATATGATTTCCGTAACGGTGCAAATTCAGATATGTGTAGTTTGATTATATCCATGTAAATTAACTTCAGGAACGTTCCCCCGAACTATGGCAGATTCCTCTTGGCACAGCCTGCGTAGAGCCATCTTTATCTTTTGCTGTATAGGTGCCAGGCACTATTACAGATGCCGTAAGAATTTTCATTTATCCTACCCAAAATAACTTATAATTAATATTTAACTCATACACTGAGGATATAATTACTATATGTCAGGTTCAAGCACTGTCTGCACAAAATAATCATAATTAACAGCCCAAAGTTTTAACGACTTTAAGAAACACCGTTTTAATATATGTCAAACACATTGGACGAGAAGGTTAAATAGACTGAAATTGAAGAGTGAAACACTAAAACACTATAAAACCTGACATGCATTTGTTTATCAGTAAGTATATAAATTAATGTTTTAAAAACGGTTGATTGTTGTATATATAGTTTGTTGACAGGTTTTAAGAAAATCTGCTTGAAACTTATAAAACAATTTATGATATAACGAATTTCCAAATATTAAAAGAAAGTGTAATGTTACTTCACCCTGAAAATGCCAAGTGTCGAATATTTCGACATATAAAAATATGCTGTATTTGACAGCATGTTGTACTTATTGGATTTAAAATAAGTAGTTACGAAATATTTAAAAAGTATTTATCCATGCACTTAAATTTCTTATAAACTTTCATACGTAGGCCTATTCTATTACACTACGTAACAAAAAACTCTTTATGTTATTTTCTATACACCTATTGAATAAATGAGTGTTTCTGAATACAAATCTGCACTGATTTTGATCTACTGCCAATATATAGGAAGATAGAACACAATGCTGATTTTTATGAAAATCTTTTCTTTTGTGGTCCCTACAGGTCTGCCTCAGATGTCTCTTCAATGTGGTCAGATTTTCACTTTAGCGCTACTGCACTGAGGTCGATGCTACTTTTGAATCTACTGTCCTAACATATCATCTCGAAAAGTGGCGCTTTTTTATCGACAACTCAACCACAAGCGGAAGACTCTTTTGTTCTACGAAAGAATCAATTTGTCTCCATTTCTGTTGTTTATTTTTTTATTCGTTGAAAGGTAATGAGAATGTCAAGCAATCGTCGGAGAAAATCAATTATGAACCTTACAGTTGGTACGTTTATGGGGACCTCAAGACGCTAGGATTCCTTCTAGGTCTACACGGCGGATACATAGAGTATGCTTGTTTCCTCTATCTCTGTCTCTGACCAGCATTTTGTCAAACAGGGAATGGCGGGCAAGAACACAAACTCCAGAAGAACAGAATGTTATACATGAATTTCTTGGCCCAAATGAGAAGATCATGCTGCCATCACTTCACATTATGTTAGAGCTCATGAAACCTGTTGTCAAAGCTTTAGATCACACATTATATGCACCGCAGCATATACTTTGTACGTATGTTCACTCAGACGTTGTTTTGCAAACGTGAAGGGTAGCATACTTACCGGACCATAGATATGAGAGAGTCTCAGGAACTGACAGAATAAATGACTCGTACAGAGAGGAAAGCTTGGAAGGCTTTCCGGTTGATAGTGCATGGATACCTTGCTAAAAATTCCAGTGATCCTTACAGACCTTACAGAAAATTTGATTGAGCTGAATTGACAAGTCCATTGCAAAACGCCTGTGAATGTACACACTTCACACATACACATGGAATTCTTCAGAAAAATTTAGATGAAGCTAGTGAAGAAAATGAGAAATGCTTCCATCAGGATATTAAAACCGCGCAGAAAAGATAGCAGGGATGGTAAAATAGGCAATGATAGAATACATAGGGGCTTGTTGAGAAAAGATTTCTCAAGTCAAGAACGTCAAAGAAGTTCCAATGCTCACTTTTGAATCAGCTTACTGGTTAGAGTAACAATTGCCTGGCATGTATTTTTCTTCATTTTGTTCCAAGATATTTCAAAGCTTTTGTCACTTAAATATGATTAGATTATGAAACATTCTGTACTGTTAATCTTCTATATAAATATTTATATAACTATTTTTCACGATTAGATGACGCATGAAAAATGGCGGAACTATATTTTTTTGGCGCCTGGAGCGAGGAATGACAGTGATCGCCCCTAACAGAGATTATGAACTTTAAAAAATTAAGACTATCTGTTGAATTTCCTTCTATTCGGCACAATAATTTAAACGTTGTTGATCAGCGAAAAATCTCTTTCTTGTTTAAAATATTTATTTCCAGAACCTCGAATTTTGCCGCCCAGAGAGATCGCACTACTCGCACAATCTAGCTACGCCCCTGGCAATATACAAGCCACTAATATATTTGTAGGCAGCGTGGATAATATCAGTAAATATAAAAAAACAGATAAACTCTAAATTCATTAGGTCTTTTACGTAGTGTTACTTATACCAAAAAAAGAGCAGATCTGACAACACAAAATGGTGGCATGACATTGTAGGAATTAAAGTTGGCACTTTTTTGGCTATGTGCTTAGTTAATTTACGTAGGTTCAGGGAGTGTAACAGAATTGTCGTAATACCTGTAACAGACAAAGGCATCGTATTCAAAATCCTCTAAACTGCTCGCTCCATTTGCCCTCCTTTTCCTCATGATCTTGATGAGATGACAGAGATAAGTCACTTCATATCTATAAATGTAAGTAGTTACTAATGTAATAATTACAATAATAAGAATCGTCGGTACAATAATGACATGAATCAACCAGTCTTTATCATGCTCACTCACACAGAAATTGGGGTTGAAGTCCACGTCATGAACAAAGGATCCTTTGACGTGGAATGGTTCTGTGCATGTCAACATTCTTTTCTTGCCTAATATAAGGTATTCTGTTGAAGTGACATTCTTGTTTTCTAAGGCCAGAAGCCACTTCTTGAACTCAAACAAAGTACAGTTATTACAGTTGAAAGGGTTACTTCCAAGATCAACTTCTGCCAGACGATTTAATGATGCGCCCATTTGCATTGAAACTGTTGTTAAAGCGTTATGGGATAGATTTATGTACTTTACCCACACTGTTTTAATCTGGAAATTACACGCTGAAAAAGGATCTGATGGAATTTCTGAAGAATTGAAGCAAATCGTAGTACTGAAATGATCAGTCCCACACGTAAAAACGTCAGAATCTTGCCACTCTTGAATGTTATTAAATGAGAGATCCATTGACAGAACAACTCCTGATGCAAGGACATTACCTGGTTTTGTTAATTTGTTGTGTGAGATATCTATTGACTCCAATGTTATATTTGATGCTAACAGAAGTTTCGGTCCGTCTGTGAGACTGAGAAAGGAGATATTGAGACGTCGCAGGTCAGACAGTTCACCAAACAATTGATGTGGTATACTAGAAATGTTATTTCCAGAAAGATTGACCCTCTGAAGGGATGTTTGTTCATCAAATATTTCTGCACTTGAGACATCACTCAATGTCGTAATAGCACAGAAGCTTATATCTAGCTCAAGCAAATGTATTCTTGCAATATAGGAACCAGATTCTTGTGGCCCCAGGATTCCATAAAGATATTTTAAACTCTTCAAAGGTGTATTTGAAAGAAAAAGCCGCTGGAGTCCTGTGAGATTATAAACGACTTGCGTGAAACTTTCCTGATAACTGTTGATATATTGCAGAGGATTTTCGGATAAGTCGAGGTGTTTTAACTGATGTAGTAAGGCAATTCCTTGAGGCAGTTCTTTTAATTTGTTCTTCGCCAGAACCAATTCCTCCACATTTACAGCCGAAATGAAGAAATCTGAAATACGTAAATGTGGATAATAAGTCTTGAGTCACATTTCGCCATTTTAAGAAAGAGTATGTGTTCAAATATTAAGCTTCACTAGCGTTCTGAATAATTCATAGCTTGTAACAGCGACAGTATTTTTGATTGACGACATTTAACTATAAATATTATAACACATCAAAAGAATGTTAAAATGGTCACAAATGGTGAATATGTAAGCATTTGTAAGGATGAGAAAGCCTTAAACACTGCGCAAGTCTAATTGTGTACCTTAGCACAAGAGTGGTCAAGAAAGCTATATCATGTACGAAACCAGCATCTTCCAAGAATTTAGATTTCGTCTTTCTTCAGCGTTTAGCGTACACTATTTCATATAGTAGTCTCGAAATATCGACCTCCCGCTTCTAAGCACGTCTCGCACTTTCTTTAATTATTTCTTTACACGCAACAAAATCTTGTCTTGGAATATTAAAACAATTCTCTTAAAATGTTATCTGCATTTTCTTGCAGAAAATGCCGATTTTTCACATAAACTCTATTCTTCAGTGCTGCAGCAAATAATATTTGCTCGGACTAAACCTGCAGGCCCAGGAGATAAATCTGCCAGGTTTGCTTCTTTATTTGAAAAGACGAGTCCTGTGATTTTGTGTCCTCTCGCTGCCACCAGAATCCAGCTGTCAGTATCACTCAAAGAAGTTAGTCAAGTGAGTTTCTACGAACTTAATAGATATTTTCGTAACATCACACCATGTTCTGGTTGTTTATATTTACATTTAATGTACGAGGCCTTATTCGAGAAAAGCACGATTTTCAGACTAAGAAAAGCATAGGCATCAGATTCTTAAAACGATTTCTAGTGTCCGGTTCTTTCTTGATATCGTAGAGGAAAGACTTTTTTCAAAGTTCGAAATTTGTATGGGTGTAAGATTATACTGTATTTGTCATGTGGGCTGAGGATTTTGACACCACACTTTACACACCAACCGGCGAAAAATAAAAGGACCTGTTTCAATTACACTACTGGCGCGATTGAGTTTTTTTCGGTAACACTGTAAATTTTTCTTAAACTATTTATATTTTGCAGTTCCAGGTTTCCACTGTTCTGTAAATTGTTATATTAGAAGGCACTCTTAATTCAGAATAAGTTTGTTTAAGTTTTCGGCGATATGTTTTCCTTGACCCATATTTTGAAAACGTATGTCAAAGGAACTTTTGGATAGAATGTGTCTTTTACACGCACTATCCACTTGTTCACCATAGGACACGACATATGATTTAGCATTTGTTTTACGTTAGAGTGCGGATAAGGCAGAAGGTCGTGTGGGCTAAGTCCCTTAAGCAGCTCAGCATCCCATTTTTCTACTCTCGAGGACAAGTTTCATTTCACACTACAAACGTAGAGAAATATAATATATATTTCTGCTTATTCACTCAAAGTCATCTTCAGGTATGTAACACGAAAACATATGCTGGGAATTTAGTATCATACATAATGCATATAGAAATTATGTCTCATTTTATGAACTTTCAATATGCGTGAACACTCTTTATGAATTGTCAGTAAATAAAATTGGTGGTGTAGTGTTCTAACAGTGAACATTAAACACTGGTTACGTGTGCAGACCGTGCCGTATTTGTCTAGGAACTGAAGTTGTAAAGGCATATTTTACTTGTAACAGTTAAATATGTGATAAAGACTTCAACACAGGGACAGCGGTAATAAAGACGTGTTTGTACCGGAACTTGAAGTCGTTTAGTTGCATCATGTGTTCCATAAAATTAGAGTGTTTATAAAATTCTTTTCTGATTTTCTGACGTGAAGTTCATTTCTACAATGGAATTTTGAAGAATCTAGTAGATTTTATATTGAAATTAATTAGTTATTCCCGTGAGCTGTGTGCTCAAAATATTTTTTCACTAATAACTGTCATAATACTTATTATTCAGCATCTTATCTAAAGAAACTTCTCCGTTAATCAATGGACCAAAACGCGGTTGGATTTTATTATGTTTTTTTAATACGAAACGAATTTTTGCCCACATGATGGAATCGTATGTGGCACTAGACTGTGTAACCCTCTCAATTTGATACAAAGATAATAAATAATATGCAGTACACCCTACCGACCTTATTATCTTATTAAATTACACTCCATAAGGACAAGGTTCGAATTTCCTTTCAGGTGCCTTTAATGTATCCAAGTTCTAAGATTTATCTCGAAAAATTGTCGTATTCTTGATGCCGTGTTGTTAATTGGGGAACAAAATGAAACATTATGCTAAAAACTGTGCACTTCCATCAGTTAAAAAGGAGAGAAATATTTCTAATGTCCCTTTAAACAAGAGTGAAAAGTACAAAACCTCCTTTAATTTGGAATACAAATATTTTCAGTGTTCTCTCTTTACTAATTTGTTGTAACAATTCAGTTATTTTCACCTTTTTAAGAGTAACTATATTCTTGAAAAACTAAAGAAGGCCACAGATTACACTGCGCATGGACAAGAATTCATTATTTTTCCTTGTGATTCATTGTATGTGTAACATATTCAAATGTGTTTTAAAAGTTTTCTATATTTTGTCATGCGCAGACTACGCTTGTGTATGGAAACATTGCCTTAAAATGTGGTAATAAATTAACGAAAACGAAAACCAGTCGAACATATTGTACTATAACAAAAAATATGCGTTTTGAAGATGTCTCAGTTACTTTCTTTTTTTTTTATTAATATTAGTTTCTTGTCGAAGTTTGCACAATATAAAAACTGAAATCTAGTTTAGTGTCACTACCTGCAAAAGGCAGAATTTGTTTATGAATTATAAAATTGGGGTTAACGAAATGCTTCTGTAATTGACGTAATTCGTCTGTAATTCGGTTCATAGATATTTTTTGTAGCATAAAATTTATAACAAGCATCTTTATCTTAATATTTGAATGGTGCATAAAACTGTGTTTATTCAAATAAATATGAAATAACAATAAGAAACACACACATGGTGTTTAAAATCTAGAAATATATCCAGACTATTACAGGACAGACAATTCAGACAGAAACACATACTGAAGGAATGAGGCTACATACTTCGGTTACTAATTGTAGCCAATTTCAAGCCATTCAGGATATCCTAGGTTACAGTATCATGAAGTAACCCCAATCCTAAACACAATCGTATTCTCTTATCAGATATATTACATGGAAACATCATAAATACTATATCATACATGTGTTTGATAAAGTTAATGGATAGCTGTCTCCTTACATAGATATGTTAGTATTTTACTACTCATAAAGCCCAGAGGGATTCCGAAATGAGTACTAAAATAGTAACATGTCTGTATAGTAAAAGAGACAGCCATTAAGTTATCGAAATTATATATGTTATAGTAATTATAAAACTTACCGTATAATGTGCCTGAGAAGGGAATACGATTGTGTGTACGACTGGGTTTGCTTTATGATATCGTAACTTAGGATATCCAGGAAGTTCTTAAATTGGCTGCAATTAGTAGCCTATATACGTATGTAGCCGCCTTCCTTCGGTATGCGTTTCCGACTATTGTTACATTCTTGTAATATTCATATTTTCTGGATTGTAAATACAGCTATGTATTTGACATTGTTATTTTCTATTTGAGTATTTTTCATATTGCAATGAAATTCCAAAAATTTCTGATTAATATAAATACTCTTTTATACAAGTTTAACAATGTGCCTACACTTTTTGTCAGATTCTAGCATTTTTGTTTTGGAACTTAATTAATCATTTATCAAATTTAAAGAACATTCATTGTATAAGCGTAAGAAGAATCGTTTCCTTCTTCTTTTGAAAAACTTTTTCTCAATTTCCTTTTATTTTGTTTAAATCAATACATATTTACAATAACATACATGTGAAAAATATTGATATGTCGATATATTGATTAGTTGATATATCAGTAAAAGAAGTATTGTGACCTCTCACGCTATTACAATTTAATTTATAACCCAGTTTCAATTTTCTGTCCTGAATCTCGACTCACCTTCAGTAAAAGTTTCTATTCTGTTACTCGATAGGTCCAACCTTAAGAGAGTAGAGAGATTGGTCATGATTTGCGGCATTTTCGGCCAGAATCTCCCCGTTATACGAAGTTCAGTGAATCCCACGGAGTTCAGGATTGGTCGCAGGTATGTATCATCAGATACGAAAGGCTTCTGTTTGTATACCGTACTGAGACCACATTTGTTCATCGACATTTCATGTCCCACAAATTGCGGCCACAAATTCAGACGGTATATATGTTTTCTCACAGGAATCGCATCTTCCAGGAATCGTATCCCACTAAAACATCTTTGGTATTTTCTGTAACAAGTAACGTAAGTATAGTTATTTCATAGTGGTGCAAAATTTCATCCACCTCTCAAAGAGAATGCAGTGGTTATTGTGGTATTTGGAATTGTGAGATCTATAGGTAAAGGTCTTGAGAACGAAGTGCTGAGAAAAATACTATGATCCAAGGAAGAGGAAGAGGTAGGTGGATTAGGAAAATAGATAAGGAGAAAGCGCGCTCTTCTCCTAATATTTAAAGTAAATTACATCAAGCAGGACGAGACAGGCCTAGGGTGACACATCCTTATGTTACATCAAGAAGCCAAGAATGCCCATGAAATACTGACTAGAAAATCTCAAGACATCAGACCTAGGTAATGGTAAGAAGTGCCTGGCTAACTCCAGAGTGCGACTGTTTTTGTGGGAAGTTAATAAAACCGCAACTGGCCAAGAAATTTCCCCACGTTATTTGTAACCCGAAAGACTGTTGACGTGTTTAAAACAGCCCTGTTCTGAGCCATATATATCCAGTTCGCCCCTTCCACTCTAATTTTAATGTCCATTTCCATATTATTCACACTACGGAACCTATGTCTTCGAAGAGGTATTTTCCTGCGTTTACCCCTTCAACACCCTGTGTTCAACACGATTTCATCGACTGAAAAAGACTTGGCGATGTGTAAATATTAGAAAGCTCCTGGATAAGCAATTTTTCCAGCCTCCTCTTACTTCCTCCATCTTAGGCCCAAATATTTGTCTCTTTATCCTGTTTCAGAGAATACTCACCCTAATTTCTTCCCTTAGTGTGAGAGGCCTATTTACTGCTCATAAAAATAATAAGCGAAATTGTATCCTAATATACGTAATATAGTCGTCATGTTTTTTTGGAAGGAAGTACAGGAGATTACGAACAGACAGGTAGGGTCTTCGGAATATTGCAGCCTATTGAATGAATCGCAAAGAAGAGGTGCATAAGTGTGTAAAGCAGGGCAGGACGGTATTTTGTAAACACGCTGATAAACCTGTGTATTGTAAAAAGAAAGGGACTAACGGGTTTTCAAGATTTTCTACTTAGCAAAATTAGTACAGCAACGCTACTATCAATGAGAGCAGAATTTTTATCTACATATTTAATTACATGTCTGTTCATATATACTCTTAAAAGATGATGAAAAACCAATAAATTTCCTGTAAAGAAGGAAAAGGAAAGTTACGAACTTCATGACACGAAAGTCAACCAAATTTCGCACTTCCAAGTGTCCTGTAACGGACGTGGGAATATGACTACGGCGGCCGCGCGCAGTTATAAAGGCTTCCACTGTTCAAGGCAATCCGAAATGTTGTAAGAAATATGCCCAATATGCAAGTGTGCAGAGGGATATGTTTTGTTCATCAAAATTTTAATTTAGTACGAAACTGAAAATCTGAGGAAGCATGTTTACGGTTACACTTAAATGTGCTTTATACATAGGAAATACAACCCTCAATACGAGTAGGGCCGACTAAACATTCTAGGCGAAATGGCTGTCGCCTAAGGCCGCAAATAAAATTCTTGAACGAGGGCACCTCCTAAAACTGACAGGGAAATATAAGTACGATTATTTATAAGGTATTGTACTCAGATTAACCCTTGAAAGACGAATGGTAATCTCTTTTGTATAAGGACTCAGAGCGTACCGCGCAGTAAACCCTCTCTACCGCGGTTATAAAAATCAGTTACTTACTAATATATAAGGTAAACTTTGCTGTTTGTTCTGAGATCCATACAAAACACATAAAGGCAATATCAGTACAATCAGAATTTTCACTGTTAAACCAGGTGCTCCTTAAGGCACCCGCTAGGCTTTAGAAGGTTAAGTCATCATGGGAGGTAAGCGCGGCAAACACCAACTTTGCCTAAAACAGCAAGAAACTTTTAGCTAACCCTGAATGCAAAATATATTCTGATTGTACTCCTACTTGCTAGATGACCTGTCGATGTCGAAAAACGAAATTCCGTATTTCAGAATTCGAAGCTTCCCTTGAACCTGGTAACAATTGTTCGTCTTTCGTATATTTAAAATCATCATTTGCGTGGGGACCAGTGTTGAATATTTTATCCTTAGCGCGTATTCTTACAAGAATAAATCTAATGCTTTTAAATCTGCTGACATAAGTTCCACAAACAGAATCTCAGTCTCTATTGTAAGCCTTATTTAATGCCATTTTAGTTAAACACATCAATGAGGAACTGAAAAACATTTCTTTTCTCCATTGAGTGTGGGGGGTTTAACCTTAAGAAACATTCCTTTCGAAATCTGGGAGAATTCCGGAAGGGTGGAGCGAAATTTTTTCATCTGAAATAAGCTTCAGGTCAGACACTTAACAGGTCTTTCCCACAGTGACAGGTTGTTGTCCACTACACAGAAAATTGCATTACTGTTGCTTTTGCATTTTTCTAACTATTCTTGGAGCAGGAAAGGCTTGATTATTTTAGTGACTAGGACATGGACTAGAAGACTGTAAACCTGGTGTGATGTTGCAGAGAAGAGGAAATTACTCTTTCTGAGAGCAGCCAGTTAGGCTTTGGAATCGATCCAACCTCCTAGCTAAGGGGATCCCTGTAATGTTTATCCGGGGTAAAGCCACAAGCCTGGAAAAAAGACAACTCCCATCCTGTAGTGACATTATAAATTCCACGGACCCATGCTTCCACTCTTATTCGTCTTCATGGCGAGGTGCTCAATTAACCATAGGAGAAGTTTACTTGTACTATTATATAAAGGCCTGAGAAAACCAAAGTTTACTTCGTAGAGAAAGGAGGAGGTGTTTGATATTCGGTATTTCTTAATTAAGTAAGAAGCAAAACGAGAGAGGTTAAGAGCTCCTAGACTAAACGAAGATTTGAATCACTGTACCTCGTTCTGACGAAGCAGTCTCCATTGAAGTTTAGGATTCCGACAGGGGAACTGGAATTGAATTGCATATCCAAAACAAATTGTTCTGACTCTACGAAGAGGAAGAATATGTAGTCCTTCTTGATTTGACTAACAGTTGCATTGTCCCATGGATACTGATCTTCAACTTTCTGAAGTTTCAGTTTCGTCAAAGTTACAAGCTTAGAGTTGGTATTTTTTTCCGTTTCATTGTTCTCTCTATTATTCTGTATATCAACAGTGTAGGCAGAATCTTTATTTTCATTATGCTTTTCAACTTGAGAAGTATCTGCGACGTAAATCTCATCTATAAGCTCCTCTCCTGTTCCTAATGCACTGTCGTAATCGAATCCCGTGTCCACTGAGGACGGCCTATCTGTGTTCACCATACTGCGGACGTCAAAGTGTTTGTCACTTATATTATCTTCTTCTAAAACTTTGAAAGTAAACTGTGTTCTAAGGAAAATATCATCAACCCGCAATTTGTCGTACCATTTGTCAGTTTTCACTCTTGCCAGTCGTTCGCACATTATTTCAGTGTAATTTAGTCCATCATCAGAAAAAGTACATTTTGCTATCTTTATTAAGGAATGGTTTTTCAGAAAATCTGAAAATAAGCCAATTTCGTGATCACTAACGCTTGATACTTTTTGAATATCAGTAAGCAGGAAATCAGCAAGACGAAATAAACTACAGATAAAACCCAACACAAATATTAAATTTGTTGTCGCAGACATATTCACCAAACAAGAAATTCACAAGGTAGTCAAACCTAAACTGCAGAGTCGTGGTGAAACTAGTTTGTTGTTGTTACTTACAACGTGTTCTGGTAAATCCCCGCCACTATTTCCTCCTACCGGAGGGATGACCAAACCTTGTCGACGCAAAAATTATCGTCCATTTGACCGATAAGGCTCTTGCATTCGATAAGATCGTATGGTAGAAGACAAGGTTAAATATTTCACGGTGCACCAGTATGCGTTTTAGAGTTCCTATAAAGTAAATGCTGCGAGACGCTGCGAAAGGCGACAGATTCTTATTTCCCATTGTTTTTCAGTGGGACAATTGTAAAGAATTCCACGTATTACAGGATGGAGCACCACTACATATTGCGCTTCCTTTTCTTGGCTTGACGACGATTTTCCTGGTCGGTGGATTGAGAGTGAAGGGATGGCCTCGTTGAAGTCCCGATCTTACTCATATGTCGTTTGGTGGGGTTGCAACAGAGACAAAATCTGCTGGAAAAGTCCAAGAACTTTCGATAAATTAGAATAAAAACTTATAGATACTTCACTTCTTCAGGAACTGTGTTGTTTCTGTTTCTTCCAGGTTGCAGAAGTGTATTCGAAATACTGTGGTCTTTGCTGAAATCTGACACTAAATACCATTACGTAGTACACGGGCTTGAAGTAGTGCAAGAATCGCAGCATTAGGTAAATCCTTTCAGAAGATACGGCCATTTAATATTATGCACCTACTTTTCGATCACTCTGGATACGTATATACATGCACATTGCCTTTTTATAAAGAAAATTTTGTCTGCACGCAGCCCTTGTCACGAGTTATAGTTGAAAATTCTCCTGCTTGTTGTATTAAAGGATAAAAAGTTGTCGGTCTCGTTGTTTCACTCTGTTATAGTATTATTGGAACAAAACATCAAATACAGGCCTATGTATTTTTCCAGCTTTCCAAATGCTCCTCTAATGCGGTACCGCCAACAAAGGCGCTGGCATTTCATATCATTACGTGCCTTCACAAAAGACGATGTACAGGCCTATATACCCCATAATCATACTTTAAACTTGAAATTGATAAGATATCCCATTAACTTTCTGGACACCCTGTTGATAAAAACTAAGTCTGATTTATTTATATATGATAAGTAATTTTCGTGTTTATTTCATACTGAAGAGAGCAATATTCTGAGTCTCAGACGGTCAGCAAGAACATTGTGCCTACCCCTGAATTATAGGACATCGCATGCAATAGTCCTGTCCGCGTACAAAATATAGCTATGGTTGGCTGCATGTATTAGAACCTTTAAAGTTGCTTTTAGTGATAGCAGTATCAGCTGTGAGTGGTAGTATAAAAAACTTCCGAAATCAATAAGTTCCCTTTGCATAGGGTTTCAAGTGTAATACATTAAGTAAGGAAATTTTGTGTAAAAGTCCGCCCAAAGGTAAGTCATCAAGTAACTGGAGTTCGGTCGCTTTTAATGATATGAGTGGAGAAGGGCCCCTCAGCAGAGGCTACGGACGCACTGCAGCCTTAAGGCTTCATGTGCAACCCTGTGATGAATCTAAGAATTATATTTTGTCCTTTTCGAAGTAGTGGAACACCGGTGGAATGAAATTGGCATGGGAAAACGGAAGTACTCGGGGAAAAACCTGTCCCAGTGCCACTATGTCCACCACAAATCCCACCACCCCGGAGCGAACCCGGATCTCCGCCGTGGGAGGCCGGAAACTAACTGCCGAGCCATGGCACGACGCTTTTAATGATGTGAACTAAACAGTAGTGTTTGCGGGGATTATTAAGGAAAGTGGCATAATTTTTAATACGTTCTTGAAACATCTTATTCACATGAAATTTGAGATATTCTGAAACCTTAAAATGGTCGTTTTACCCAGGCTCCTAGATAATACAGACCTCTATATTTTCTGCTGAAGAAATGGAACATAATTAAGAGAATTCATTGAATAAATGTAAAGATATAAATTTGGCCACCACATGCTTTAGCCCATTGTCTGGTCTCTACTCCATAATTATGGCACGTTCTCAGTGAAAATCTGAAAAATACGACGTACATACCTTACAGAGAGGCATTGAAAAAAAGTTTTAGTTATACAGAAATTAGTTCCTTCGTAGAAGCACATCGACTTTTAGCGTATGATCTCAATCGCAAATCATATATGAGACCTCACTACACTAACGCACGTGTAGTTTCCAAACCCGGCCAGTGGCATCAGTAGTAAAAAAATAAAAGCAAATGGCCGTCTTACTCGGGAGGGGGGGGGGGGGCCGTTTTACGCACAACATTCCAGTGCAATGACTAGTCCAACAATGCACCAGTGAAACCGGTCATGGCTACTTGCAGGTTTGTTTGCCTGAGGGGGACGAAGCAGATCCACGGATTCAGTGGCAATCAATGTCACATTTGGCTTTGAGGTCGGTATGTACGATACTGATGTTTGATTTCGGTGACGATTTTGAAGACTGTGTAATTAGGTCTATCAGATTTTCAGATCGATGTTTTTATTTCTGGCTGGACTGGATTTCTTTTTCGTAAAAACAATTAACAGGTATCGAAATACTTACCAGTTCTGTACAACTTTTACGAAACTTGGAGTTTGGAAAGGTGTTGCGATATTAATTGTGCTGCTAGATCCATGGAACATAAAATTACGTATAAACACACCAACATGTGCACAAGTTTCAATAAAATGTTAGTAAAAGATGTTACTTTGTAACCCAACCTGTTTTGCTGCTCTGTGGCACCATCTTCAGGGATGACACTGAAAACATAAAAATACTGAACGCTGAAACACTCAGTGTTTTCAACGCTCAGTGTTTTTATGTTTTCAGTGCTGTTTTCAACGCTCTGTGTTTGTATGTTTTCATCGTTACCCCTGATAATGGTACCACAGAGCTCCGAAACACCGCGGGTTAAAAAGTAAGATCTTTTACTGCGATTTTATTGACATTTCTGCACATGTTGGTGTATTTATACATAATTTCAGTGACTATGTGCTCGGAATGAATAACGTCAAATTTATCATTGCCAAACCGGCACATAAAAAACAGTAAAAGTAGTTTTAACTCCTGCCGATAGATGCCCGAATGCTTATTGCCTGTCCTGTCACCTGTGACAGTTTAAGCCAACTATCTTTCAGGGCTTAGTGCAGTGGTCAGTGGACAAAATTGCAATTTGGCGATTGTTTTTTGTGTCACTGTGTTGTTAAGTGTAGTGCGATTTTTTCACAAATGACGTGGTAATAGAGCGGCTTAAAATATGAAATTTGCATTCTCGGCGCATCACAGTCACGATATGAACCTTCATAGATAATTATATTTTTTGCCCTGCAACAACCACCCTCAAGATTGTTTCACTTGCAAGTAAAGTGTAAGTGTTGGCTGTAAAAGGGAATGTGATTGTATTAATATGGTAACCAACTATTAAGATTCTGTTACACTTTTCTCAGGTTGTATGTTATCAGTGATTTGTGATTGGAAGCGCAAAGTGGTACCAGCCTATGTTAATTGCATTAGGTTGGGCGATTTCCCTAATTTGTACGTAATAATTTATGTGTACGTGCTGTACTTGATCACGCATGTTAGCCAGGTTTAGTGAGAATTTGCACTGAGTTTCGAGGTCAGCATTTGTTCTGTCAGGCAGGTTTGTTTAATATACGTTACATCAGTTATTCTTAAAGAGTTTATGATAATACAGTACCGATCTTGTCACAATACTGATCCCTAGAATTATCGAGTTTCGATTAAAAAATGGCAAAATTCCACGGCAGGCTATTTTGCTTGCCTGTTGCAAGCAAATATATGCTATCTGAAATGTTGAAAGACGTTTCGTTTTGTCATAATAATGTGGTCAGTTTTAGCACAGATTGGATAAAAAAGTAATGTCATTTCTGCCTCCTTCCATCTTTAAGGATATTACATGTAGTGTGTACGTCATATTTGTTGTGATTTAGATATTTAACAGTGCTTCGTATACTGTTAAGGTTATGTTTCACTTCATGACAGAGTGATCATAAATGCTAAGATGTAACATGACCTCCGGGTTCCACAAAACGCGGGGAATTTCTTGACCAGCTGAGAACCTATTAGCTTCTCAAGAAGGCCTCTGCTCCATGCAGTTAGTTAGTTTAGGTGTAACATACCTGTGGAAGAAAGTGACCATAACCTTTATTTAACTGATATTTCAGTGAAGGCAATGTAGGGTCATTAGGCCAAGTTCCAACATTTTGCTGGTTTAGCGCATAATACCCAGAATACCTGCTGAAAATTCTGTGGATCTGTGCATGAAACCTATGACCCACACTTAACCCCTTCCGAGAAAATCGCAGTTAAAAGAAATCGTGAATATCGCAGGTGTCAGTTTGTTTATTATGGTTATTTTTTAATGACAGCTGCACTTGTGTTTATTCTTTGACAAATAATCAAGCATGTACAACCAGCCCAAACCCCATAATAATACAAAATGTTATAATACAGAAACAGAAAAGGCATAGTCTCCATGCATGGAACCAGTAACCCACAACACATTCATTCATTCATTCATTCATTCATTCATTCATTCACTCACTCACTCACTCACTCACTCACTCACTCACTCACTCACTCACTCACTCACTCACTTATTCATTCATTCATTCATTCATTTATTCACTCACTCACTCACTCACTCACTCACTCACTCACTCACTCACTCACTCACTCACTCACTCATTCATTCATTCATTCATTCATTCATTCATTCATTCATTCATTCATTCATTCTGTAGTCTGCCCTAAGACAGGTCTGTAGTCCCTTCCAAAGCAAGTTCTCCACATGGTGCAATCCAGTGCTTCCTCTTTCAATTTCCAGTATCTTCTCTTTTCCTTAAGGTTGTCCAGTAGCTGCTTATGCCTTTTTCCTCGTTTTCAAGTCATTTCTATCCTCTCCTCTAACTTGCCTTCAATCACATGTCTTAGAAGGCAGTTTCTACACAAGATGTGACCAATCCAGTTAGCCTTTCTTCTTTTTGTTGTATGTAGGCTATTCCTCTCCTCCTTGAATCTATGTAATACTTCTTCATTTCTCACATGATCAGTCCAACTGATCTTTTCCATTCTTCTCCAGCAGCACATTTCAAAACTTTCCAGTTATTTCTGATCTACTTTCTGCTGGGTCCACGTTTCAACACCATACAAAGGTATGCTCCAAATGTATCACTTTACTAGTTTCTTCATTAAATTTAAGTCCAATTTGCTGGTGAAAAGAGTCTTCTTCTTATTGATGCTGCTTTTGCCATGGCAATCCTGGACTTAATTTCACATGTATATCTTGCATCATTTGTTATTGTGCTACCAAAGTAATTGAAGTATACCACATTCTCCAGCTGCTTTTGATCTCTCCTATTTTTATTGGGGATGGTTGCCTTGAGACCCTCCATTACCTTAGCTTTTCCACATTCATTTCCATTCCGTAGCGTCTATCAATTCCAAATAGTCTATCAATCCTACTCTGTAGCACCATTTCTTCCTTAGCTAATAGCGCAAGGTCATCTGCATATTTCATGGTGCGAATTACTTGTCCTCTTATTTTGAAGGCTCCAAACCCTTCAAGAGCTTCTTTGGTAAGGTACTTACTGTATACGTTGAATAGAATCGGCTACAAACAACAAAATTCTGTAGCTCCTCGTCCAATCTTCACACTTCTCATCTCCACTTGGCCCACTCGTACATTAACACTCTCATCCATGTACAATTTGCGGATCAATCTCCTGTCTTGCCAGTCTATTCCATTTCCCTTTAGGATCTGCATTAATTTGGTCCATTTGACATGCTCAAATACATTCTTCCAATCTATGAAGCAAGCACACAATTCCTGATCCATGTCCAAAGTTTGTTCTGATATTATTCTCAGCATCCCATTTGCATCCCTAGTTCCTTTTCCTCTTATAAATGCAAACCGATTTTCTCCAAGTATATCCTCAAGTTTCCTTTCAGTACTTCTACTAAGTATCCGCACTACTATCTTTGCTGTATGTGCAATGAGGTTGATTGTGTGACACATATTGATATGAAAATCTTATTCGATCTTTTTTGTTGTGTTTCAGTGTATTTATAGAAAATGAATAATGACAAAATCTGGTGAACATAAATTTTTTCCAAAAACTTGTCAGATAAACAAGCTTAGCATTCTCTGCTGGAGGCAAGATTATCTGTAGTCTGTTGCAGAGATCATAATATTGAGGAGAGAAGCATACAACAACATAAAAAGTTAGTAAGGGTAGTCAGTTACAGATAGAAACAAGAACGTACATAGAAATAAGATCTCTCGGGATCAATGTAATTTTTATGCGATCTCAACAACCGACTCTTCATGTACTGTCATCCTTTCAATGGCCCAGTGACGGAAATTAAGTGGACTCTTCACTTTACTTGACAAGCTCGTATAAAATTCACGACACCTGTCTGGTATGTAAGCACACAGTTTTTTTCATATCTGCAAGCTTTGGTGCTGAAATAGGTCTTCTTTCACAGCGCAAGCATGGCAGGTTATTGCCATTCTGTCTGATACTTGCTCTCCCTGCTTTTGCTACTTTCACATCTTGAAGAATTTCAAATGTTTTGAGTGTCTAGCCAACAGACATTTTCCTTGGATGCTCTATAGAAAATACTAGTATGATTCTTGCTGCCTACGCAAATGTACTGCTTGGCCATGCACATCGTTACTTCAAAAGTTCAGAATGTTAGTAAACTGGCTTATTGATGCAGAGTGTTTTTGTTGCATCATTCTGACCATCTTGAAAGGTTTCTTCGATTTTGCTGAGTCAGCGAGGTTACCCCAGGACTCTGCATCATATATGGCAAGAGTTTCCTTTGTCTTCCATTCTATTACACTGAAGTCATCCCTATCACAAATATATATATGTGTGGCCAGGTGCTAGGAACTTGTGTTCTACACTTTCAAACACTTTCTTAACCTGCACGATGTACCGTCCAAAGATGAAGCTCATGTTCGTCTCTAAATTTGCTGCTTTAATCAGAAGTGCTTGCTGTTTTTATTTTCATTGCCTATTAATTGCAAAATTTACGTGCGTCCAGACTTGGGTGGCCGAAATGCAAATCAAATTCTTTTTTGAAAATACCTGGAAAAGCTCTGCGGGAAATTTGTTCTGCAGTGGATTTTACGCATTCATCTACATGTAATGGTTTCATTTTTCGTATTGTCAGTTCAGGGGAGAGGCACTTACACTACTACTTCGCATTTTGACAGTTCTAGAAAACACTTGCATTGTGAACAGATTACCTGCCTACATGCCAGATTCTTCATCATACATTATTACACTCATATCCACCACTTTCACTATTTTCCTCCTAGTAATGACACTGTCACTGGCCTCTTTAAATACAGATGTGGGTTATGGATTTCATGCAGGGAACGTGCTACTCAAGAGAGAATTACTGCGGGGTGCTGTCACCAGTACTTCACTGTAGGCACTACCTATTATATTCCTGATGTGAGAGGGTATAGATACTTGGTCAGTCAACACACAGATAGTATTATCTCAATTTTTTCAAATTTGAGGGTTATAGGTTTCATGCACAGAACCACAGAATTAATATATGGGTTTATTTAATAAACTCTTAAAAATTATCACTAATGTTTACTCAGTTTGTTGTTGAATAAACAAATTATTTCAGTTTTTGTTCCATGATGTTTAGCAAATGTAAAAAGTAGTTAATGTAATCTGAATGGGCATATGTTTCACAGATATTGAAGTGTGGAACTAGATTAACACTTCAGTGCATGAAATTCATCTAAGTAATATGTAAAAATCCATTTTCTGTCACACCTCATGGAAGAAACTGCATCTCCACTACAGAGACCAGTCAGTTAGTGTTGTACAGTGAAGTGATCACTGTTTATTGTGAGAATGACACAAAACAAATACATAGTGTGTGAGTAAAATGCTCAGCTCTGATTGTTAAAGTAGGTGGTATATGTAGTAACCACGGTGTTTTGAAAGGTTATCAAGGGTTACTCACATGCTGTAGTTAAAATCGAGCAAGGGTTTCAGTATTTGACAAATTGGTGCCTATGGAAAGACGGGCAGACAACCATGAGGATAAATGTCTTCACAGACCAGTTGCCAGCTTCGGTGTTTTCAGAAATGTGTGTTCTATGCTCACATCGAAGTATTCAGCAGTTTACCGTGTAGACTGACTAGTCTGATGAATGGGGAAGCTGAATTTGAAGTAGCATTAAGAAGATACTAAAATACACACTCCTTTCATTCTGTTGGCAATTTTAATGTTTAAAAATGGCTCATCTTATTAGCAGGTGTATATAATAAATTTGGTGTAACATTTGAATACTCCGGGTATTGGTATGTTTTGTATTCTTATGACCTATTCCATCTATGTTAAGTGGGTCTCTGTCACCACTGCATGGCGCGTCCTCAGGTTGTGGATGGAGGAACGGCCTCCAGTTATGGAGGGTAGCTGCAATTACATTGAATAAGCAGTCGCGGACAGCCGCCATGGGGGTGGTCCTTCAGCTTGGGGGTTGGGCGAGGTGCTAACAACTCCTCCCTCTAAAAAATTATGATGTTACGAAACAGCCTACAAAGCCTCGGACCTGGACTGATTCTTTGGAACGACCCCAGCTATGGAAAAGGGATATGAGTTTTGGAACATGAAATGTGATGAGCCTGTGTAGGTCAGGGTCACTTATGACAGTGGCCAGGGAATTAGCTAAGTATAAATTAGGTTTAGTGGGTGTACAGGAGGTTACGTGGGAAAAAGAGCGGACTGCAAGAGCCGGGAAGTATACTTTTTTCTATGGCAAAGGGCAGGAAAATCATCCATTGGGAACAGGATTTTTTGTACACCAGACAATAGTATCAGCAATCAAGAGAGTGGAGTTTGTTAGTGATAGGATGTCATATATAGTGCTGAGAGGCCACTGGTGTAATGTAATTGTTCTGAATGTGCATGCACCAACAGAAGAGAAAGGTGATGATTCAAAGGACAGTTTCTATGAAGAATTAGAAGAGGTTTTTGATCATTTTCCTAAGTACCATATGAAAATTCTGTTAGGAGATTATAAGGCAAAAGTGAGGAGAGAGGGTACTTTCAAACCGGCAATTGGGAATGAGAGTTTACGTCAGGATAGTAATGATAATGGCGTTAGAGTAGTAAACTGTGCCATATCAAAGAATCTAGTTGTTAAGAGCACGATGTTTCCGCACCGAAACATTCATAAATACGCCTGGACCTCTCCTGATGGGAAGACTCATAATCAGATCGATCGCATATTGATAGATAGGAGATGGCATTTGTGTATACTCAATGTGCAATCTATCAGGGGAACTGACTGTGATACTGATCACTGTCTGGTGGTTGCAAAAGTTAGGGAAAGACTAGCAGTAAGCAAACAAGCAGCACATAAGTTTGATGCGGAGAGATTTAATCTCAAGAAGCTAAGTGAACTAGAGGTTAGGAAACAGTATCAGCTTAAGATCTCAAACAGGTTTGCAGCTTTGGAAAACTTAAATGTTAGTGAGGACATTAATAGGGCTTGGGAAAACATTAAAGAGGATATCAAAATTTCAGCTGAAGAGAGTCTAGGTCTGCATGGACAGAAGCAGCATAAACCATGGTTTGATGCAGAATGTGCACAATTTTTAGATAAAAGGAAGCAGGCTAAAATTCAGTGGTTAGAGAATCCAAAGCACAGTAATGGAGATAATCTGAACAACGTAAGACATGAAGCTAGTAGACATTTTAGGAACAAAAAGAAGGAATATCTGAAAGCTAAAATTAATGAACTTGAAATAAACAGTAAGACCAAGAATATCAGAGACTTGTATAGGGGTATCAGTGACTTTAAGAGGGGGTACCAGCCTAGACCTGATGTAGTAAAGGATGAGAAGGGTGACCTGGATGCAGACTCCCACAGTATTTTGGCTAGGTGGAGGAATCATTTCTCCTAGCTGTTGAATATACACGGGATTAATGATGTTAGGCAGACTGAAGTGCATACGGCAGAGCCACTAGTGCCTGAGCCCAGTGCCTTTGAGGTTGAGATGGCTATTGAAAAGCTAAAAAGACACAAATCACCAGGTATTGATCAGATTCCAGCAGAATTGATTAAAGCATGGGGTAGGATAATTCAGTCCGAGATCCATAAACTTATTATTATTTCTGTTTGGAATAAGGAGGAATTGCCTGAGGAATGGAAGGAGTCAGTCATTGTGCCTATTTATAAGAGGGGTGATACAACAGATTGTAGTAATTATCGAGGCATATCACTTTTGTTAACTAGATACAAAATAACCATCCAACATTCTTTTGTCAAGGTTAACTCCATATGCAGAGGAAATTATTGGGGATCATCAGTGTGGAATTTGACATAACAGGTCAACTACTGATCATATATTCAGCATTCGTCAAATACTTGAAAAAAATGGGAATACAATGAGGCAGTGCATCAGCTGTTTATAGTCTTCAAGAAAGGCTATGATTCAGTCAGGAGGGAGGTCTTGTATAATATTCTCATTGAATTTGGTATCCCCATGAAACTAGTAAGGGTAATAAAAATGTGTCTAAGTGAAACATATAGCAGAGTTTGGGTAGGCAAACATCTGTCTGAGACGTTTCCTATTAAGAATGGCTTGAAAAAAGGAGATGCTCTGTCACCATTGCTTTTCAAGTTTGCTTTAGAATATGCCATTAGGAGGGTTCAGGCAAACCAGGAGGGCTTCAAATTGAATGGTACACATCAGCTTCTGGTTGATGCTGATGATGTTAATATGTTGGGTGGAGCATACATAGTATAAAGAAAAACGCAGAAGATTTAGTAATTGCTAGTAAGGAGATTGGTCTAGAAGTAAGTGCTGAGAAAATTAAGTACATGGTAATGTCTCGAAATCAAATGCAGGACAAAATTACAACATAAAGATAGATAGTAAATCCTTTGAAAGTTTGGAAGAATTCAAATAAGTGGGAGCAACCCTAACGTATTGAAACTCCATTCATGAAGAAATTAAGAGCGGATGGAAGTCAGGGAATGCTTGCTATCATTCGGTGCGGAATCTTTTGTCTTCCAGGTTGCTATCCAAAAACACAAGGAGTAGGGTATACAGAACTGTAATTTTATGTGCTGTTTTGTATGGGTGTGAAACTTGGTCTCTCACACTGAGGGAGGAACAAAAACTGAGGGTGTTTGAGAATAGGGTGCTGAGGAGGATATTCAGCCTAAGAGGGACGAGGTGACAGGAGGATGGAGAAGGCTACATAACGAGGAACTTAATGACCTGTGCTCATCACCAAATATTATTCGGGTGATCAAATTGAGAAGAATGAGATGGGTGGGGCATGTAGCACGTAAGGGGGAAAAGAGAGGTGCATGCAGGATTTTGGTGGGGAGACCTGAGGGAAGGTGACCACTTGGGAGACCCAGGCATAGATGGGAGGATAATATTAAAATGGATCTTCAAGAAGTGGGATGGGGGCTTGGACTGGATTGAGCTGGCGTAGGATAGGGACAGGTGGCAGGCTCTTGTGAATGTGGTAATGAACCTCTGGGTTCCATAAAATGCAGGGAATTTCTTGACTGGCTGAAAAACTGTTTGCTTCTCAAGAAGGCCTCTGCTCCATGGAGTTAGTCAGTTAGTTATGACCTAGTCCATATTATTGTGTCACTTCGACCAAATTTTGGATGTGTGGAGTACATGACCTCTGTGTGTGTGTGTGTGTGTGTGTGTGAAATGTTTTTTGTTGTATGTCTGCACATAGAGCGTTATTCTATTTAGTTTCATCTTCAGGCAAAATTAGAATGCATGGAGCTATACCTCAGTTTTCTCATATGCCTTAGTGGTGTGGTGATTGTTTAAGTGCAGGGACTACTTTACCATAGACCAAGCCAACATTTCTGTGTCCTTATGCGTTGAAACCTATGTGGCCCCAGAATGGAACTGGAAATTATAAATGCTGGTTTTCTGTGTAGTTTAAATGTATGGAGTCTTTTCTTCTTAACAGCTTCTTTAAATGGGACCGTGCCACTGTTGCAGTGTTTTTTTTTTTTAATCTTATTTGGTGTGTATTGCCTTTTGTCATCCCATTTAAAGAATACAAGATACAGAACTGTAATATTACCTTGTTACTGTACATGGGTTGAAACTTGGTCTGTGACATTAAGGGAAGAACATAGGCTGAGGGTGTTTGAAGGTAGGGTGCTGAGGGTGACATTTGGGCACAAAGGAAGCAACAGGAGACTGCACAAGCCTGTATAATTGGGAGTTTTATGATTATTACTCCTTACCAGGTATTATTTGGGTAATAAAATCAAAGCCGTTGGAATGGGCATGACATGTGGCACATATGGGGCAGAAGAGAAATGCATACACTTGTTGGTTATGATACCTGAAGGAAATAAACCACTTGCAAGTCCCAGACACAGATGGAAGGATAATATTAAAGTGGGTCTTAGGATGGTAGGGTGAGGACTGGATTAACCTCACTCAAGTAGGGTTGGGTGGTGGGCTGTTGTGAACACAGTAAGGAACCTGTGGGTTCCATACATTTGAGAAATTTCTTGACTACCTGAGGAACTGTTAGCTGTTAAAAGAGGACTCTTCTCCATGGCATTTGTTAGTTATTTGGTGTGTGTCAATGGATAAAATGCAATCTTTGATGAAGGAAAGATGCAGAGGAGCATAGTGCTGTTGACATCAAACAACATACAGTGAAATGTGTCGTATCCAGCACCTCTTGGACCAAAGGTTTGCTGGATATGATAATTGTCCAGATATTGGAACACTGTGCCTAATATGTATCTTAGCATACCTAGCAACCTCATGGATAAACTATTTAATTTGTCACGTGATATCGAGTCCTGTTTTTCCAGCCATATTTTCTGTTCACTTTCATCGCTGCTTACATAGTATAGTCTATATTGATCTAAAAAGTCCTAACGAGACTCCAATAATTAATGGCTGGACTCTCAGAATTGGTACTAGGTGCTGTGAGTTGATGGATTAGTGAAGAGTAATTTGCCTCTTAGACAGTTATAAGTTAACAGAGATTTCTAGATCTTCCAGCGCTGGATATTGCAACTTTTACTCTATTAGCGTAATCTAGTAGTGAACTTTAATACAAGGTGGTCAACCAAATCTCAGAGACAGTTTTAGTCAACAGTGGGTTAAACTTCAGACAAAACAAATGAGCATATTTCTGTTTCGTCATTTGTTTAGTTAAGCATCACAGCAGGATTTCTTGCCCTAAGATTCAGAAGAAACAATTTGTTTATATGTATAGCTGTAATAAAGTGAAGTTTTTATTTTCTCTTAGGTGTGCTGCATCAGTCCTATAGAGTCATGCTGCCTAGGCCATACATGCTGATCAAATTCCTGTACCAGAATGCAGCTAGCCAATCTACAGCTCATTTCTGTGTCATTCGAGTGGGTGCTGGTTAGTATGATTAAGAAACTCAGCTGCCTTGGTTCCAGTTCACTATGGAGATTTTTAGTGTGACACTTAACGTAGTTTTAAAAATTCACACACGCGCGCGCGCGCGCGCGCACACACACACACACACACACACACACACACACACACACACACACACACACCCCCACACACACAC
>BLKM01000518.1:2234485-2480167 GCA_013340265.1 Coptotermes formosanus
CATGTTTTTTCTCTCAGGGCCATAGAAGTATGGGGATCTCATGAAAACTTGATAAAGGAACTTCTCATCAGGGATGCCAAGAGGAAGGCTTACCAGCAGAGTGAGTGTCTTATTGAAGCTTCTGTTATTCCCTCAGAATGTTAGTAACATGATATCTTCCAGCATGTGACGTGGTTTGCAAGGGAATTTTTGCCATATTATAATAACAAACATTTTGGGGACAGGTGAGAAAATAAGTGATCGTAAGTTAAATTCATAGCCTTTGTGCTGCTGAGTCTGTATTGTTTGGAGCACCTACAGTATGGTGTCCTTGCTGCACCTCTGCCAATGTGGGAGTGACTTTAGGAACACACATTTCCCAAACTTTCTTTCTGAATGCATTCAGACTTGCTTGGTACATACTTCCTGTCTGTTGTGAACATTATGAACTTTGTCACACCTTTGGTGATCTGCTGCATCTAGCCCTGATGTAGGCCATCACAGGCATAGTGAATGTGGAGTCCACAAGTGTCATAAAATTTAATAAGGATATAATATAGTATAATATAATATAATATAATATGTACTGATTCAGTTTGTGCATGTTTTCCCTTTATTTCCATACCCAAGGAAAACAGAAAAAATAAGTTAGCATGGGGGATATGGTTGATTACCAGTGACATGGGAAAAGGGTTAAGTTTTTATAACCTTTCTTAAGAAGCATATGAACAAGCAGTCTTATAGACAAAATTTGCTGCTCTCTTGTGGTATATTTATGTGCTCTGTTTGTCAGTAACCCATCATCTGTAATATTATGGTGTGATGAGATGTGGCACTGTAGTTTTGAAGGTACATACCAGTATTTTTAGAGGAACCTGCTCCTTCCATCTTTGGGGGGTAGAAGAGTGACTTCATACTGTGAAGATGGAGACATCACATTCCTGAAGACTGTAGTCATAATAATTAGCACCATGAGAACCTAAAATACTGTATGTTATCTGACTGCAGATTCTTTATCATAAGAATAATTTATGACTCAAGTTTTTGTCATGCCTGTTCAGAAGATAACCTTTAGTCGAAACCAAAGAAGCCTCTTCAGACGTTTTTGAACATTCCAAGAAAGTTTGACTTCTTAAGCAGGCAATATCTTAAAAGGGTAGGACTGCAGAGTTCTATTTTTTAACTTTTTTGTGAACCTACTACATACATATGCTGAATTTGTATAATTTGCAACTGTCTTAACACATTCTGACCTGCATCTGACCATCTAACCATTTTGTCTGTAACCTTTTATTCATAGTTTTATTTACATCTTAAATTATACTGTCACCGACGTTTCATTCACAAGTTCACATTTCATTCCAGATGTTTACTTTTCCTTGAAATATTTGTCAAGCATGGGTTGCCTTGCTCTTTTTTCAAAAACAGTTGCAATATACATCTTCAGATTCCATACATTCATGTTTAGGTATACTATAAGGTGTGGTCAGTAGTTCCAGTCACTTTCACTAACTCTGCACGATCTTGAATTTATTTTCTGGCATTGCTGATGTAACTTATCTGCACACAGTGACCCCAAATGTTTCACAATCACGCTACATCACAACACATTTATATTACTGCCATTAAATTGCATTTAAACAAATTGTCACACACGAGCACCCAAGCATCTGGCATCAAACTGCTGTCCTCCCAGCAAGGTGGAACTCCGGATAACTTCGGCCAGTGCATCGAAACTTTTTCAGATGTTTTTGGCTGCCTGATTTCCCTCCTGGTGCTCGGCCAGTTGGAGCGGCGAGCCAGGTTCCACATGCCAGCATTGCCAAATGCAGGCTCATGCAGGCCATGGAACAGCTAAGATAGGCTTCTGGCCCCCAGATATGGTCTTTCAGTCATCATGCTAGAGACTGAGTAGTGGGGACTGACTGAGTGCAGTCTCTCCATTACAGGAGAAATACAGTACCCCCGTGCCATGAGTTGCATCATTCTGCTGTGTGAAACTTGCAGAAATGACCTTAGAGATTAATGTATATGAACTGACTGTGCCATATAAACGCCATATTTTGGGAACAGAATGATTGGAAACTTGGCGAAATTGTTTAAGATTTTGATACAGAAAATGTATTAAATGGGTGAAAAAATTGTTTCATCATCAGCATTTGTTACTTCTTAAGCGGGAAATTTTCTTAATGCGGGGAAGTATTGAAAGTGGAACGTGTAATGTTTATCAAATGGGAGAATTTTGTGCTTTTTATCCTGACATATTAGGTGGCAAAACATGTTAACTGGGGAGTCTTAAACACACATACACAGAAATGTCTTAATACTATAGAATGTGGACTCACCTGTCTTAAAAGTGTGGAGGACATTAGATGAATGGTAGGTAATTTGTGTTGTTTTTACTGTCTGTGCTGTCTGTATCCAATGTACTGTAAAGTGATTGTACAGAAATTCTTCCTTTGCTCTTATCTCTACAGTTGAACCAGGAGGTAAGCAGAAAGGTATGTATCTATAAATACTGCAGCCTAAAAATTCTTGAGATTGCTGTCATTCACACATCTGTGAAAGCAAATGAGATCATATCTCTTTTGTAAGATTTATGGTATGCCCATGTCACAGAATTATGACTGTAACTCATGGTATCCAAAGAACGTAAGTGACAGAACAGAACAAGTAATTATGAAGTGTCCATGAAAGCTAGGGGTACACAGTGGTGCAGTTGGTTGAGGTACTGCGCTACAAGCCGGAAGGTTGTGGGGTCAATTCCCAGTGAGGCCATTGGGATTTTTCATTGACTTAATCCTTCTGGCCACAGAAATTAGTACCAGGAACCTCTCCTATGTGGTAAAGGCAGCCAGTGTGTAGGGCTCACAACCTTACCAACTTTATATGCTGATTGTCTAGAAATTCTGGAAGCCTCAAACTCCTGGAGCCCCGAGGGCCTGTCCAAGCCTGTAGTTGGATAGCATGAAGCATAGAATCTTATAACCAATACCGTGTTTAGCTGTCATGACAGGGTTTGTATTGATTCCCTTCCAAGCAAATGCCAGAATAGTACCTTCACTAGGTCACAAGCACCTTCTCCCACAGCTCTTCAAATTTATTATTTGTAAGCATGCTTACAGGTGAGTTTACTTCAACATTGTATGACTCCATTAGTTAGATAAATCATATAAAGTAACTGAATCACCCACTGCCCAATATGGGAAACTCATGAATATGCAACTGAACCAACAAAGTGCACAGAGTTATAAGTCACAACTGTATTTTATCATCGTGCAAAGTATTTTGGCCTACACAGCCGTTCTCAAGGAGGTAACTGAAAATGTTAATGGTGGGTGCTCTGGTTTGCAATATAGAAATTTAAGGACAAAATACAAGTAACTTGTTCTATGTGATTTCGTTTTGTGCGACTTTGCTTTAACGTGACTTGAAAATTTACAAGACTTTTCAAATTTATGCGATAACTTTTGCTTTTATGTGATTTTGCATAGACGATCCGTGGGCGCACTTGTTGAATTTACCCGATAATTTTCAATTCCATGCGATGTGGCATAGACGATCCATCATCACAGTTATCTTCTGTAGGAGGCTAGAAGGAAGTGACGTCACAGTCACGCCATCAGTCACGTGTACGGATTGGTTATGTCTGTGTTATATCCATGTGGTTCATTTAGTTTTCAACAGCATTGGCGTTTCTTACCAATATGAGTGAGAAATGTAAATCTGCGTCACCTAGTGCAATCCAAGAGAAAAATTGGTGAGAGACAATCAGTATTGCAGAGAAATTAAGCGTACTAATGCAATGTAAAAGGGATGAACGAATCGTTGATATATGCCATAGTATTAGGCTCACTCATGGTATCGTACGTAAAATTTGTGATAATGCTAATGCTGACAGAATTAAAGAATGTGCTAAGTTTGTTTATTTGTGTAGCAAGACTGCCACGGTCATATCCGAGTGAACCTACCAAAAACTGTGGATATGAGTCTCTTACATTTTTATTGCATTAGAAATAAAGAAATATATTATCTAGAAATGTATGTACTGCATGCTGTATAGAAATGTATACATACTGTATTCACAGTATCTATGTACTCTAGAGGTCTGTATGTCTACTAATGGTATAGTCATCCACTATATAAGATGAGGTTGTCAGTCCCTTAACCCCCAGGAAATATATTGTTTTAAATGGCAATTTTGTGTTTGATTTGTGCAACTTTTTTTCCAGAATGTAACCCTGATGTAAAACAAGAGTGACATAATACATAATAAAAGTACTCTGTAATTATTTAAAAGGTAGGCCGCATATTGAGTGACCGAGTGTAAGATCAGTTCTAATAAACCAAAGTACGATTTATCCTTAAATTCATGTACAGTGAAACCTCTAAACATTGTTCTTCTGTATATCATTATCCTGATAGTATTGTTTGTTTCTTCTGGTCATGAAACAGTGCCCATATACACAACATATAATTACAAGGGGCAGGCAGAAAGTAATGCCTCCTGTTTTTTACCTCCTTAAATTCTTATTTATTGGAGTAACCATTAGGTCAGTGAAGTCCTTGAACATTCTCAATTATAGACTAATGAGCACCAACCAATGCACAAAAATGTAACAGCTAGTATTAAAACTGTATGGAACCCTACATATGTTTTGACATAAATGTCATCTTCAGGGGTTACCACTGATGCACAATCCATTTAAACATCCGTAAGCTAAAAGCACACACTAAAATATTAACACTTGAGATCACAGCACTGTTTATTGATAAAATGTTAAGATTGTTAAAATGAATTCAGTGTTAGATATGAAAATATATCTATATATATATATCAGTCGAGAGTTTCACTTGCATGTGGTGTCATCTGTAAGTTTTTCATGTCATAAGTTACTGGCGTCTCTGAAGGTTGACCCCTCAGTCATGTATACAGACGTCTCCAGCTGCGTAGTGTTTGGTGTGCTTAAGGTGAAGCGTTATGTAACGTTATTTCTGGTTCTACAACATATACAGAAAAAGGTGTGTGTGTAACTTTTAGTTTTTAACTTTGAATGAGTCCCTGATGATGATCCTGTAGGATTGAAAGATGTTGGACTAAGATGTGAATATATTATAAGCCTCTTAATGTATAGACATTAAAAACAGTGCATTAGTTGGGAAAGTATTGTTTTTGAATGATCCATAGTATTCTGTTGTTTTTTGTGTCCTCCTTTTCCCTTTGCCTTGTTCGCCTTGGTACTTGAAATTACATGGGTTATAGGTATTATTGCTGTTGTTATTAGTTGTTCATGCTGACTGTGGTTGGAAATTTGATGAAATGATGTAGTTTTAAAAACTTAAGAAGTTCGTGCGAAGTACTGTCCAAATGAAAAAGCGTGCATGACCACAGCCATTTTAAGGCACTTCTAAGGGCACTGGACACCTTCATGGGTGTGCAAGGTAGAAATGTCTTGTTGCTTGCACACAATTGTGCAGGCCATCTACAAGACACTTCATTTGTAAGGAACATAAAAGTTGACTGAAGTGTTAAAGGGTATTATTATTATTATTATTATTATTATTATTATTATTATTATTATTATTATTATTATTATTATTATTATGCCTTCCACGAGGACTACATTTGGCTAGGCACTAAGGATATCAACTAGTTCTTATGTATCTGTAGACAATGAGCTAGTGACATGTGGCATTTCCAGTATGGATGAGTTTTGTGATTATTGTGAGGATGGTGGGAACCGTGGTGAAGAGGAAGAGGGGATGAATGTTACCCTGAACCAGTGCCAAGCTTTACAGAAGACTATGCTGCTTACAAAACTGTTCAATCATTCTTTTATATGCACAGAATGGCTGAGCGTGATAAACAGAACATTTTGAAGTTAGAATTAGCAGTTTTATTTCTACTGTAAGGTTTCAGTTGCACAGTTCTTAATTACAGATTGCTTTGGGAAAAAAGTGATCTGCGCATAGTTGTTAAAGTACCTGCTTATTTGTTTATTATTTTTGTAGGCCTAAGTGCAAAATGTATATTTTCTCCTTTCTTTCATTGTTTTCTTTTTTTTTTTTTTCTAGTATTGAATGCGTCCCCAGAGCTGTCTTTTTCCTGCGCTTGTCCCCCTCCACATTCCCTTCAGAAACAAGGGATGGATTTTGCTCTGTGTATGTAAACCTGAATGCCTCCTATTCACATTTTAAGTGATCTCTCTGAGGATGATCACGTAGGTCAAAACATGTTTGAGGATAATAGAATGTACTTAAAACTTACGACTCAGTGTAGTTTGTTGGTTAGATTTCATACGCATTGTCAGTTTTTTCATGGTCATAATGCAGTATTGTAAGATTAGGATGGTGTTGGATGGTTGTAAGTTTTCCTGTTTTAAGAAAGGAGTCCTAAACACCCCTTAGATAGTGGTCATACAGATTGTGGCCAGCATGTGGTCTTGGTTTCTCCTTTGTCTAGTCTGACTAACCACCTTCTGTTTACCCTGCCTGCATAAAGTACGACTATAAAATTTCATGAATGGTATTGCTGTGCAACCAGTCACAGTACATCAGACTTCACTGTGTTGAAATCATGCCTGTTCGTGTTTTACCTTGCACAGGCTATGATTTTGATACTTCCATCATTTATGTCGAAGCTGTGGCGGTTATAAGAGGCATGTGTTTGTATCTCTTACTGAAGAGTGACAGATCTTAAAGCAGATATTTAACATTAAATTTTGTATGACCTTGGAAAGAGTAAAAACATTGCTTTCTGAATCATATGGCAGTGAAAGTGTGAAGACGTATGTGTTTTTGGGTGGTATGAATGGTTCAAAGAAGGCAGAGGAAATGTGGAATATATTGAACGAAGCAGTTGTTTAAAAAGACACAGCTGCAGTGAAAATGTTGAAAAACATACAGAATCATGCTTTTTGAAACAAATCCAAACAGTCAACAAGGCTTATTGCGTTGAAATATTGGTGAGGTTGTGCAAAGGTGTGTGTAGAATAAGACTTTGGCTGAACAGTCAGTACGTCCATTACAACAGTGTTCCAGTTCAGTGGGTGCTCTCTGTCAAGCAGTTTATGGCACAAAAAAATCTGTTTTGCGATGGAAACATCCCCCTTATTCCCCACGTTTGGATCACAGTGACATGCGGCGCTTACCCTTGAAGGGACACATACATCAGGACAGTGAAGACATTCATAAAAATGTGACAGCAGTGCTGATGGTTGCTTTTAAAGGGGAGCTTCATAAATGTTTCAAATATTGACAGTGTTACTGAGCAACTTTGAAGGGGACCCCTCTGAATAATCTGTAACAAAATAATTCCAGGAACTTTAAAGCCGCATGACATGTAATCTGACTACATATTCAACCTTCTTACTTTTAACCTGAAGCTGGAGGCAGTATGTTCCTCCAGAACATTCACACCAACTTGCAGGACTGTATGGTACCACACCCAAGAAGACCGCATTGTTTGATGGTAGGCAGCTAGTGTGGTGCACTTGTTTGGTGCTCCTGCGTAATGGTCATTAGGCACTTTGCAGTTTCTAACTGTGCTGGGTTAGTGAGGCCCTTGTGACACCAGAACAGTGGCCTTAACAGTTGCATAGTTGATTTGCTTAACTACATTCGTTGTCATGCATATATTTGCAGCTTTGTGTGCCTCTTGTCTGGCCATCTTTGAGTAACATAATGGTTAATCTGGGTTTATACTGTGTGTGGGAAGTACCCAGTTAAATCTCATTCTGAGTTGCTTTCTGTCCTGTATGTCCTTAAAATAGGCCAAAACAAGCTCCTTTCTGTTCTCTGCTTATTCACCCTTGGTGATAATAATTTCATTCTGCTGCACAATCTCATGAAGTAGTAGATCCTTTTGAATTTTGTCATGAATGTTATATGACCCAGAATTTTATTTAAAAACTATATTGTAAGTTTGGAAGTTTTACTGCAGTATCATTGGCTTTGGCTGGGAAGTGAAATTCCTGTTTTAAGGTTTCTTGGTGAGTAGTGGGTTTGAATATAAATTGAGGATATCTTAAATAGAGGATGTCTAACAATGAGGTGATTGATGTGAGCATTATGTGTTGAAAAACATTAAGTTAAATTCATTCACTGGAGGGTACCACAATAAAGCGGCTGGAACATGAATGTGGCTATTCGTGTCCAGCTAACGTCATGGTTTAGAATGCATGTAGTTTTACCTCCATTTGCTGTTTCTTATAGTGTGGAAGGTACTGGTTCATATTTTATATATTTTGTATTCTCCACTCATTTTACTTAGAGATGACAGTGATTTGTATTAACTCCTTAAAAGTACAGTGTTTTCTGTGTACACACTTTTGTGACCTTACAGAATTCTGCATTTTGCTCACACTGTGTATTTGTGCCATATGGTTCTTAGCACAAACAGGTCTTACGTGCCTTAATAGCTTTAACTTTTGTCTTTATAATGTGGGTACAGTGTATTTTCTGGGGTGTAGGAGCTGAATTTGTGTTTATGTTGTTTGGTGAAATCTTTCAGACTTTTGTGGGCTAAGTTTCAGTTCTAATATTTCTATTTTTGTTCCAAAGCAGATGTATTCACTGTGAAGAGGCGGCTGCGGGACTTCCGACGAGAGAAAGGTTACAGGTCAGATGCCTCAACAGAGTCAGGTCTTCTGGGAGCATCAGGGAAAGTCGTGCTTACTGCTATTGCCATGTAAAGCCATGCCTACTACTTTATATTTGTTGTAATGTGTTGTCTATATTTCCGTGAATATACAATGAGGGGACTTTTTTTCATAATTCATCATCTGAAAAATGGGTGAGTGGCCTTATAATCAAACACAAAGTTGAACACATCCTATATAGGTACAGTAAAATATATGTATAATGAAATAATTCATGCAGTGAAATTGTATTCTGTATAACAAAATTTAATTACATTTTGACGCATTAAAAACGTGACAATATTAGTTAGGTACATGTTAAAAAATTATGTAACAGAAATGAGTACCAGGGATATCTCCTGGGGGTAAAGGTGGCTGGTGTGTAGGGCTGACAAGCTTACCACCTTCATGTACTGATTGTCTAGAAATTCTGGGAGCTGCAACCTCCTGGAGCCTTAAGGGCCTGTCCAGGCCTGTAAGCGGATAGGTTTAGCTTTACATGTTAGAAATGAAAAATAACCAACTTGCCACGTTATTTAATAAAAGTCTGTAATTTTTTTCTGTAGAACCTGGTTTTGGTACTGATTTCTTGGTAAATTCTCAGAGAACTCATTGCTTTCCAGTGCGCAGTGCAGAATGTCTTTTTTGGCAATTATGGAATGCCGAAGACTTCCCACCATGTTGATTGCATCCTTATCGCTAATGAGAAATTAGATAGATAAAGCATATGACGGTATGTGAAAGAATTGAGAATGTGGATGTTTAGAGAGATGACGTAGTTGTGAGTCTGTGAGTGAATCAAAAAAAAAAGAGGACCTTTGTGTGCACATAACATCAGTCGATCGGCATCCTGTGATCATTGAACAATACCACCACCACCACCACCACCACCACCACCACCACCCCCACCACCACCACCACCAACTCAAGGGGTATGGGACGGGAGCACCTTTGTATGGGGTTGACTCTGCACTTGTCCTCACCAACCCAGGTGTGCAGCAGTGCAACTTGAGGCATAAGCCATTCACTTCTCTGCACACAAGACTGCCTGTGCTTAGTGTTTAGCCACATCTGACCGAGATTTGGCCTGTTTAAACAGAACACAGCAGATCTAGAGTAAACCTCAAAAAGAAAGTCCCTGAGTCTAAGGTGTAAACAACCGTGCCGAGGGACTCCAGAAGCATCTGAGGTGGAAGGTTAGAAACCATGAACGGTGAACTCAGGGAACTTGGCGAACCCAGTTTCACAAAGCCTTATTGTCGGAAGCAGGGCTCTGCTACAATGGACCCTATAAACCCTAGCTACTCATGGGACAACGATGAAGGATAAGAACAGAAAACAAACCCCAAAAAATACAAATGAGCAGCAGTTATTCTTGGAGACCAGGAATGGAAACATCAGGAGTAGCAGGAAACCATGAACTCCTAAGGCTGAGAAAGGTTACTGCAATGAGGCGACTCAAGGCAGACCACTCACTCACAGTCAAAGCCACCAAGGCCCAAAACATAACCAAACGTACAGAGGTAAAACAAAGAATGGTTTGGACAAAAGAAGAAACTAGAGAAGTTATATGGTGCTATATGTATTGCAAACAATATTTCACAGCAAACTACAAGAAGGCATATGAAATGTGGAGACAACGAAATCCAGAATGCAGAACATACATGGATGCAATGAAACTTATGAACCAGAAAAACTATATCGTGGAGAACAAAAAAAGGACAGAGTTGGAGATTGAAGAAATAAAGAAGGAACTTCAAGGGGCTCAGAGAAGTCACTTAAATGAAAGGGAAGAAGAAGAACAATCAGAGCAACTGTATACCATAAACGAAGAGGAGAAGAAGCAGAATTCAAAACCTACAACAGTAGTAGAAATGGAAATTCATCAACAAAGGAGTACTATTTGCAAATTAAAAGAAAAAATTGAAAGTACATATTACCAGGTGTTACAAATAGAAATGGACAAAAGACCAAGACTACATAAACTCCAAAATATGTTTAACCCTTTAAAGACGAAGCGTATCTGTTTTATATAAGATCTCAGTTTGTACCGCGCAGTAAACACTACCCTTCTCAGTTATGGAAAATAATCTGCTAATGCCGTATAAGGAAAAAATCGCTGTTTTCTCTCAGACCCATACACAACACGTAAATGTAATGTGGGCACCACGTAGGATTTTTGAATGTTAAACCTGCTGGTACGTAAGCTTACCGCTAGGCTTCAAAAGGTTAAACTAAAAGGAATAATGAAAACTGCAAATGAAGCAATGGTAGAAATACTAGCAGGTAAAGATCTGAATATGACTGAGTTTAACCACCTCATTTACACCGCAGCAACAGCTCTTACAGAAGAAATAAATGGAACAGGAAGCTATAAATCAGAAACATGGAGGCCAGAATCACCTCCGTTGGTTAGACGAATACAGGACAGTATAAATGGCATCAGGAAAAAACTATCAGCTTGGGTAGAAATAAAAGAAGTGATAGAAACACACACAATATGAAACGAGAGAGATTACTTAGGAAACATAAAATAGAGGCGAAAGAAAATTCGGATCAAGTGATTGAAGAGCATAAACAAAAAGTATCAGCAAAGACACAGCGATTGTCTAGATACAAGAAAAGGCAAAAACAGTATTACCAAAATAAAATATTTAGAACAGACTGCAAGAAATTTTACAACCTTCTCAGACACACAAATACCAATGTGAAAAAAGCACCAAGGAAAGAGGACATAGAGAACTTTTGGAGAACAATATATGGGGAAAAGGTACGGCATGATGAAGCATACTAGATCAAAAACCAGCATCAGCAAAATCCATGTATGGAATGGAGACCAGTATCTGAAACAGAGGTCACAATGGCGCTATGAACAACACTAAATTGGAAGGCTCCTGGAAGAGACCAAATACCAAATTTCTGGCTTAAACAACTGACGGCAACACACAAATATTTAGCGACGCTTTTCAACAAACTGTTTGAAGAAGCCCAAACACCGGAGTGGCTAACGGCAGGAGTAACATTACTTATTCCAAAAAGCGAAAACGCTGAAAAACCAAAGAACTACAGGCCCATAACTTGTCTGCCTATGATATACAAGCTTATTACATCAATAATAAGCAAACGGATGCAAAGGTATATTGATGACCAAAATCTGATGCCCCAAGAACAGAAAGGGTGCTGCAGAGGATTAAAAGGATGCAAAGATCAAGTGCTAATTTCAAAAGCAATATTATAGGAATGCAAACGCAGAAAGAAAAATTTGTGTATGGCATGGATTGATTATCAAAAAGCTTTTGACAGGGAACCACAGAGTTGGATAATCAAATCTCTTGAGCTAATTGGGATTAATAATAAAATTATATCATATACTAAGAAAATTATGAGTCATTGGAGAACAAGGATGTGCATACACACAGAAAATAAGCTAATAGAAATGGAAGAGATAGAAATACAACATGGAATATTGCAAGGAGACTCATTATCACCACTGCTGTTTTGCATTTGCTTAATTCCCCTCACAGAACAATTGAACAGGCTGAACACGGGATATGAGGAGCACACAACAAAGACAAAAATATCCCACCTGCTTTACATGGATGATTTGAAGTTGCTAGGCAAATCAGAAGAAGAGCTTCAAAAACAGATACAAATGGTCACAATCTTCAGTGATGATATCCACATGGAATTTGGGGTTGACAAGTGTGCAAAGATTGTATTTAAGAAAGGAAAATTAGTCCACTCGCAAAAATTAGTAGTGGACATCAACAGAGAAATACAAGAGCTTGAACAGGGAAAGACATACAAGTACCTTGGGATTGAAAGAAAGATTGAAGAAGGAATACACCAGGAGACTAAGAATGATACTGAAATCTGAAGTAAATGCCAAAAACAAAATTACAGCAATTGGAACATTAGCCGTCCCAGTATTAAGATACGGTTTTGGTATAATTAATTGGAGATTAGAATAAATTAAAAAAATTGATAGGATAACCAGGAAGATACTAACAGTGTACAAAATGCATCATCCTAAAGCTGATATAGATAGGCTGTATGTAAAGAGGAAAGAAGGAGGAAGAGGCCTGTCACAAATTGAAGCAGCATATAAAACAGAGATAATTAATATTGCAGAATATCTTAACAAAAAGTATAAAGAAGACCAGTTTGTAAATATTATAAGAAGCCACGACAGCAGTCAACCACATATGAATTCAACAGTTAAAGCAGCAGCAACGATCGTAGATGAATTAAGTCAGTCAAACAAGAAGAATGACATGAAACAAGATGGAATACAAAACACAAAGGCAAGACTGGCAGAGTCCTTAAAGGAAAAATGGGAAAACAAAGTAATGCATGGCCAGTACATTAGAAGCATAGGTAAACGTCTCATTAGCGAGGAAGACACGTTCCTCTGACTGTCAAAGGGAGACCTGAAAGCAGAAATGGAAAGTGAAATAGTGGCAGCACAAGACCAAGCACTACAAACAAAATACCATGCAACAAAAATATTGCAAACAGAAACAGATAGTAAATGCAGATTATGTCACCAATTTGAGGAGACAGTAGACCACATTATGTCAGGGTGCCAATATTGGCAAAAGAACAATACATCAAGCAACATGATAGAGTGTGTGCTGAATTACACTTCAACATATGTAGGGAACTAGCGGTAAAATTAGACAGTGAACTCTGGTATGAACATGTACCAAAATCAGGAGAAACAAATTAAGTGGGCAAGGTAACCATATTATGGAATCAAGACGTGCAAACCGACAGAACCATCCCCAACAATAAACCAGGCATTATAATCTGGGATAATGAAGAAGGAACATGTATGCTAATTGACGTAGCAATCCCAGGAGACAGAAATGTGATAAAGAAGGAAGCCGAGAAGGTTCTAAAATATAAAGACCTCATAATAGAAATACAGCCCAGGTGGAATGTAAAAACAAAGGTGACGCCAGTTATAATAGGAGCAACTGGAACCATTTCAAAATTCTTCAGAAAATACTTGAGCAGCATACCAGGAAAGCACGATATCAAGGAACTACAAAAAACGACTGTATTGGGCACAGCAAACATACTGCGGAAAGTGCTAATGTAGAAACACTAAACAGTTTAATAGTGAAGACAGCATTATATGCACCATTAACAGTATGCGCAGAATATCTGCAACACTGTATACCCTAGATACATGGTTTGTTTTAGATACATAAATGTGAATACCCTGCATAAAGGAGAGGACGATGATGATGACGACGACGACGACGACGATGATGATAGTCGTCATCATCATCATCATCATCTCTACAGCCCTTGATGGGCTTTAGCTTCTTATAGCTATTGGAAAACTGGTTGAATTGAAGCTGAAAATATTTACATCAACACCTACAACTTCACTTCCATTCAGAAGTTGTTGTGAATGTGGTTGTATACCATCAGATTTTATCTTTTAAATTGCTTCCTGTCACTATGAAGTTCATTTGTACCATTATTTTTTGCAATGCAGTTGGTCACAAGTAACAACCAGACAAATAACCTGCAGGGTAATTGAAGGATTTGAGAAAGCAGATGTTTTTACACAGGTGATTTAGTTGTGTGGCAGTGATTGAATTGAATGAAAGGAGGGTCTTTGTGCTGCAGTTAAATTGAAATACTTGCTCACTGATCACTTTAAAACACAACATATTTGATGTATGGAAAGCATTGCTTTTCATGCACTTATGGTTGTGGTTAAGACAGGGGATGGGTTTTTATCATAGGGTTTCATTCATAGGGTTTCTGTGTCAAAACACCATGGCCATGACCTTTTTGTACATTTTGGTAGTCCTCTGTAATGAGCATACCTTTACAACCTGTGTACTGTATCACTTTTTGTCTTCCCCTGGCTGTATGCCTGTCTGTTTCTTTCTCTCTCTGTGATGGTTTCTCCCACAGTAAGTTACAAAGATATCACCTCCACAGAAGGTGTTCATTTTTTACTGTAAAAAGCATCATATTTTTTATATAGGTTTATAAAAATTGCTGGTACAAAACCAAAAACCTTAGCAACATATGCCATATATCATCACATTTTAGTAGTTTGCAATGGCCAGCAAGGTCACCTGCCTTGGTGTCCTCAAATTTCTCGTTTTGGCTCTTCAGTAAAAATGTGCCTGTTAAGCCATGCAGCACCGAAGTGCTGAAGGTTCAAACTGAACAAGCCATGTGGCAAACGGATGATGGTCTGCTTAGTAGGATTTTGACAGCTTACTGTTCTGTGGACATGCACTATGTTAACAAAAGGAGCACACGTGTGACACTCACAAAAAAAAATCTGAGGTTATGCTTTGTCATTTGCTACATATTTTACATTCCTGTGTTCAATAAAGAAAGAGCTGTAAACTATTGAAATTGTCAGTTTGTTTGTATTACTGTGTATATAGGACTGTGCAACACACAAAAAATGACGGAAATGAAAATACCTAATCTTAGCTAATTTTTGGGTGCTGAACATGAAAATGACATCAAGAATTGATAATTGGCTCTGGTTTCCAATTTAGGGATGGGATCTTATAAGAATGAGTTACTGCCCAGTGGATGATGAGAGGACTCATCTTATACACTGCTACTTCTCTATGGTGCCTCCTATTCAGAAAGGGACCACCAAGAAGAAAAAGTGAAGGGTGAGATGCCCAAATATACCATGGCTATTTGTCCAGTACCTCACTGTGAAGGTCTGCCTATGCCAGAACCCCCCAACAGTTTTTCCGTAGACTCGGATGAGGAACCAAAGAATACACCTGAAGAAAAACCACAGCCATCTACCTCAAGAGATCTGGGCTTTTTCCTGAATGTAACCTTTGATGAACCACACAAGGTCACACAGAAGCAACTTTCTGGCCTCATCAGAGATCTAGAACTCTCGAAGAAGAAGGCAGAACTGTTGTCTTCTGGACAACACTGTGAAAGTGGCAGCATTTCACTCCCTCCAAAAAAATTTTAAGCTGTTCTTTGTAACAAAAGGTGAACTCATGCTTGTAAGAACATTGAGGGTTGATGGCAGCAAAGTACATCGAGTACAATCTGGAAGAATGGCGACTATTCATAGACTGTTCCATGCATAGTGTAGAAGCAGTGTTGTTGCACAAGGGAAATGTGCTGCCTCAAATCCCTGTTGCCTCTGCTATCCAAAGGTAGGACATGTAGGAAAACATGAAGGAAATTCTCAGCTGCGTGAACTACAGGGCATATCAATGACACATTCTCAGTGATTTGAAGGTAATTGCCATTTTGATGGGACTGCAAAAGTATTACACAAAACTCTGTTATCTCCTATGTGAATAGGATATTTGTGCCAAAAGTGTTCATTACAGAAAGAAGAATTGGCATTCTACATACATGGAAGTCACATACACCTGTAACAAAGAAGGTGGCTCAGCAGCCTCTTTAAGATCTGTGTAAAGTGTTGCTTCCACCTCTGCATATTAAATTGGGCTTGATGAAAAATTTTGTGAAGGCACTAGATAGAAGTGGCCCAGCATTCTTGTTCTTGTGTGACAAATTCCCAAGGCTTAGTACAAAGAACATTAAGGTGGATGTATTCATTGGCCTCAGATACATCAGCTCTTCAGAGACTGCAACCTGTCACTCAAGATGCAGTTCCCACATTCACGGTAGGGAGTTCTGTGGTGCTGTAAGTGACAAACACGTTGAGCATTTTCACCTGGATATCTTAGCAATGGAGAATAGATACAAGGGCAAATGGAATGCTGCCATGTTAGTGGAGTACTGCTGGACAGTGAAGAGGGATGCTCCAGAAATTCATTACAAGCAAGAAGCAAAAAGGCACCTCATTTAATTCATGTTAATTTCACTGTTATGTCCTGCTTCCATACAGCAATACAAGCAAAAGCTTTTTAAACCAGAGTTAATCCCATAATTTAAATGCTAGTTTGATGTTCTGTGGTGCAAATTCTACTAAGTAAATGTATTTTCGTTTCTGTAACAGGATACAACCCCAAATTTGTTGCACAGTGTAACCATACTTTGGGTTTTAGTGTATCGTTTAGCCCTTCCCATGTTAAGTATGACGTATGATATACTCCACACATGAGACTTTTTACTGTATATCATTTTCAACACATTCCATAAGTTCCCTTCAGCCTTAACTTGTAAGATATCATATATTCTGCATTCTTTCACTTATATTCTTTACTGTTATTTTCATTCATGTGAATAATCCTAGTTGCTATAATGGACTGACATGAGTGAAAAAGAGAATAGCGTTTGAAATTTGGGCTCAAGAAATGAATGGAACTTAGGAAATTGGACAGTTTTTTTTTTGACGTGGGATGAGTTAAAACACTGAACGTACTGATATTCCATAAATTGCTGCTACGTGAAGAGTGTGCATGTGTATGCATGCATGCAGGTGGGTGTGCATGTGTGTTGTGGGTGCGTGGGTGTGTATTTGGGCCCACGCATGTGTGAGTGAGATTTAATGATGCTGTCAGTTACTAAGATTGTATGGTATTATTGATGAATGTGATGGAATTATACTGATAGTAGAAAACCGAAGTACTTGGAAAAACCTGTCCCAATGCCACTGTGTCCACCACAACTCCCACATGGACTGGCTGAGGATCAGACTTGGGCCTTTGCTGTGAGAGGTCGGGAAGTAACAACCTAAAGCATGGCACTGCCCATGGATGAAGATACGGAGCACATGTTCAGTAGATATAAGTATAGTTAGTTGGGAGCAAGTAATGTTTGTAGTCTTCATCTAACATAACAAGTATAAGAGGGAACAGTCAGAAAATGTTGATGTACTTCTAAAAGATAAGGATTTAGATATGAGAGTTGCGTTTCTCACAACTCTCTTCCTAAGAATTCAGGTCTTTTGGGATATGGTGTTGTATCATTGGGTGGTTGGTTCCTGTCATTTTTAAGAAACTTACTGCCTTTGAAGTGTCAAGCACCACTTGCTCAGTGACCCAGCATAATACATCAGAAGGCATGAATCCCAAGGACTTAGATGTTTCTTTCCTCTTGTCTTTTCGTTACTGGTTGTAAACCTCAAATCATACACACAAATTGCTGTTCATATAGCAGGAAGCTTTTATGTGCTTGTATCACATTAAGTATTGTTCTGAATTATGATAAAATCTCCTAGTGCTGCCAGCTGCACTGTTGATGATGCCAGAGAAAGTCTGAAGTACTGGATGGCCACACCAAATTGATGTGGTTGGTTGCCCAAGATATTATCATTCAGAAAGATTTTTGTCATTGTATTGTGCCATGAAAACTTCCAAAGTTACACTGTTGTGATATCTTATTCTTGGTCTCATTAAAATTATTTTCACTTTAGTATTGTAGTTGTAGTAGTAAACCGTGTGTTCACTTTGGTAAATACTTGTACAAGTGTTCTATAAATTCTCATACAGTTTACTTAGCTGTAAACTCATACATAATGCTGAAGGTTTACTTTTAGTACACATTCAGTATTGCAAATGAAAGGTGTTTGAAATTCATGTTGTCATCCTTATTTAATCTGTGTTCTTTGCAGCAATGGAAGCAATTTTCTTTTCAAGCTGTTTGCCTGGCTGTACACAGGATCTCACAGTATGTTCTCTGAGAGTATACATTCCCTTGCTGACACCATCAACCAACTGATTCTCGCATTTGGCATACACAAGTCTGTGCAAGTAAGTGTGACAAAATGTTAGCACCATAAAGTGTGAATTCAAAAATCATTTATGTTTATGTGAATTAACTCACTCCGTGTGATGTTCAAGATCTACGACAGGTAATGGCAGTCCCTTCGTGCCAGTATTATATCTCACCCATTATGTTCGCAGTGATTTCTTGTGTTCTACTTTTACATCCATTCACAGATGGCAGGGCAGTAACCTTTGTGTACCAACTAAGTATCTTGTGGCAGTTATTTAATATTGATTTGTACATTTATTTTGTTTTTGTGCATTGATTTTACTGTGCATCTGCTGGCAGTGTATGATCATGGCAGGTCATATAAGCCATAATGCATATTTAAAAGACAACTCTGTGTGCAGGAGCATGACATTTAAATGCTTATATGAGGGGTCATTTGATCATGGTATAGTGAAACCTGGATGTTACATTTTTTAAGGGACCGTCTAAAATGAAAGTAAAATAAAGGAAATGAAAATTTACGTATTATGTTGAAATTACATATGCTAAATTAAAACTGCATTGCATTAAAATGTAGTTTATTTCACTACTTCCGCATGTCCATAAAGCAAGTTGCTGTTCCATTGCTTTTTGCTGAACCCTGTTGAACCTCATTCTCATGATTACTGACGACAGTTATTGCTTTTTCATTCTATGCGTATAGTGAACATTTTTCCTCTCAACCTCGTAAGAACAGACCAGTGTTGGTAACTCACCCAGGTTAGTGCACTGTACACAAAAGGTGATCTGACATGGAGACAGTAGAGGAGGGAGGAAATTATAAGTGAAAATTATTATTTTTTTAACAGCAACATGCTTATTTTTATTGTATAACAAAGGAATTAGGGAGGAAGCATAAATGTATATTCAAGGAAAATTCAGCTTTTTTCTTATGAAAGTTTTGGCAGGACCAATAAAAAGCATAGAATCAAGGTAAACACAAAGTCAGGGAATGTAAAGTACATGTTACACCATTTTTACTGAGGCACAGTTAAGCTTTGTCAGTAATATATTCAGAAAGTATCTTGTTCACTGGGTTACTGTTCCACCTGGTTGACATTTTATGTTGTTGCCAGTTAAGTACAGGGATTGTGCCTTGAAATAATCTGTAACCAGCTATTTCAGATTTTTTGTTACCTATCCATACAATTTGGTGATTTTCATGACTCATTTGCTGGTGTATTACTGTCTGCTAACCTAAAATGCTATTCACTCAACCTTTCCTGTTCATTGGATATATCAACTTGTTAATTGTCACTATTGCATTAAACCTTTTAGTACCTTCAATTAGGCCATAACTGCATTCTGCTACATACGTTTGAATTTGCTGTCATCCAAACATTCAGCACTGCCTAGTGTGATTTGTGTATAGTGTCATTAAGTGAAGCACAAACACAAGTCATATTTAATGTTGTATCTTATTGCAGGAAGCAGATTCAGACCATCCATATGGCTACAGTAACATGAAGTATGTGGCATCCCTTATTTCTGGTGTTGGAATTTTCTGTGTTGGAACAGGTCTGTCTTTCTACCATGGAGTGACAGGCCTTCTTAGTCCAATGCCAACAGAATCATTTTACTGGGTAAGTTTGTTAGCTCTAGAAATTTATAGCAGTGCAGTTTTCATTTAAGCTTGTGTAGAAGTACAAGCATCACAGTGCATGCGCTTTATCATTACAGGCTTTCTTCATTTTGGGAGGGTCATTGGTGTCAGAAGGAGCAACTCTCCTGGTGGCTGTGAATTCAATCCGAAAAGGGGCCCAGCTAAACAAGATGACATTCACGGAATATGGTATATTAGCAGGAGCAGTAGATTGCTACATGCATCTCTGAACTGTACATAATTCATGGCTGGGATGATTTTATTGCCTACTATTCAGATTTGTCTGCTATTACATGGGATCTAAAACTTTGTGCAGGTGTGAGCATGCATGTGTGCACGCACACACACACGCACGCGCACATACACACACACATATTTTATTTCCCTTGTCCTTTTACACACTCTTGGTGTAATTATGTCTGTGTGGAGCACCTATTAACCCTTTTGTGCGAGAATTAAGTTCTGTGGATAATCTGAAAGTGATGAAGCTTTAAATGGCCATTGTTATGTTGCGTTTTATTGGTGATGACTTTAGGCAACTTTGGGTTTTTGAACACACACTGCATGTTGGCTGTCAACCTTCAGCGTGAAAGGGTCTTGCCGCCTCTGTGCTGAAATAGCTTGAGAAATGTTCAACAGATTTTTGTGAACTTTGCTGTTTTGGAGCTAACTAAAAGTAGTTAAGATCCAAATTTCCATTAAAGGATCATAGACACTTCACGTGAAGGCCTACATATGCTTCTGCATATATCTTAATTGTGCACATAAATTGCAGAATATTTATGTGAGTGAAAAACATTTCAAACAAAATTTTCAGAGATAAGTCAAACACACTTTTATATCCAATTCATTTTTTCTGTAATTAAATGAAGGAGATTGAATGTGCTAGAGTTGTTTGCTATAGAGATATTTTCTAACATCTTTACAGTATTTATTAATGTGATGACAGCATTACCTTTCCAGCTGTTTTCTCGTATGTTAACTGCAGAGTGAGGAGCCAGAAGGAAGTATTTAAAAATTATTTAAATGCTTGTGTAGGGGTAAAGGGACAGATGGCAGTAGTTTTTTCTTAAACAAATGTATGAAGAATAGTGTTCACTGGGATGTGACACTATATAGTCTGGTAGAAATGTGCTGACATCACATCCCAGAAGGCAGTGTTCTTCACAGTTACCACTGTTTGAACCTGACCTCTCTGAAACTACATATATTTTCCTTTAAATTTCAGGAGATATCCTGAATGGGTAATTGGTTGGTGTGCCATTCTTCCCCCACCATCTTTCACATTTGTCTGTTCTTGGTTTTCGTCCATATAAAGGCTAATCGGAATTTTGACATTTTACATAATCAGCAGACTTTTAATTGAGCATGACAGTATTTTGTGTCATACTGATGTATTTACTTCTGAGGTGTTTTAACATTGTGTATTTTGGTCTTCATGTAGTAATGCTATAGCGGCTGTACGTTTTATATAAGATGAATAGTGACAGAAGTGGGGCAGGTTATGAATTGGGAAAGTTGTCAGAAGTAACAAACTTAGACTAATTTAAATATTTTCATGTTATTTGTATGTAAGAAGTGGGGAAAACCTGTGGAAATTATAGCAGGCTGCATTAGCTGGTCTCCTGGAAGTTATTCTGAGCATTATGAATTTCATAGTGAGAGAAACAGGTTTCAGTTATTTCTGTGCCTGAATTACACACAGGACGTAAGCTCGACATATAATAAGGTGGCTGTTCTTGTCTGTCTGCATATTTTATTTGTGAAGTTTCTAAAGTTTCTGATGTATTTTGGTACTGGGCATTTACTGGGCATACAGACAAATTTGATTTCTGTTTTTAGGTTTTCATGATATTAAGTATAAATATTATGGTCTGCTACTTCAGTCTTCAGGTCCCTGTAGATGGGGGCAGCAGGTTCATCTGGAATGCTGCTACCTGTCTTCCAAATACACATCACATCTCAGAAGACCATAATCTGGAAATCTGAGTGTAATTTGTGTTTGTCCAGTATATCATCTGTTTTACTTTAAGCTTGTAAGAAACATTCTGTCACTTTACAAAATATGGCCCAGTGCAAACATCTAATAGCCTTCATTACATGCGACACAAATCTGCTAAGTGTTATTTTAAATGGTTTTAGTTACAGAGTGTATTGAATGAATTAGTCATAACATTTTTTCCTTATAGAGAAGCAAAAGGTATCACTGTATTCACAGATGGCTATCATTTTACCTTTCATTGGCCGATTTGAATCCCTTTTACAACTTTACAGCCTATTTTATAAGATCAATTTCAGTATCATCTCCCCATAGGTTTTACAAAATGTAAGGATAAATAGTTTATATCCCTACAGGAAAGAGACTACTTAGGAGACTTATATGTAGAGAGGAGGACAATACTAAAATAAATGATAAATAAATAATATATAGGAGTGTTTGTTGGTTTTGTATGGCTCAGAGTAGGTTCAGTGAGCGGTCAGCTTTGAACATTGTCAGTGAACCTCAGGTTTCATAAAAAGCATTGAACTTTGTGATAAGCTGAGTAATGGTTGGATTCTCAGTATGGACTCTGCTCTGTAATATTAGTGAATTGTGGAAGCTGTGTAGCAATATATTTGTAAGTGCACAGAGCGAACATCTTATTGATTGAAATAATGCGGACTCATAAAGATTGCACTTGGACAATATGTGAATTCCAAACTGGAGCACATCTTTCCACTTTTGTGTCGAGTGTGTATGGTCTCTTCTGGTTTCAGTTCTACAAGGACAGGATCCCAGTGTGAATGTAGTCCTGATGGAGGATCTGGCTGCAGTGATTGGTGTTGGTGTGGCAGGTGTATGTATGGGACTGACAGTTCACTATGGCAGTCCCATTCCTGATGCAGTTGGTTCTTTGTTGGTGGGAGGCATTTTGGGTGGGGTTGCCTCTTTTCTTATCTATACAAATGTTGCAGCTCTAGTTGGCAGGTGAGATAAATTTAAGCTGACTTCAAGGATTTACTGTATTCTTTTATTGTGCTTTCCTTCGTAAAAAGGAAGAAAAGTAGGCTTTGCAGTCACTATGTTGTCTGTTTTCAGTGTACTGCTCATTTCACCTTTTGAGCCAGTTGATATATTTTCACAAAACGTGGTGTGAACATTATGCCTTTGGAGGACACCCCAATGTTATACTTTTTAGCTGCATTCGCAAAATCGTGAAGAATGCATATTAGCCTCATTTTGTCTGTCCATCCATTTGTACATCTGTCTGAATGTAGCAACTGGGCCCCCACTGGATGGATTTTTGTGAAATTTGATAGTGGGAGGTTTTATTAAAATCTGTCAAGAAAATCCAAGTTTGAATAAAATTTAACAAACATCATTTACATGAAGACCTCAGTAGGTTTTTATGCTGTTCACAGGAACAAAAAATCACAACAAAATCAATCTCTTTGAGCCATTAAAACTGGCCACGTAAATTAAATTACCCAGGCTGTCAGAGACGTTCACACAGAGTTGTACAGCACTTCAGAACAAACTGATCAACGTGAATTAAAACAGTTGACAGAGGAGACAGACAGGTTGTTTCAGTGACAATAGCAGGATGGATTACATTGTTGTGTGATAACCATGTATAGATTAGAAAATACGTGGTGATCAGAAAGTCATGCAAATAATTTTTAGGCTTATTTGCAAATTTGTGAAAAGTAATGATTGGCTTCATCATGTCTGTCTGTCTGTCTCTCTCTCTCTCTCTCTCTCTCTGTGCACATATCAGCCCGGCTTGTGCTGGATGAATGTTCATGAAATTTTATTTTGGGGATCTTTAGTAAAGTCTGTTAAGAAAATTCAGGTTTGGTTAAAATAGGGCAAAAATGTCAGGCACTTCACATGAATTTGGTGTAGATGATACACTCCCATTATGTGCCTTCATGGTATGGACAGGGAAAACATTACCTTTTATAGATGATCTACTCATAGTGCCATTGAGTAGCTGTGAGCTTCATAAAAATTGTTGAAGTGAACATCATACTTCACCTATGGGCATAACTACATTCATGTCCATACTTCAACCTGTTAAGGTAATGAAAATACAGTGAAACCTCGATGCATCGTTTTTGAAGGGGATGGGAAACAAAAACGATGAATACGGGAAAACGCTATTTGCGGGAAACCATTAAAAACTACAAATAAGAAACATTTAATGACCTCTATTTATTGGCAATTACATGACACAGCTCTTCATTAAAACTGCTAATTCTTCTGAAGAACCTCAGTAACTGAGTTGTTTTGTAGAAACTTTGCATCTTAGTTCAAAGAATGAGCTCTCCAAGCTTAGAACACTGTCATGATCACCATCACTATTGCTGTGCGCATAAGCAAATGACTTCACTTTCATGAGCGCTTTGGCAAAATATGGCATAACTTCAGGTTTGGTATCTCCCCTTCCTCTTCTGCCCCTTGTATCAGCGTGGCTCCCACATGGCTCTTGCACAGCTCATCCACCGTGTTAACAGGTTGCCAGGTGACTGTCCACAGAGATGTACTCATCAAATTTCTCACTATCCATGCCACTGAACTTTTGCCAGTCATGCTGAAAAACATCATCGTCATCTTCATTCCTCATCACAACGTCACTAACACCTGAAAGTTTTCCACGCCCATGGCCAGTTTTTCGAAAACAATATTCGATGGTCTGCGGCTTTACGCTGAATGCGGCTGTTTGATAAGGGAATGAGTGGAATGAAGAGAGTGGGAGTAAAACACTCAACTGCTGCTGTACCCTGAAAGAAAAGGATGGAGATACGATCTGCAGTTGCTGCCAGCAGCGGGGATGTTAAGAGAGCATGGCACACGTGCGCACCCTCAATTTTTTGAGCTAATTGAAGGTCATCATGCATTCACCCCTCATAAGCTACTAAATCATCGTTTCAATCTTCCAAAAATGATCAATGTGGGAAATTGTTGCATCAGGACCGTGATTTTTCAACGACCAATGCGATAAAACGATAGTTCGAGGAACGATGGAGGCAGGAAAAAATAGTGTTATTTATATAGGGCTAATGCCGGGACCAAACAAGACAGACGAAATTTGTGGGAAAATGATTGTAACGGGAACAATGCAACAAGGTTCCACTGTAATTGCTGTTCATTGTGGTAACAATGTGAGGCATTTAAGCAATTGACTACTGTAAGAATGCACTGAATTTATTACTGGTGAAATCACTCTACTAGCTGGGAAACAGGACAGTGCAAAGTGAACACAATTGATATTCAGATTTGTATCATAACTCTTTCATGGGCCAAAATTTGGTGATTTACCACACATCCACAATTCTTAGTGGAGCACTTATGAACTTTGTAAAAATTGTCTCAGTGAATGTTATTCATTACCTAGGGATACGACTGCATTCCAGTCAGTAATTTGCACATTTTAAAGTGGGAAAATAGTTGCTGTGCGTAACAATAACAATACAAAGCACAGAGACATAATAGACAATATACTTGTAGTAACATCGTGGTGCATACAGACCTCTATTAACCCTTTAAAGACGAAGCGTATCTGTTTTATATAAGGACTCACTGCGTATGGCTCTGCAAACACTCTCCACTTCGGTTATAAAGACCAATCTCTTAATGTGTTATAAGGCAAAAGTTGCTGTTTGTTCTGAGATCCATACAAAACACATAAACGCAATGTGGGCACCACGTAGAATTTTTTAATGTTAAACCTGGTTGTATGTAAAGTTACCGCTAGGCTTTAAAAGGTTAAAGCAAAATGCCTTCACAGCCATGTGAGTTAAGGAGAGCCAGGATCTGAGCACACCACAGTGTTACTATATATATAATGTTGCCTACCGTATTTATTTCCTACCATCATTAATAACAGCCAGGTTATTGAGGAATCAAACATAAAAATTCCCAGTACATTATTACATCAGTAGTGCGTAAGGTGGCAAATTTCTATTTCATGCCTGCGTCATCTTAGAACCTTTTCCTAGCATTGTCTCTTAGACTTTCCTGTCCCAGTTTTGTGTATCTTGCACGTTGCACAGCACTTGCTGAACATAATCAGCGCCAGTTTTATTATAAAATATATTCTTCAAGACTCTTACAGGGAATAATTTCCCATGTGTATCATTTCAGTGTAGGTCTCACTTTCCTAATATGTAACCCTAGACCACTGGGGTGGAATGAAACATTTTACTGTATAATTAAATACAGTATAATCATAGAGTAAAAAGGTATTTCTTTTACAAACAAAAATTGTTAGAATTGTGATTTGTGCTAAACCTACATATTTAGGTAGGGGTCTCTTTATGAGATTAGAGAGTTTACCTCTTCCATATGAATACATACTTTCATTAATGAACTTCATTGTAAATAATCAACAAAATTTTCAGACAGACTCAGCAGTATACAGTATTAACACAGGGAATAAATACTATCTTCATAGACCAGTTGCCAACCTTTGTGTTGTCACAAAAGTACATACAGTGCTGGCATCAAAATGTTGAACAGTTTACCATGTTCTTATATTACAGAAATATTCATAATCTTATTTATTGTCAGCTGTATATGGTGAATTTTGTTTAACATAAGAATAATGCATGTTCTCAATGGGGCTCATATCAGGCAGTCGTGGTGGCCAGTCATTGAGTTTGACATTGGCTTGCAGTGATAGCCATTCTTGAAATACACTAGAATCATTCCTTTCTGTATATTTTTCAAATTTTGTGACCCAACATCAGATCTGTTGGCTCACTATGGTGTGCAAGCACCAACCAGTTTGACATGTCTGGTCTAACTCACATTTGAACACAGACCCGTTAATTCAGGATGCCAGTAAACAAAAAATTACAGAAAAATAGCAGAAATATTTGCGTCACTCACATTTCCAGCCTTGCCAGTGCAGCATAAGTAACTTTTGAAACACAGAATTAAATAACAGATTTGTAACTGTACAGCTTAAGCCTGTGTTTGTGAGAATACAACATATGCAAAAAAATGATGATACTGGAACTCAAACCAATATATTTGGTCTCCAAAGAATAGTGGTGTTGTGCCTTAATGTACCTGGCTATAAGTGAATGTGGGTAATGATCTGCACTATTCGTAACAGCAGACCTTTGCAGCAGAGCTAGCTAGCCACATGCCTTGGAAAATTAAGGGAAGGTAATTCATGTTTAACTTCAAATTAAGCAATCATGTTGGTGTCTTTGATTAGCCTTTTAAAGCCTAGCGGTAACTTTACATACGACCAGGTTTAACATTAAAAAATTCTACATGGTGCCCACATTGCGTTTATGTGTTTTGTACGGATCTCAGAACAAACGACAGCTTTTGCCTTATAAAACATTAAGAGATTAATTTTTATAACCGAAGTGGAGAGTGTTTACAGTGCGGTACGCACTGAGTCCTTATATAAAACAGATACGCTTCGTCTTTAAAGGGTTAATATATGTGTGTGGCGTGAATGATTGTAAAGAGTGGAGGGCAGAGGTATGCCATGAATGCACAAATATAGGGCAGCTACAAATGACTCGAATTATGATGACGGCCATATGTTATGTCGCCTCCAGAGCGCTATTTATGAAAGTCAGACTGCTTGATTTTTTTGGACAGAGTGTACATATATGTGTGTATGTGTGTCTGTGTGTGTGTTTGTGCATGTGTTTGTACAGGTATGTGCATCTGTGTGTGTGGGTGTGCGTGTGCATGGGTGTGTGCATCTGTGTGTGTGTGTGTGTCTTTGCATTCCATTCATTCATTCATTCATTCATTCATTCATTCATTCAATCATTCATCCAGTCATACGTTCATTCTAGTTTCAATTGTGATTTTTGCCTGTGATATAAAAATAGTATACAACATTTCTGTTTGTCATTGTAATGATAAGAAATCATCTGCAAATGGGCATGAAGTCATCCCCTGGAAGTTTGTGTGTATGAAGTATAAATAGACTTTAGACAGCAGTGCCCAGTATAAATGCAGTGCGGTGAATGGGCAAACATTTATAAAAACTGTTGTTATTTTTTACCATACAGGTCAATTCCACAAGAAAGGCTTGATAAAATCAACTCTGAGTTGGAATCTGATGTAATGATTCGGGCAATTCATGATGTGAAGGGTATTGACATGGGTAATTCCCTGGTGCGGTATAAAGCTGAACTTGACTTTGATGGCCGAGAACTCAGTAGAAGCTACCTTGACAAGCAGGATTTGAATCTCCTTCTGGAGGTACAAATTTGTATTTCTCTAATAATATGTCCGTATTTCTAAAGTATGAATTGTATTTCACTTTATGTATTCTGATCTCGTATTTTAATTCTCTGCCATTTATAGTGCAAATATAAAGTAAACTGTATCTATATATTTCAAACCACTGTCATGCACAACAAAATTTACAAATTTACCTGTAAATTACCTGAGTGTGGTTTGGAATATTTATATTTGAGTGAAGCACAAGAGGGATGTTTTACCTAAAGATTAAACAATATAAAGTAGTAAAATTAAACGTCTGCCTTCATATATAATGTAGTGGTATTGAATGTCTCCAGTCATGACTCTTGTATAGGAATCATTTCTCTGTTTTGTCACATGTTGTTAAACACATAGTGTTTTTGTAACCAAACTAAGCACTGCTGGGTGGGTGGCATCATCAGTCAATGTGCAGCATTGAGGTTGCCCACTGTGCTGTCAGCAGTCTCTGTACTTCTGCTGTGGAGCTTGTAATTACGTTGATAGTTATCCCATTCGCATTCAAGGAACATATATTATAAGACGCACTTCCCTTTTCTTATTAAAAAATACCACATGTAATTATCCTGCATATTTTGAAGTGGAGTAATTATTTTGTCTGTCAGTATATACATTCATAATGTTACGCATTTTGGTACTGCTATACCATCACCAGGTGTGTTAGTTTAGCTACTACCTTCTCAGTGTGGTGTTAAATGGTTGTTCGTATTAAGGCAATATGTTTAGAGTAAAAAGTATGAAATGATGGATACCAAAATTGCATATTGTGCATGTGAGGGGGAACCCAAAAATTCCCAGAATTGTTAAAAAAATAAAATATTTGTACAAGTCTGAAACTTTAGTCCCCTGCAAAGTACTCCTCCAGTGACTGGATGCAGTGATCCCAGTGCCGTTGCCAGTGCTGGAAGCATCTTCTAAAATCTTCAATGGGAATGCTGTCAAGGGCTGCCAGCAATTTTTGTTGAACCTCTGCAACATCAGCTAAATGCCTCCTTTTCAATTCCTGCTTCATCTGTGAGAACAAAAAAAGAAGTCACAAGGAACGAAGTTCGGCGAGTATGGGGGGTGGGACAAAACTACCATTGTGTTTTTGGCCAAAAGCTGCTAGACACTCAAGGCCATGTGGATGGGGGCTTTGTCATGGTGCAAGAACCAATCCCCACTCTGCCACTTTTCTGGACGTTTTCGTCACATACTCTCATCTCAGCACATTCAAGTAAAACTTCTCATTTTCTGTTTGTCCTTGAGGAACGAACTCCTTGTGCGCTATCCCATCAACATAAATAAAAGAAATCAACATTGTCTTGACACTTGAGCGAACTTGGTCTGGGTGAATTTAGTGACTTCCACTGGCTTGACGCTGCTTTGACTCAGGGTCGTAGCCATAGCACCAACTCTCATCACCTGTTACAACTTTTGTGAGTAACTGAGGGTCATCTTCGAGCTCTTCCTGAAAACCATGGCAAACATTCATAGGCTTGTTTTTTTGCTCCTCTGTGAGCTGACGGGGCATGAATTTTGCAGCAATCCATTTCATCATTATACCTTCCATTAAAATGCATTGGCATGAACTCCATGACACACCTGTTATTTCAGAAATTTTGTCAGTGGTCTGACGACGATCTTCAAGAACAGCCTGGCAAACTTTTCCAAAATTTTGGTCACTTCTGCTCGTGGACGGGTGGCCAGAATGCAGTTGGTCTTCAACAGACATTTCACCTTTTTTGAAACGATTAAACGTCTCATACACTTGTGTTTTACCCATGGCTTCATCCTTAATAGCTTCCTTGAGGACTGTGACAGTTTCAGCTGCAGTTTTTCCCAAAAGCAAACAAAATTCCACACACACACACTCGTTCTTTAAGATCAACCATTTCAGTTTAAGAAAAATATCACCAAAGTATACCTGCAAACACTTAAAAAAACAGCAGAAAAAATTATTCGAAGCACACAGCACAATGTCACTTGGTAGGCCAGTTCAGAATATTGTGGGCTTACAGTACCTAGTGGCAGAACCCTGAACTATGTCTAGTTCGTGTGGAGTTTTCAAATTCCACGAATTTTTGGGTCTCCCTTCGTATGTATATGTTGTAAAATAGCTAAAAATACAGTGAAGATTGAAAACTTTGTATATTCCATGCATGGAAGAAGTTCCTGAACGCGGAGGGCATTTAAACGCCGTTCACAGCATGGTGCGGGAGCAGTATGTCAGTGTATTTAAATGTCCCTTAAAAACACTGGAAAATTGCCTGTACTTTTATCTCAAATAATTTTTGTATTTTTTGTTCCCTGTGAGTGAAACTTTGGATGGTAATTTCTTGTATACTTTAGATAACGTTCATGCAATTTACATTACCTCAGTAATTTTTCTTTGTGTGGTAGGCCTTGAAACACCCATGGACGCACAGTTGTGTTGTCAATAAAATGCAGGAACCTACAGATGCTTTCAAATCTGTCCAGCGAAATGACAGAACCAAAAACTGGTGTGGCTACAAGATGATTTCGTGATAAATGCATTCTCAGACTAGGCTTCTGTACAATCCCCATTAACATGAAAAGTGCCAGTACAACATATATTTCTTTGGCTGTCATGGGCTGCCACCCATTTACCCTCGACCTCTTGGAGAAAATTCTGCCCCTTGATATTGTGAACTGCTCAGCATAGCGATTGGTTTCAGTCACAATTTTCTGCACAATGTCTGTACCAAAAAATTGTTCAAATATATCTACAGGGTTTGTCAGACCCTTAGCACTGTATTGAGGTCCACTCATGCCACTAAAATTCTCTCGTTGTCCTACATAATTTTCAGTGTCCTCCCACAGAAAACTATTGTCACTCACGTATGCAGTATCCCCAATACCACTATTGTCACTAAAGTCAAGCAACAATGCATCATCTTCTTACTTGCCGAAATCACTATCACTGCTGTCATCTGTGTCCAAATATTCACCATCATCAGAATGGAAATGTTTGTCATTTCATTGCTGTCTGACAGGTTTGAAATATCACTGATCCCTAATCCCTTCTTGCTACTTGAAGCCATATTTGTACACAGAAATCCCTACTGGTCTGCTAAATAGAACACTGTACTGTACTGTACTGTACTGTACTGTACTGTATTGTACTGTACTGTTCTGCACTGCAGATAGGAAGGAACACATTACCTGTTCAGTGTGTTATAAACCAACAAGTACTGTTTGATCATAAGACAGTAGCACAAATCACAACTTGTATTCAAGCGTCTTACAGAACTTCTATATACTGTCCGTTAGCAGACAGGTTTAAATGCCAAGTGCATCTCGTGCCGGCCGGATTTTGTCTAGCTTAGCCTGGACATTTAAATTTCTGAAATTCAGTGTTTTAGAAGTAAATTGTATAAACTGGATTTGGACCAAACAAAAACTAATTTTCGAAGAATGAAATATTTACGTGCATACGAATGTGTGATCATTCAATTTGTATGAGTCTTCCATTACACTGCAACTTTACACAAAGTCTTCTGTTTTTCTATTCCTGCATTCTGTGTTGAGAGAAAAAAATTTTGTTGTGTTGGAAATGTGCCAGGAAATTTTGACAAGATGTGTACTTTTGAGCCCTATGGGTCAGATTTTACAGCCTTCTTCCTATTGCATTGTGAGTCAAGAACACAACCATTTCGGCCTCACAAATTCTTTGAAGGATAATTTCTTAGGGAAAAGAAAACCATTCCTCTGCCTGTCATTATTGCCTGTTTGTGTTATTCATGTTAAAGGTGCCCACAGACACTTCAGAAAAGGTTTGGACATGGTATTCAAAAGGACAGGCATTTTAGAGGGCAGCTTGTAGTAGTGTAGGTTGGTAAAAGCTGTTACAGATATGAAGTTGAATCTGACCGCTGAAAATAAACCAATCCATAAATAAATGACCTCTAATATAAGTGTTATGCATTTCCCCTAAGAGATCAGAGCATAACAGTTGTCTAACTAGAATGCAACCTCAAGTAGATCAGAAAAATGCTTAGCAAAATTCAGTGATAAATAGTAATTGTAGTAACAGAGAGGAGACAAAGGTTTTTCCCCGCATGTGAAGGCCATTTCAATATCTGTGAAACGGTGCAAAGATCAAGACGAAATCTCCAAAATCATTCATGTTATAAGCAAATGAAGATCGCACTGTGCGTTGTGAGTACACTCATCGCTCCATGGTATATGATGTGTGCGGCATGCAAGTATACTCATCGCTCCATGTTGAGGGGTTAAAGGCTCTTCTTAGGCACTTGTGACACTGCATGAACTAAGTTGTTGTACCGTCTCGTAGAGGCTTCACCTATCCCCACTTTATAATTGCTGCAGTAGCAAATATTTCAGTAAAAACATATGTGTAAACAGTTAAATCTACGCATATTCTGTTACAGGAAGTACAGAAAATGAAAAATATTGATGAGTTGGAGGCATTTATTTTGAAACATGGGGAGAACATTGTGGACATGATGGGAGCAGAGATTGACAGGATTGAAATGAAGCTGCGAGTAAGTACTTTAATTCTCTGGGGAACCCAAGGTTTGCCAGTAACTTCATAAAAGTCAGCACAATATCCTATCCTAGGCTTCCTCATTTCTGTTTATATTATCACCATATTTGTGTATTATTCATCTGCATTTGCTTCTTCCTAAGTGGTATCTTGTTATAAAGTTTCTTTGACAATGTTTTGTAATAATTTATTCTTAATCCCATGGATGCTGTGTGTCCCTCTTCATATTAATCTACCATGAATGCCATGCTGTGTGTACTAGATACTGAGCATCACTACCATAGCTACCCTAGTCCATTTTCCCTTAACGTCTTTGATTTAGTTATTATAAGATTTGCTTAGGATGTGCATACATTCTTTCTCATTATTGTGAAATCTCTATCCATCATTCCTGTATGTGTCTTCCCTCAAGTAACATTCATTTCTTCTGATTATGAAAAAGTGCTGATGTAAACAATGTATATGTATATATCAGATGCGTTGTTCTTCAGAGTGTTGTTTTCACCACGAGTTGTTAATAGTCTTGGTTGTAATGGACATTATTCCCAGAGTGATCATTTCTGAGAAAAAAAATAGCAAAAGTGACATGATGTTTTTGGAACGTACATTGGTGGTAACCTCCAGTAGTGGTACCTACTATTTACTTATGAAATGTCACCATGAGCCATCCAAGTGTGAATGATGGTTGGTTGGTGGGAGTAGGGGGAGGCTGAAGGTATGAGGTGGCAAACAGAACTGTGTTTTGCAGTTCCTAGCATAGTATTGTTTGTATCATCCTGTTCACTTTGTCTTGTAGTTTAACAGTTGTATGATTTAGTGCTGTTATCTTATTATGTGTTGTTATTTGTTATTTGTGCTGCTTATGGTTGGACAATCATTGCAGCCACATTGCTTCAAAAACATAAAAACATTAAAAAAAACTTCCTGGGAAATGCTGGGCAAGTAAGAAAGTGCATATAACCACAACCGTTTTCACAGAGTTTCTTAAGGGCTCTGTATTCGTGCATGGGTGTGCAAGGTAGAGACATATTGTTGCTTGTGAAAAGTGATGCCACAAATCCACAAGATACTTTGTTTCTAAGGACCATAGAAGTTGACTCCATTATTGAGGAAGAGAGTGATGCCTTTTGTGAGGACTGGATTTGGCCAAGTGCTAAAGATATCAGCCTCAGTTCTTACATATATATAGAGAGTAAGCTTACCATGTGTAGTGATGATTATGAGAGCAGTGGGGAAGAGGAAGAGCGAAACGAATGTGACCCTGAACCAGTGCTGAGCTTTACCAAAGCCCGTGCTGTTTATATAACTGTTAGGTAATTCTTTTATGCACACAACATTGGCGAGCATAACAAACCCAGAACACTTTGGACTTGGTATTGGTGCTGTTTTGTCTGAAACATGAGGTTTCAATTAAACAGTTTTCAGTTAGAAATTTATTCAGAAAAAGTGTTTGCACATGGGTGTTTGTTTTTTATTACTTCTGTAGCCTGAAGTGCAAAATGTAATATTTTCATTTTTTGTTGTTTTCTCATGCTTCTGACACATTTAATGCTTTCCTACAACTGTCATTTTCCTGCATTTACCTTTTTTTACAGTCCCTTCAAAAATGATGGATAGAGGTTCCACTGTATGTAATTTTTGTTTCCAAGTAGCTAAGTTCTCTTTTATCATTGGCTCTAAAAACTTTCAGTTTCTCCGTTAAAAATCCGTACCATCACGGTACACTAAACTTAGGTTTCACATTTTTATTTACAACATAATTTTATACATGTTTTGATCATATGTATTATTGTCTGGGAAGTCAATTATATTTCAACCATAATGGAACATACCAAATGTTATTAAACAACAAACATTACAGTATTAAGGTGTGTAGATCTGCTTAATACAGGAACAATGTTTTGTTCAAACCACATTAAATTACTTAAGGTAACAAAAGTATGAACCAGTATCAGGTTTTTCATTTGCTGTTTCAAAATGTGGTAATTTTGGAATTGTATGTGAAAATTGTCCAGATTCCTCTTCTAGTATTGACTGCCTATTGCCCAGTGGAGCGGGTTTTCATTATTTTGGTTATTAATTGTTCAGGAAGATGTCATTCTTCATCATCATCATCATCATCATCATCATCATCATCATCATCATCATCATCATCATCATCATCATCATCATCATCATCATCATTGTGTAGTCTGTCTTATGAGAGGTCCATAGCCTCTTCCAAAGTGAGTTCTCCACAGAGTGCAATCTAGTGCTTCCTCTTTCAATTTCCAGTATCCTCTTATTTCCTTGAGGTCCCCCAGTAGCTGTTTATGTCTTCTTCCTCATCTTCCCAGCACCTGTATCCTTCCCTCTATCTTTCCTTCAATGACATGATTTAGAAGGCAGTTCCTATGCAAGATATGACCAACCCACTTATCCTTCCTTCTTTTAATTGTATACAGGATATTCCTGTCCTCCTTGACTCTAGGTAATACTTCTTTGTTTCTCTCACAATCAGTCCAACTGATCTCCATCCTTCTCTAGCACCACATTTTAAAACTTTCAGTTATTAGTGATGAACTGTCTGAAATGTCCAAGTTTCATCACCATACAAAGCCATGCTCCAAATGTAGCACTATACTAGTTTCTTTCTTAAACTGAAGTCCAGTTTGCTGGTGGAAAGAATCTTCTTGTTGAATGCTGTTTTTGCCATGGCAAAGCTCAGTTTAATTTCACGTGTACATCTTGCATCATTTGTTATCATGCTACTCAAATAATTGAAATATTCCACATTCTGCAGTTGTTAATGATCTGTCATAATCTGCACAGGGGATGGTTGCCTTGAGATTCTCCTTACCTTAGTTTTTTCCACATTCATTTCCATTCCATAGCATCTTCCAATTTCACTTAGTCTATCAGTCATGCCCTGTGGCACCATTTCTTCCTTGGCCAGTATGACAAGGTCATCTGCATATTTCACAGTGTGAGTTACTTGTCCTCATATTTTGAAGTCTCCAAACCCTACAAGAGCTCCCTTCACAAGATACTAGCTCTATAAGTTGAATAGAATTAGTGACAAATGGCAGCCTAGCCTAACTCCTCTGCCATTCTTCACACTTCTTTTCTCCCCTTGATCCAGTTGTACTTTAAGACTCTGATCTGTGTAGAATTTGCTGATCAGTCTTCTTTCATGCCAGTCAATACGAGTTTCATTCAGGATCTGCATTAATTTTGTCCAGTTTACATGGTCAAATGCCATCTGCTCATCTGTGAAGAATGCACATAATTCTTCATCTGTGTTCATAGTTTGTTCTGAGCATCCCAGTTGCATCTGTAGTTTCTTTTCCTCTTCTAAATCCAACCTGATCATTTCCAAGTATGTCCTCAATTTTCTTTCCAATCCTTCTTCTAAGTATCCTTGCTACTATCTTTGTTGTATGTGTGATGAGGCTGATTGTGCAGTGGTTGCTGCATTTTGTAGCTTTTGACTTTTGAGTATTGCAAAGCCAAAGTGACACTGTGGCTTTGCAATACTTAATGTAAATGACATCAGTGAGATCTCACATGATAACATATAATGTTAGTTGGTATTAAATGTTCACTTCTCCTCCTCCTCCTCCTCCTCCTCCTCCTCCTCCTCCTCCTCCTCCTCCTTTGGGGCCTGTCAACAGAAGCTCCGAATGCACCTCACCCTTAGGCTTATTGTGCAGCCCAAAACACTCCAGTCAGCACAGGTTCAATAACCCTGTGCCTCTTATACATAGGCAAAGGTCCCTTACTGAAGCTGTGCTTATATTTTTTGGTTCAGCAAACAGCTTCCCAAAGACATTATATTGCTGATGAGCCAACATCTCGCAGCAGCAAATAATATGCTGCACTGTTTCAGTCTCCATCCTGCAAAGTCTGCAGGTTGGATGCCCATCAAACAGCCCCATAATATACAGGTGCCTCCTCACAGGAGCATGTCCCATGAGGACCGCAGCTGCCATTTTTAGTTGATGCCTACTTAATTTAAGTAGGTCTTCAGCTGGTCTCTTACATGGTCTACCAATAAAAAGTTTGCCACGTCAAATGTTCACTGTGTTCACACCTAAAGATGGCCAACTAAAGCCGAAAAATGTAGGATGTGTTTTATAACATCTAAATATGCATATTGAATTGGTGTTGTGCTGTACAGTTATCTAAACTTCTATTATATTATTATATAGAGTCATTTTTTTCATGCTTGAAGGACAAGAGCCTGCCTGATGCTGGGATATCGTTATGTCACACGCTGATTCTTGGGCTTTTAAGTCAGTGAAGAAGGGGAGAAAAAGATTTGCTGTAATAATAACTATTATAAAGTCTAATAAAATCTCACCATTGCTACGGCAGGTGGTGAAAATGTTGCCCTTCTGACCAAATGCAGTCAGTACAACTGCGGAAGATGTTGTTTACTCTCTGATGTTCTTGCTCAGAAATTGTTGAAATCTCATGGTGGACGTTTTTTAGTTCTTCCAAAGTGTGACAATTTGTTTTATACACTTTATCTTTCAAGATTCCCCACAAAGAAGAGTCACAAGTTGTTAAATTGGGGGAATGAAGGGGCCAAAGAACGCGCCTAATTACGCAGCCATGTAAGATCTATCGTACTGTTTTCAAATGGGAATGTAACTTCACATGTCGGTGAGAACAGACCTGCACCAGGAATCATTGGGTTTGTTGCTAGCAAATGCATTTCTCAGTCCTTCAGTGATGTAACGGCATGCCTCAACTCAGGTACACTGCTGAATAGTGTCTGTGTTTAGTACAACTGTATTTCAAATATGAGTATGCTGGAAAATGTCACAGAAAATTTGTCAGCTTCAGAAACGAGTGTTTCGAAAACGTCTGCATGAAGGTCCACAAAATAGTTACAACTGTGACTGTGTAAGACAACAGTAGTTTGTGCTTTGAAGGAACATCGTCTGGTTGCAAAAATACATTTTCCTAATTTGTTTCTTCAGTCTGTATGGGAGAGGTTGGTCCACAAGCAGTTGCTTCTCTGATGAGGCCTGGTTTTTTTAGGTGGACAAGTGAACTGTCAGAGCAACTGGTAATGGAGTACAGAAACTCCATCTTATTCACAAACTCCCTCTTCATGATGACAGAATTTATGTTTGGTGTGTGATGAGTGCATGCCGTGAGATTTGAACGGTTTCTGGGCAACACCTCTCAGAGAGTAAATAATGTGCATTGCCTGTATACTGACTGCATTCAGTCAGGAGGGCAACATTTGCAGCATCTGCTGTAGGACTGGTGACTTTCTGAAAGGTATTATCACAGCAAACTTTTTTGTCACTTGCTTCGTGGACTGTTAAACCTTCCAAGACTTAACGTAGGTTATGCTTAGCTGTGCTCATGTATGTCATAATATGATTTTTGTGGAGAATTTCAAAAATCATATTGAATTCTCCCCACTCATGTTCTTGCATTAAAGCATTATTTTTTATGCAGATGTATGTACTATTTTTTTGTTCGTGAATTTCCTGTGTATATGTGTGTCAGATATATGTTACATGTTTATTTTACTTCTTATGTAACTTATGTGCTCTGTATACCAAGTTCTGAGTGTACCATTTGGCCATTATATACCTTTCCACAGTTACAATGTGTTTAGTCAGTATGTACCACTGTTATCAAATTTATTGTTTTTTGGTCTGACTTTATTTATTTTGTGTAGTTATTCTAAGTTTTGTGTTCTTTAATATTTTGTTATCTTCATAGTATATGAGTCTTGTATGAGAATAGTGTCCAGATCTTTTTTCATGGTTTTGGTTTCATTGCTGGTGTTTGCATATTATAGAAGGTGTCATTTTTATAGTTTAATTTTATTTTCTGTTTTGAATAATAAATCTTTCAGTAATCTGTTATTTATTTGTATTGTTATATTCATGCAAATTTTAAACAGGTAAAGCTTGAGGCACAGTCTGCAATGAACTATTTGAAAGTACTTTCAATTTTTGTGTAGTTCACTGCCAAGGCTGTTAATGTTAATGCTGCTACATTTTCATTGGGTGGCATGATTACAATGATAATGTAGTGACCTGAATTTTAAACATTATTGCTCAGAAGCACAAATTGCTGACCATTCTCACAAATATAAAATTTACATCCTTTCTTTGTTTTATTACAGAAAAATCACCCAGAAATCCGTCACTGTGACTTAGAAATCTTATAACCCTGGTTACGGCAATTGACGTAAGTACATACTTGGAACAAGTTGTATATACTCAGCTTTTTTGTAATTTGTATATATTATTTATGATTTTCAATACACTTATTTTAAAGATTGTAATGTTGTGTATGTAACTGCTTCCATTTTGCTACCAGGGTCGTCAGTATGTACAACCACTAAATGATGCAGTACTGTTTAACTTGCTGCAGTTGCTGCATTTTGTGTTTATTACATTTGTGAATGTAGTCAATAATTACAGCCATAAGCATAACATGGCTAGTAACTTGGGGGGGCCCCCGCGCCAAGACTGACCATGGGTATTAGGAACTTTATTTTACAAAGGAGCCAAATTTTAAATAGGGATAATTGGTCCCATAAAATGCAAGTTTTTCATTTTCTCTTTTCTATTTTTTATTTCTCATTATTCAATTCAGGAACCAAATAAACTATTCCTAGGTTGAAAAAATATTGGATGGGGGGTATGTGCCTCACCTTGCCCCCCTCCCCCCATGTTATGCCTATGATTACAGCAGTATTCATTGTATTGCTTTTGTGGTAATATGGATGACTAAGTCTCAGATCAAAGAGTAGGCAAATTTTGTCCCTGCACTGGTTACACTGGGGAACGTGAGCAATTTCAAGGCTTCAGTTTTGAAAGATATGTATATATCACACACACACACACACACAAAATAGGAAACAAAGCCCATTAGGACATTAAAATTTAAAGTTATGTGAACAGTTCAAATTCCAAATTGTTCTGAACATTTGTGAATTTGGTTCAACTTCTAATCCCTGAAGATAAAGTCTGCTGTGAGTAATGAATTTTAATATCAATATCATTTTTACTGAATTTTGTTTAAGAAGTATAATTCTTGTCAGGGAAAACAGTGCACACCAGCACCGTAAAAGAAACCCCACTGTTTTATGACATTCTCACGTTTTATTGTATATCGATGTGTTGATGAACCATTGTGTTAGGACTTCATAAAAGAATCCAAGCACAAATATTGTGGGCTTGCATTTGGAAGATCCTCAGTTTGAATGTCAGCCAGGTATTCATCTCCCTGTCTGAAATTATTCATGGTTTTCATCATTCTTTCCAGTGTATTGATAATGTAATTGTGTTCTGATGTGTCTAACATCTGCTGTGTGGAAACACAAAGAGTCTTAATTACAGAGAGAATATTTTGAACTTTCATATTTTATAAAACTGGGTGCATAAATGTTAGAACAGCATTGAGCATTGTTCTATTAAGAGGTTAGTGTCCTGACAGTATGTTGTGCTTTTGCCTTAACTGTAAATGAACTTTGATCATGTCACAGAGTTTTTCTTCAGTTATTGTGAAGTTCCTTGCTTATCATGAGATCCAAAGCTTCATCATTGCCCAATGGACCCTATCCTTAACCAGTTAATTCTATTTCACAATTTCACATCCTGTTTCTGTAACATTCATTTTAATATTTTCCTTCAATCTGTTCCTGTGTCTCCAACTTGGTCTTTTTCATTCCGGTGTTTTGATAAATATTTTTTATGCATTTGTTATCTGCCCATTTTTATGAGGCGCAAGGTTTTTATGGCTGTACCTGTGCAGTGTGTGGTCTTCTTAGTATTACAATGCTATCAGAGTGATCCCAAATATGCATTTTGGGGAAAAAAATTTTCTGCATCCTCCGTCAGGGTTGAAGTGACCTAAAGGATATGTAGAGCATAGATGCAAATATTTTCCAGAAATCTATAAGCCACCTCAAAACTCCAGGTGCCAGAAGGGTGACATTAAGCAAGTTATAAACTGAGGATCCACGAATATTAGGTGCCACCATAAAAAATTGAGTCGCCATGATAACCTGGCACCTGGGATTTGTGCTTCCATGTTATAGAGTATTTATATAGAAATATGACAGACTGTCATGTATTGTAATTTGTCAGAATAAGGGAAGAGGTGGGAGACGGATGGTGCCCCTGACATGTCAGTGAGGTGTGCCAGTTCAGTTTGATGTGCTACACATGAATATGTACAAGATCAGAATACCTCTACAGTAGCACTGAGCAGATGGGTGCAAACAGTAACACTTTTGATTTTTGTTTGGGAGGTGTCCAGTTTGCATCTCAGCTGGAACATGGACTATCTGACTGAGGATTTTGATAGTTTTCCTCAGTCATTCCAGGCAAATTCTGTGACAATACCTCCAACTAGGCCATGAGTACTTCCAGTCACATCCTTTCTAATTCATTCTTCACTAATTTGACAATGTACTGTGTAAATCACTGAAAGTGTTGTTAAACAAATAAACTAATATACAGTGGCAGTTTTCATATATGAAGTTCAGCATCGCTTATTTTCACATTTTAAAGGTTTTTGCAGAAGGAATCTGACTTTAGAAATGGAAGTATTTTTTTTCTGTGAATGTATGGAAAGAGGACTTGTCTTAGTCTGATGTTTCAGGTATTATCTTGTGGATTCTTTTGTAACTTTCATGCTTTGTTTACAAAATTTCTGATGTAGTAAATATGCAAGAGGCTCATCATGCTTTGTTTACAACATTTCTGATGTAGTAAATATGCAAGAGGCTCACTGTCACAGCATAGAGTAATATTTATTTATTTATTTATTTATTTGTTTGTTTATTTGTTATATTGTAATGACACAGAAACTTGAGTTGGTGTAGTATGAGGGTGAGTCATTTGAAAATCTAAAAAAGTAAGGAAAAATCAAGACCCTAGTGTGTGCAGCTGTATACACAGCAAGTAATCAGCATCAATTAGAAGTATGTACTGAATATGGTACATGTGAAAATGCAGACTTTATAGCATCAGCAGAGCTTGCAAAGATGGCTGCTGTATTGGAAGAGTGCAAAAAGGAGGAACAACATTCTGTCATCTATTCCTTTGTCAGCAAGGATGACAAACACATTGCTGCCAAATGTGCCGTATGGTAATATGTGCCTGTCTTTGCAGCTGGTATACAGATTGAGTAGGAATTTTAAGATGGAGTGTCTAATATCACAAATGCCACTCAACTGGGCCAAACCCACAGTCATGACACCACAAACAATTGCAGAAACTGTGTGTGTAATTAGAGAAAACCATCACGTTAAGGTGACCACAGTGACTAACATGTAGGGCATCAGTTATTTTTCAGCTCACCATATCATTCACATTTTAAAGTTCCACAAGGTCCACAAAGTGTATGTCTAGACGAGTGTCATAAATTGAAGGAAGGATGCTTGCCAGGAACTTTCGCAACAGCACAAACCTGGAGGTGATGGCTTCCTGAAGCACATAGTGGGTGGAGTTGAAAGCTGGGTTCACTAATTCCATATTGAAATAAAGAGGGCAAGCCAAGAATGACACCAGTCCAACTTACAAACACCCAAACAGTATGCAATGCTGGTGGTGCTACGGGATCACCAAGGCTGACTTGTAGAGCGCTACACATCCAAAGGGACATCAGTCACAAGTGCTTCTTATTGCGACTTTAATAATCATCTGTGGCCAACCCTCAGATCAAAATGTCTTGGACTGCTCAATGCCATTGTTTTATTGGAGCATGACAGTGGAGGGCCACATACTGCCCATGTGTCAGCTCAGACAATCAAGTACATCCATTTCAATTGTCACATCCTGCATACTTGCCTGACCCCAGTCTTTGTAACTACCCTATCTTTGGGCTACTCAAGGACACTTATTTGACTCACTGTTGGTGGCTACCATGTCTGTGGGCTACTCAAGGAGACTCTTGGTGCAAAGCCTCTCTGATTTGATAAAGGAGAACAAGAGGCAGTGCATGAATAGCTACACGTGCAGCAAAAGGAATTTTTTTAGTAGCAATTTTGGCATTATTGGAGCACTGGAGGATGTGCACTGAATGCAGGTGGGACTGTGTTGGAAAGTGACGGAGCTGTTCCAAACATATCTGCAATAAATTAGCTGATGAAATCTTTTTAAGGTTTTTATTTGACTAATGTTCATAGATAATCCCCACAGCTGAGATTCCTCTATCCCTGAACATTTTCGTGAATCCAGACATCAAATTTTTTTTCTAAATTAGAGGAAGAAGTGCTTCATAAGTCTTGATGCTTTTGTGGCAACTGGAAGTAATGAAATACTTCCTTGAAACAAGCTGCATCAGTTGAGACTTGAAGTCCAACATTATGGTGATCTTGGTCCACATCATCTGGGAATGGTGTACTTGGTTCATGTACACATATCATTGAAGCCCCATCTTCAATAACATCCAGTGATCTATGAGTGACAGGGTGCAGAATCAAGTTGCCAATTTTGCAGGCTAAGTAAAATTGAGGTAGATATGCTGAGATTGGTTTATATTAGACTGCACCCACTGTTCTTCATAGTTCATGGATTCTTCATGAAGGTGTGACTCTGATGATTTGGATATTTGAACACAGTACATCCTTACCTGATGAGTTCGGCTGAGAAGTTATAAGAAATATTGGATTTGGACTCCAAATTGATGCATCTGGTTGCCCTAAAATATATTTTTATCTATCAGGAAATATAATTGAATTGAACATCAGCAAAGCCTTTCCTCTCATTTCCTTATTCATTTTGCATTATGCATCTATCTGCAGTGCCAGTATTTGAAAATACGTGTTTTAAATAAGTCAGAGTATTCTGACATTTTAGTTGCTTCAATAATAAAGCAAATTAAACTGTTTTTTTTGTGTCAATTTGTATCAAGTATTGCAATTCCAAATTACAGACTCAGTAGGGAAGGATAACGATTAGTAACCACCTGGTGAAGGAATTCCCTTTGTCAGATTTGAAGTTCCTGCATAGAGGAGGAATGAAGGTCATGGTCTTGTGGGATGTGACATCCTGTACATTAGAAGATAGGTGCCAGTGTTTTGTAGGAGCCTGCTGCCTGTAGCATTAACAAAAAAGGGATTTTGAATAACATTCTACCATAAAGAAGGGGTCAGCAGGTTCCTCCAAAATGTTGACTCCTAGCAACCTAGGCATCATAGGCACAACCTGGGGGGGAGAGAGGGAGGACAAATGGGGGCGAATGCCCTTCCAATAGTTTTTGTACCTGAGAATAGATTTTTGGCAACTGAGTTGAAGAGGGACAAATAAAAAAATTGGGGCAAGAGTGGGGGAAAGGGGTATGTGTGTATTAGGGACTGGTTGAAACCAATCTTCCCTCTCTTTCTATCTTGACTGCATTAATTGAAGCTCCTAATACCCACAGTTGGTCAATGTTGCCTCCTCAATGTTATTAGCCAAGTCATGCTTATGTCTAACATGGTGCCATATCCCATAACACCATACTCTGTAAGATATTACCTACTTCTATGGAAAGAGAGGATCATAACTGTATTCACAGAAGGCCACATTTGTGGCTAGTTCACATCGAGTTCAGTCCAATTCGTATTGGCAATCCTGTATCTCTAAAATAATTTGAATGTTGTCCTCCAGTCTGTACTTAAGTTTCACAAGTGCCCCTTCCTATCCAACGAAAATATTTGACTTTATTTCTTCCATTCTTTTGTTATATTTTCTATTAACTTCATTCTTCTGCATATAATTCCCACCACCACTACCGCCGCCGTCGCCGCCGCCACAACGAGGAGGAGGAGGAGGAGGAGGAGGACGAACGTGTATGTTAGTAGATGCTACAATTTCAGGAGACAAATATGATCAAAAAGAAGCCGAGAAGATCCTAAAATGTGAAGACTTTGGAATAGAAATATAGTGCATGTGGAATATAAAAACAAAAGTGATACCAGTAATAATATGGGCAACTGGAACCATTTCAGATAATTTAGAAAATACCTGAGCAACATGCTGGGAAAGCACAAAAATCAAGGAACTACAGAAAACAGCTATATTGGGCACTGCACATGTACTTCAGAAAGTAGCTGCTAATGTAATGCAGAAAACATTTAACATGAAAGGTAACATTACATGTACCAAAGATTGTAACTGTAGAATAGCTGTAACACTACTTATTCTAGAAACAGGGTTTGTTTCAGGTATGTAATTGTAAATACCCTGCATAAATGTGGGGAAAGTAATTCGGTTTAGTTCAGTGGGTATTTATTAAAGTGCAGGCTTAACAGCACAAGTGCCTATTATAAAGCCAGCACGAAGACAAAAGTAGAACACAGAAACAGTACATATACGCAAAAACAAAACACTAAACAGATGAAACAAAATATGCCAGGAAAAAAGCAACACAAACGAAGTTCTGGGGCAGAAACCCTACACGTGATAAACACAGATAAGTTGATGAAAAATACCACAGATAAGTGCAACATCTGTTTTGATGAAGTAATGTTTTGCTAAAGATATCGACGTCTTTGTACACACAGCAGCCAAACAGATCTAACAAACGGAGAGTTTTTATAAATAGTAGCAAACAGGAAGGACTTTCTGAAATTATGAGGGAAAACTTGAATACTAATAATATCCCCAAGAGATGAGCAACATTTTAAACCTGAATAAACGGCGATAAAAAAAATACTGCATCAAGATGAAGTCTTCTGTCTTGCAGGGTATGAAACTTGAGAAATTTAAGAAAACCCTCGTAAGTAACATGGTCATAAGTAACTAACTAACTAACTCCATGGAGCAGAGGCCTTCTTGAGAAGCTAACAGTTTCTCAGCTAGTCAAGAAATTCCCCGCATTTTATGGAACCCGAAGGTTCATTACCGCATTCACAAGAGCCTGCCACCTGTCCCTATCCTGAGCCAGCTCAATCCAGTTCATGCCCCCATCCCACTTCCCGAATATCCATCTTAATATTATCCTCCCATCTACGCCTGGGTCTCCCAAGTGGTCGCCTTCCCTCGGGTCTCCCCACCAAAATCCGGTATGCACCTCTCTCCTCCCCCATACGTGCCACATGCCCCGCCCATCTCATTCTTCTCGATTTGATTACCCAAATAATATTTGGTGATGAGTACAGGTCATTAAGTTCCTCGTTATGTAGTCTTCTCCAATCCCCTGTCGCCTCGTCCCTCTTAGGCCCAAATATCCTCCTCAGCACCCTATTCTCGAACACCCTCAGTCTTTGTTCCTCCCTCAGTGTGAGAGACCAAGTTTCACATCCATACAGAACAACAGGTAAAATTATAGTTCTGTATACCCTAATCTTTGTGTTTTTGGAAAGTAACCTGGAAGACAAAAGATTCTGCACTGAATGATAGCAAGCATTCCCCGACTTCAGTCTGCTCTTAATTTCTTCATGAATGGAGTTTCGATTCGTTAGGGTTGCTCCCAAATATTTGAATTCTTCCACCCTTTCAAAGGATTTATTATCTATAATTATGTTGTGATTGTGTCCTGCATTCTGATTTCGAGACATGACCATGTACTTAGTTTTCTCAGCATTTACTTCTAGACCAATCTCCTTACTAGCAATCATTAAATCTCCTGCATTTTTCTTTATACTATGTATGCTTCCACCCAATATATTAACATCATCAGCATAAACCAGAAGCTGATGTGTACCATTCAATTTCAAGCCCTCCTGGTTTGCCTGAACCCTCCTAATGGCATATTCTAAAGCAAAGTTGAAAAGCAATGGCGACAGAGCATCTCCTTGTTTCAAGCCATTCTTAATAGGAAACGTGTCAGACAAATGCTTGCCTACCCGAACTCTGCTATACGTTTCACTTGGGCACATTTTTATTAACCTTACTAGTTTCCTGGGGATACCGAACTCAATGAGAATATTATACAAGACCTCCCTCCTAACTGAATCATAGGCTTTCTTGAAGTCTATAAATAGCTGATGCACTGCCTCATTGTACTCCTATTTTTTCTCAAGTATTTGACGAATGCTGAATATATGATCAGTAGTTGACCTGTTACATCGAAATCCATACTGATGATCCCCAATAATTTCCTCTGCATATGGAGTTAACCTTGACAAAAGGATGTTGGATAGAATTTTGTACGTAGTCGACAAAAGTGATATGCCTCGATAGTTACTGCAATCTGTCTTATCACCCTTCTTATAAATAGGCACAATGACCGACTCCTTCCATTCCTCAGGCAGTTCCTCCTTATTCCAAATAGAAATAATAAGTTTATGGATTTGAGACCGAATAATCCTACCCCCTGCTTTAATCAATTCTGCTGGAATCTGATCAATACCTGGTGATTTGTGACTTTTTAGCTTTTTAATAGCCATCTCAACCTCAAAGGCACTGGGCTCAGGCACTAGTGGCTCTGCCGTGTGTACTTCAGTCTGCCTAACATCATTAACCCCGTGTATATTCAACAGCTGGGAGAAATGATTTTTCCACCTAGCCAAAATACTGTGGGAGTCTGCAACCAGGTCACCCTTCTCATCCTTTACTACATTAATTCTAGGTTGGTACCCCCTCTTAAACTCATTGATACCCCTATACAAGTCTCTGATATTATTGTTCTTACTGTTTGTTTCAAGTTCATTAATTTTAGCTTTCAGATATTCCTTCTTTTTGTTCCTGAAATGTCTACTAGCTTGACGTCTTACGTTGTGCAGATTATCTCCATTATTTTGGTTTGGATTCTGTAACCACTGAATTTTAGCCTGCTTCCTTTTATGTAAAAATTGTGCACATTCTGCATCAAACCATGGTTTATGCTACTTCCGTTCGTGTAGACCTAGACCCTCTTGAGCTGAGATTTTGATATTTTCTTTAATGTTTTCCCAAGCCCTATTTATGTCCTCACTAGCATTTAAGTTTTCCAAAGCTGCAAACCTGTTTGAGATCTTAAGCTGATACTGTTTTCTAACCTCTAGTTCACTTAGCTTCTTGAGATTAAATCTCTCGGCATCAAACTTCTGTGCTGCTTGTTTACTTACTGCCAGTCTTTCCCTAACTTTCGCAACCACCAGATAGTGATCAGTATCACAGTCAGCTCCTCTGAAAGATCGCACATCGAGTATACTAGAATGCCGTCTCCTATCTATCAATATGTGATCGATCTGATTGTGAGTCTTCCCATCAGGAGAGGTCCAGGTGTATTTATGAATGTTTCGGTGCGGAAACATAGTGCTCTTAACAACTAGATTCTTTGATGTGGCAAAGTTTGCTACTCTAACACCATTATCGTTGCTATCCTGATGTAAACTCTCATTCCCAATAGTCGGTTTGAAAATATCCTCTCTCCCCACTTTTGCATTAAAATCTCCTAACAGAATTTTCATATGGTACTTAGGAAAATGATAAAAAAAACCCTTCTAATTCCTCATAGAAGCTATCCTTTGAATCATCACCTTTCTCTTTTGTTGGTGCATGCGCATTCAGAACAATGATATTACACCAGCGGCCTCTCAGCACTATGTATGACATCCTAGCACTAACAAACTCCACTCTCTTGATTGCTGATACTATTCTCTGGTGCACAAAAAGACCTGTTCCCAATTGATGATTTTCCTGCTCTTTGCCATAGAAAAGAGTATACTCCCCGGCTCTTACAGTCCCTTCTTTGTCCCACCTAACCTCCTGTACACCCACTAAATCTAGCATATACTTAGCTAATTCCCTGGCCACTGTCATAAGTGACCCTGACCTATACATGCTTCTCACATTCCATGTTCCAAAGCTCATATCCTTTTTCCGTAGCTGGGGTCGTACCAAAGAATCGGTCCAGGTCCGAGGCATTGTGTAATGGTTCGTAACATCATAATTTTTTACGGTAAGGAGTTGTTAGCACCTCGTCCAACCCCCAAGCTGGAGGACCACCCCTTGTCGGCTGTCCGCGACTGCTTATTCAATGTATTCGCAGCTACCCTCCATAACTGGAGGCCGTTCCTCCATCCGCAACCTGAGGACGCGCCATGCCGTGGTGACAGTGACCCACATAGCACATGGTCATGAGTAAAGAAACGATTTTCACATAGGGCTACGAACTTCCGCTGAATGCTTTCAGCTTTTCGACTTTAGTAGCCGTTATAGAGTTCCACGTGATTGAGGAATACTTAAGTTTTGGTCTCACGAATGTTAAACGCAATATTAATAAGTTATCAAGGGTAGAAAAAGAATGGGTTATAGTCCGTATTAAGCCCAGCGTCCTCATGAATTGGGAGAAAATGTAGTCTACATGTGCGTGGAGATGCAATTTTGAATCAAGGCGTACGGCAAGTTCTTTGGTAGTGTCCGTAGGGATTGTAGAAGAGTCATATTTTATAAGCGTAATAAAGAACATTTGTTTTCTTAGTGAAAGCAATAACCCTAGGTTTGCTAATGTTTAATTTCATGAAGTTAGTTTTGAACCAACCTTGTATGCGTTCGATATCAGACTGCAGCAGAATGTAATCGTCAACGGAATTTACAGCACGAAAAATTTTAACGTCATTAGCAGATAATAGGTATTTAGCATGCAAATTACATTACAAAGGTCGTTAATAAATATATTTAAAAGCAAAGGACCTAAAATAGATCCTTGTGGGACCCCCGAAAGAACTTCGAGAGGTAACGAAAGGGTGTCTGCCGTGCCTACAGAAGATTGCCGATGGTAAGGTCAAAATACTTGTAAATACAGTCAACTTGGCGTTGGGAACTAACTAGAGGGAAAAAATCAAGATGGTTACGGAATTGGTTGTAGATTTGGTTTTTGAAAAACCATGTTGAGTGGGAGATTCAATTTATGTTTAAAGTAATGTGACATGCGATGGTGTATAACAAATTAAAAAACTTTGGAAAAGTTATTTAAAAGAGAAATCGATCTGTAATTACTAGCGGAAAACCCGTTTTTCAAAATACGCACAATAACCGCTTCTCCCCACTGCGTTGGAAAGTGTTCCCGTGACAGGCTAAGATCAAAAACATATATCAGCAGCCGTGCGAATATTGAACAGCCTTTCATGATAAAGCCAGGTATACCATCAGTCCTAGAGACTTAGAGGGTCTAAGGCGTTTTATAGCCTTCAATATGTCTAATTCGGAAATAGGCAACTGCAGAAAATCAGTGGACAATAGACCAGAATAATAGTGCACTGGAGAAGAAGTATTATAAACTGATTGGAAGTGTTTTGCAAAAGCTTTAGCTACCTTGACAGGTTCGACTACATTGGTACCATTTACATCAAGATGAATAGTACAGGAATTGTGTTTCCTAAAAGAGGATTCTTACTTAAAAATTTGGTAGTTTGAGTTTTGAAATCATCGTCCATGCTGTGATACCAATTAAGTCTGTCAGATTTAATTGTAATTTTAACAAGCTTCCAGTATTGGAAACATATGCTGCAGTAATACTCTTTTTACGTTTCTTGTATCGCCTATGGAAATAATTCTTTTTCCGAATAATAAATCAATGTGTGAGAAAACCAGTGAGGGAATTAGAACTCTGTAATGAAACCCCGGGGAATTGTTAAATCCATAGCTTGAAGAATAATATTTGTAAAACTGTCTACTGCAGCATCTGTTGTGTTATTACTATACACACACGACCAGTCATAATTAGAAAGGAAACTGAATAACACGCTGCAGTCTCCTGATGCATATTTACGGTATGAGTGCTTATGATATGACTAAAATTACGGAAATCTAAGGGAATTTCAATGATAATAGGCGGAAGGCAGGGATCGGGCTTGACAACACCTACGTCAGCCAAGAATGTGCTTACACGATTGAAATTAGTAAAGACTAGTTCAAGAGAGTTGTCAGTCGCTAGGCACTGAGCCAGACCCAAGAGGCAAATTGTGGTGTAATTTGCCTCACCCTTTAATTTTTAATAAAAGTAATAGTTTGGTAGAGGCTAACCTTTCTCCCAATAAAAATTAGGAGCACTGATATCCGCAATCAAGAAAACACTGTGGCCTTTAGTATCAAGATTTTTCTCCAAAGAACAAAATTATTTTGAGATAACCTCCGGCTTGGTGTCGGGGGAGGGGGGAATATTGATTACCAGTAAGTGAACGACGGCCGTTTAGGGCGTAAATTTCCACCAGACGCATTGGTCATAAAACTGTAGATCGTATATGCGCTTGCAGCCACGAACCCTAGACGAAACGCCTAATAGAACACTGCCACCCCTATATTTATTACCACTGACCCTGTCGGAATGGAAGATAGGGAACGCATCTAGAAATAGCATGTGATCGAAACACATGCCATTTAACCTTGTCTCAGTTAAACAGATGATTTGGAAATCCATGGAACATACATTATCAAACACCCCAGTTCGTTTGGTCCTAAGGCCTCTAACATTTTGATAAAATACTTCGAAAGTCGTTTCAGAATGAGAATTAGACACGCAAAAATCACGCACGTTTTTGTCACAGTAGTTAACCATTAAGTATGTGGTGTAGCGCTTCCACCATCGGCGTTATTTTTCAGTGGTAGAGGGCCAGATGTAGGGGCAGCCAGACTGCTGGTCGCATCAGGTGACGGGGGTCTATATGTGATGTGTAGGACAAATCTGAATTAAAAATTTCGTCAGGATTAAGACGTTCATAAAATGGTCCGTTTAAACGCCCGTCAGGCCGTATATCTGTGTTGTGAATGAGAGGAAAATCATCTTCCGTTACAGAAACGTGAAAGGAGACATATGTCTTAAACTTGATTTTGAGCTTCGTACAAACAGTTGAAAGCTTTAGTTGCGGAGACTTCCGGGGCGGAGCGTGAAACAAACAAAGCTTAACTTCGACCCCTTTGGAAACAACAGGACCAGATGAATTATGCATCCCGTACCTAGAGGTCCTAAATTTTTCTCCCTATTTTGTTATTTTCATAAGAGTTCACTACCCCAACATCACCACGTTTTTCTTGGCCACTGTAATGAAGCTGTCTTCAGTAGGGTTACCAGGTGACGTAGTTACATCAGCAGAGTCCATTTTTCCTATGGTAGGGACTTCTGCTACTGCATTCACGGCCGTATGTTTCTGGATAGTACTAATTAAATTCCTGAAACTTCTGGATGTATTTGCACTCCTCGCCTGTTTATGTTGATTGCTTGCTAGGGCGTCTTTGTATGACATGATTGCTGGTTTGGAAGACTAAGTCCCAGCTGCTGCTTCCATACGGCACGACACTGTGGAGAGAAGGTCCTGTAATTCGTTGTTGATGATGATGATGATGATGATGATGACGACGACGACGACGACGACGACGACGACGACGATGATGTTAACATACAATAAAAATACAGCGTATGTGGAATGTGAAAACAGCAGTGATACCCGTAATATTAGGGTCAACTGTAATCATCTCAAAATCATTCATAAAATACCCGAGCAACATACCTGGAAAGCACAACATGAAGGAACTACAGAAAACAGCATCATTGGGCACTGCGCTCATACTTCAGGAAGGATTAATGTAAAATTACAAAACGTTTATCATGGGAAATAGCATCATATGTACCATAAACTGTAACCACTGAGTAGCTGCACTGTCAGTTACCCTAGAGACATGGTGTGTTTCGGGTACGTAATTGTACAAACCCTACATAAAGGTGATAACAAATATAATGTAAGTTTTTGGAAAACGGAAGACACTGTTGAAATCAAATAGAAGCATGACACAACTGTGAGACACTGGAATTTAATGTTGATGTTAAACGAAGGTCAAAGCTTATGTCAGAAAACACAGAATGGTATGTGAAGTGTTTATGAAAGTTGCAGAACTAGCAATACTGTAACACCTGGACTGAGGTCGAAAGAGAAGAATGTAGCGTGTCAGCAAGAACAGTCGTTGTTTCATTAGAGGGACGACAAACTGTTACACAAAGCAGGGCGGAAGGACGCCCAAATTACGGCATATAATGGCTGGGCTGAAATAGCCTGGTGTGATTCGATCTACGAGTCTCCCTGCCGACAACCAGTTGGTCGGCAAGTCATCGGCATCGTTCTCCAGCCGACGGAGCAAGCTATCATCAATCTGCAACCCCAGAGATGGAAATCGGCGCCTTGTTGGTGGCCTACGCCGTAGCGACAAGTCTACTAGGTATGATTGCTGACTTTTGAATTGACCTGGGTCTGTGGTGGTTCATTAAGTTCATTAGCTTCATTTGGTTATTGGTTTATTTGGTCCATGATAAAATCAATGCACAAGTAGAGAACCTCACTCCTACCCGAACGATGTATGTTTTTGGTATTTTGTAAATATGGTTTAGGAAATTACTTTATAAAGTACGCTCTTTCGCTCTCTAACCCTTGTAGCTTCCGATTCCCCTAGGTGATATTGCAGGATTGTCCTCTCGCGGTTCCTGCACATTTGATTGATAAACGCGAGAGGTGGTGGCACGCTACCAATCAGGCGAGCAAATTAGGCATTGGGACGCCTGGTTCTAAACCCTACAGTGTCGCGTGGTTCGATGCCCGTTCGCGGGATCAGGGTATTGGAGGGCCTAACCACGGCTGCGCAACAACAAATTATTATCTTTATTATTATTCATTATCACCTTTATGCAGTGTATCTACAATTGTATACCTGAAACAAACCATGTTTCTACGGTCAATAGTGTTTCAGCTATTCTGTAGTTACAATTCATGGCGCATGTAATGCTATTCCCATGTTGAATGTTTTGTGCTTTTTATTAGTACTTTCTGAAGTATGTTTGCAGAGCCCAATGTGACTGTTTTTTGTAGTTCCTTGATTTCATGCTTTCCCGGTATGTTGTTTGGGTATTTTCTGAATGATTTTGAGACGCTTCCAGTTGCCTCCTGTTATTTTTGGTATCATTTTTGTTTTTACATTGCACACGCACTGCATTTCTACTGTAAGGTCTTTATATGTTAGAATCTTGTCGGCTTCTTCTTGATCGCATTTCTGTCTCCTGAAATTGCAACATCTACTAACATGCATGTTCCTCTTTCATTATCACGAAGTATGATGTGCCGTTTATTGTTGGGGATAGTTCTGTCTGTTTCCACTTCTTGATTCCGTAACATGGTTAACGTACCTCATGACTTGTTTCTACAAATTTTGGTACATACTCATGCTAGTGTTCATTGTCTAGTTTTACCCCTGCTGTGCGCATACTCTATCATGTGTCTTTATGTATTGTTCTTTTGCCAGTATTGGACATGCTGATATAATGTGTTCTATTGTCTCGCAAAATTGTTGACATAGTCTGCATTTGCCGTTTCTTTTTGTAATATGTGGGCTGGGACAGCATAGTCGGTATAGCGATTGGCTACATGCTGGACGATCCGGACATCGAATCCCGGTGGGAGCGAGATTTCCCGCACCAATCCATACCGGCCCTGGGGCCATCTCAGCCTCCTGTACAATGGGTACCGTGTCTCATTCCCGGGAGTAAAGCGGCCGGGGCGTGGCGTTGACCAACCAACCCCATATAACGCCGAGGTTAAAGAAAGAATAGAGCTATACCTCTACTCCCAGTCTGGGCCTTCGTGGCCTGTTCTAGGACGAGCTTTACCTTGTTACCTTCTGTTTGTGCTTTTTTTGCGTAATGTTTTGTTTGCAATGCCTCGTCTTGTGCTGCTATTATTTCATTTTCAGTTTCTTACTACTGCTACTACTACTACTACTACTACTACTACTACTACTAATTCTCATTTATTGAAGTGGGAGCTTAACAGCGCAAGGTCAATTACAAAATAATTACGGCACAAATTACACAAACATACACACACTTACAACACAACAGTCGCCAAATATGGATTTTTGACTTCAATTTAATCACGGGTTAGCTAAATTATTAAAACAATAAGTCAAGTGAAACAAGATGCTAGCATAAAATCTGTTTCAGAATTCTAATTTGCTTGCTAAATTCATCTGTATTATTGCATACCGAATTTGCAGCTGTTGCAGATGTAGTGAAAGGGCAGTCTTTGCGTGCTGCAAAAAACGAGGTGAAGTTTCTAATATTACGGAACGGAAATATCAGACTAATATTATCAGTGAAGGAAGTACGAGATTTTGATCCTAGGAAAGCATGAATGAGAAGAAGAGCATCAAGGTGATATCTTCTAACTTGAACAGTATGTAACTTTAGAAGCTGTAGTGGATAAATATAAGGAATGTAAGGAAAAACGCGACTGAAGTATAGAGCTGCGAACTTCAGTTGGATGCGTTCCAGCTTATTGGAATCAGTAGGCCTAGTCGTATTGTTATTCCAAACAGGTGAGGCATGTTCTAACTTAGATCTAACTGGGATGTAATGTAACAATAATAAACAGTCAGTAGTAGAAAAAGAGTGTGATGTAGAAACCTCCAAAAAACGAGGCGGCCTAGGCCCGATTTGGGCTGTTGCGCCACAGGAAAGAAAAGTAGAAAAAGAATAGGTCAAAGTACGTATGATTACCAGCATTTGGAGTAACTGAGAAAATACACGTGTGTAGTCGATAGGATGATGAGAAAACGGTTTAGATACCGAAAGTAAGCCTATTTCTAAATTTCTGCTGGAATCGGTACTTGTTATACATTTGTCACACACCTTGTAATTAAAGTTAACTGTGAAACTTTTTCCTTCTAAGGGTAATGGTTCTGGTTTTGTCAATGAAATTTAATATGGTTAGCAGCACACGAACCGCGTGTGGCATCAATGTTAGGTTGTAGATGCGTACAGTCGGATCAGTTGCCTAGCTTACGGTACGATCAATTTTCACATCATCAGCCAATAAAAAATATCTCGATTGCTTAACATACGTAGTTTACCTAGCAAGCAATGCCCCATGTTGTTTTTCTTGTCCTGTATCAGAGATAGGAATGTGAGATTTTAGACGAAACAAATTTGAAGTTTCCGGCATTTATGCACGAAGTTGTAAAGATTTCTGACAGCACAACTGTACCAGCGCCTCACAGTCAAGGACTATACTAGATGATCTGTGGTCAAGGATGAGCGGTGCAAATAATTTGCTGTGATATAATTCCTTGTTACCGGGAAAGAGTCAGCGAGAAACATCCACAAACGTCTTTTCATTGTTTACGGAAGTGCTGTGGCCGACGGAAGCACCGTTAATCGCTGGGTGTAAAGAGTGACGGCTTCCGAAACGGGAAAAGCACAGCTCCAGGATTTGCCTCGCTCAGGCCTTTGTGTCACAGCTGCTAGTCCTGAAATGCTGCGGCGTGCTATTTTCATCTTTCTTGAGGATCGACGCATTACATCTCGACCTGGCACTCTGTCACTCAGTCTTTCAATCAGCAAAGGACGTGTTAGTCACATCATTCGAAGTCTTGGTTTTTCGGAGATCTGCGCAAGATGGGTTCCTCGGAGCTTCACAATCGAACACAAAACTGAGACGAAAGCCATTTCTTCCGACGTGTTAACACGTTTTCAAACTGAGGGAGAGACCTTCCTATCCCGGATTTTAACAGCAGATGAAACCTTGGTCCATCATTTTGAACCGGAATGGCACCATCCTCAATCTCCCCGGAAGAAAAAATTTAAAAAGTATCCGTCAGCGGGAAAGGTCTTGATCACTGTCTTCTCGGGCTGTGAAGGAGCGATTCTTGTGGATGCGATGCTGAGAGAGGAGAAAGCCAATTCTGACGCCTACATCAGGACGCTGACAGAACTCAGGAAGTGAATCGAACGAGTTCGGCCTCACGAAACTCCAACACATCTTGCTTCAGCATGACAATGCAAGGCCGCACACAAGTTTGAAAGCTCGGGAAGCCATCACAAAATTTGGTTGGAGAGTGTTACCCCATCCACCCTACAGCACCAATCTAGCATCCTCATATTTCCACTTATTTGGAGCCCTGAAGGATGCAATTCGCGGTACAAAGTTTGAGACTGATGAAGATGTGATTCGCGCAGTGAGAACTTGTCTGCGTGAGCAGGACAAGGCATGGGACCCACAAGGCATACATACACTTGTTCCACATTGGCGCAAGACCGTAGGAGTGGACGCGGACTTTGTGGTAAAATAGCGTATGGAGTCAAATCATGTGTACTTTTGATGATCTAGGAAAGGATATTTATTAGGAAAAAATAAGGAGCATTACTTTCTGGGCAACCCTCATAATTGCAAAGGTAATTAATAAATATATTAAATAAGAAGGGCGAAAGGACAGATTTTTTAGGAACACCAGAATGCACTTCAAAGGAGGTCGAATAAGTAACGTCCTTTCGAACCAAACTAACGACTAGTCCTGTAACTACGCATCACCTAACATACTCGTAACCATCAGAGAGCCCATAGGCACTTAGCTTGTGAAAACGAAGTGTGTGAGGAACGAGGGCACATAATAATAATAGTAAATTTTATATTATATATTATCCATTTCCGTGCATATGCTCGTTATAATAAAATATAAGACCAACTTATGCACAACTTTGTAATTTATTCATTAAACTAGTCTCTTCTAATTCCCCGACATGTTTCGACATACAGTCATGTCATCTGCAGGGGGTATTGTTATACAATGCATCAGATGTGCATGAGAATTATAAAATGTCTAAAACTTCCATAAATTCTTGTGTTAGTGGTGCTGTAGATTTTGGGATGGTGTCCCTTTATCTGCTTTTCAACTATTTTAACAGAGTAAACAAGAATAAAACTGTAGTAGGAGGAGGCTAAATATTACAAATTATGCTATTCTTATTTCCATTAGGCAGAGGTATAGATGGTTATTTTTACTTACATGTGTAATTACAGAAGGTGTATGCTGTGGGACAACTCCCGTCACAGGTCAGGTATACTGTGTGGTACTGCAGAAAGTACTAATGTAGAAGCACAAAAGTGTTTAATATTGAAGACATCGTTGTATGCACCATTAGCAGTACGCGCGGAATAGCTGCGACACTGTATACCCTAGAAACATGGTTTGTTTCAGGTATATAAGTGTGAATACCCTGCATAAAGGAGATGATGATGGTGGTGGTGGTGGTGGTGTGTCACTCCATCAGCCATGGCAACAGTTTTTCTTTTCTGGCCACAAGCAATGCAACGCTAAAAATGGGGTATTGGGTAAGCTACGGTGAATTGGTTCAAAGAATTTTATATCTCAAACTTTAGCTTACTATGTCGTGTCGCCGTTATTACGCACAGTTCTTGAGCTTGGTCATTGAGGTACACATTCGTGTAGTCTGAATAAATCTAACTATGAGCATTTTTGAGTAAGACCGATTGAAAATATACCACTTCATAACCCAATTCGCCCTAATCCACTTGAATGAATCGGGTTACTTGGGAGGATGAATCGGATTAGTACACTGATTATATTTTCATTATATATGTAAGTCACACATTAGAAGATAAGCTTGGAAACCTAAAAATGAGATGCATATTTTTATTGTACTGAATTTATTGTCAGTACATCTTCTGCAAATACATGCTTTCTTTCCCTGTGTTCCAACACACCTCTCATGGTACCATTACCTTTTTTTCGCATAGCACTCTGCCAAATCAGCCGATTTATCTGAATGAGGGTCTCAGTATTTAAAGTGATAGAATCCACAAAATGCAACTATCATCATTCATATATTGACATTACATTCCCATCGAACCCGAAGAAGATACGCGTGGAATTTCTTTCCAAATATATCGTTTCTTCTTTACATCTGCTGTCCTCAATGGAATCGCCCTTTCTGCATTTCTTTTCCGCACCAACGAATTGCATTTTTTTATTATCATACGTCTTCAGAGGCTTGAAGAAGGACCTGTCCAGACGCTTGAGTCTCTGTATGTGCGGGGCAGGACTTTGAACACACGCCATATGATTTATTTGCTCGCCCCCACCACCGCACCCACCCACCCACCCACCCACACACACACACACACACACACACACACACACACACACACACACACACACACACAGACACACACACACACAAACCCACAATTATGTAGATTGCAAGCTCGTATGGGGTCCATGACCATCTAACGTTAAGACTCAGGGTCCTGCAACTGTGTATGTCTGAAAGTGACGTAAACAGATCATGAAAGATTTTTTCGTTATCCAGCCAGCATCAGTCTTGGTGACAACCGAAGCACCTGGAAAATCGTCCTGAAATTCTGAAAGATATTCTTTCCTTTTGAAGATAGCCATTGGTAGATTGAAGTTCCCAATGTCATTTGTGCAGACCAGACAGTAAAAATTCTCCCTCTTTTACAGAATTTTTGGAGTTAACAGCTTTGCTGCCCCTCTTGGCCAACATTTTGTCCGTTTACTGTTTTTCAACAAAGTTTCTCCATAATTTTTCTTAGTAAAGAAAAGCATCCAGAAACGTGTTGTTGATATGGGCCACTGCAGTGATCCAATGAAAGCCCTCCTGCTTTTCTCATTACTATAGTTGGGTTATGCTATCGGAACCAGTCATCCAAGCAAAAGCTGCAATTTTATTATCTACTGAGAAGATGCGTTCTTTGCCATTTGCCTGTGGAAAACTGAAGGCACCTTCTGACATCATCTGAATCTCTTTCAAATTCATCATGTGCAGATAATCCCAGAATACTCGAAACGAACATATTATTCTTGATCCTTTCAGAATACGGGTTACCGTCCTATATTCCTTCAAGTATGGTCCGAACTACACAGCAACTGCCTTTGAAGGCAAGGGTTCCGCAGCATGTCGCTAACCACCAGGAACGATTTGAGAGCCATCTGCATATCATTTGCGGTCCATAAATACTGCATCCTTCTTACATACTTCGCCATCTAAACCCAATAAAGATATTTACGACCATAAATAGGGAGTCATATGTGCGCAGAATACTAGCCCTGTTCACCCAAAATTTGTAACACTATTCAGCCACAATACAGAGTTTTGTATTCGGCAGTGTGCTATAATGTATTGGTGACATAGATAGCATAATGTGTAGAGGTTAAGACACTGTCTGTTTTAAATATGCAGCATAAATCTTTCGGAATTGGCACGAAAAGTATATTCAGTCGTTCTGCTGAATGTGGTACACACAATATTTATTTCCAGCTTACCTTACGCACAGCTGTTTTATTCCGTTATTTGCAGCTACAAAAGGTCGTGCCTGAACATCCCGCCAACGTCAACTAATGCTGCAAGTTCCGCTCTTTTCCCCTGGAGACTAGCGGCTACTTGAGCGAATTAAGGTTTTCGTACTGGAAGGGAATTCTAACATTGGGCCGATTCAACAACTGACCCAATTTACCTTAGCGCAATCTGTACATTTGAAAGAACGTGGCACCTACTTGTAAATATTACCATCAGATAGGGTATATATATTGGAGTGCACGTGCGTTTCGCGCACTAACATCATTGCGTTCGCGAGATCCTTCTGAAGTAGAATATATAATTTGGAGCAGCGTTCGGACGTGAAGATAGCCGTTCTCCGCGGTGGAAATGCACGTCAGTGCCATGAAAAGCCACTTGAAGAATTGGATGGTCGTGCCTACTGTATCACATAGTTGCAAGGTGGGTACCCGCATCCAAATGCTCAAGAGTGTCAACTGCCGACATGCAACGCAGTGGAAGTTCTGTGCCCGTTCACACAGACATGTCAGTCGGCATAACTGAGCAGTGCATGAAAGAAGACAGGCGCAGAACTCTAAAGGAACCAGCCGAACATAAAACGATTTCTGGGTCTACAGTGCTATGAATTTTACAACAGAACTTAAAAATGCGCAAGATTGCTGCCAAGTGGGTGCCACATCATTTAAATGAGGCGCTACAGTGAACGCACTACGAGACATGTATCAACCGGGGATGATTTCCTCGTGAAGGGGACAACATATTAAATTGGATGCATACGTTCGATGAAACTTGGGCAAGGGCTTGTGAACCGGAACTCGAACAACAGTCCTCCGAATGGAGTCATCCATACTCACGGCGACAACACAAGGTTAGACCCGTAGACAGACCATGAATACAGTGGGTGCAGCGACTTCCAGTGCGAGTGCATATACTGTGTATATGTTTTATGTATGTATAAGCGTAAAAAATGCGTCCGTCAGGACTGCAGAATCAACAATTTGATTACATAATGCGCTCTATAATATTTCACAAAATATCTTACAAATACATATCGTACATTCTTTCCAATCACGGCGGTTCGACAGAGGCAACACGTGGAAGCGGTATCGTGTCGCACGTTTTTGTCGGGCTAATAAGTCTTATGTCTTCGATATTTTGCAAATTCCCAGCGGGTGTATCCAGATTGGTAGTGGGTGCATTGCACCCACTTACACCCCTCTGGCCAGCACGAGGTTCAACAGAATCCGTCACCCACGGAAATAATTATCGTTTTGGCATACGACACCTAAAGTGTTCTTGTGTGTCATCCCGTTCCACAGGGTCAAAAGTTGAATGCACGGTATTAGGCCTCATTCCTGCAGCGTCCAGAAATAGTTGAAAATGCTGTCGACCTACATGATACTGATACAGATCACTCAGTCGACACTGTTAATAAGAATGTTTTCGGACGCTGTGGGTGGGACGTTTTACAAGACTGTGCCAATTCACGTCACCTTAGTCCGTGTGACTACGATCTGCTTTCCAGACTGAAGTAGCCTTTGCTTGGAAAACGACGTGCAGAGAGGACTTTTAACAGCAGTTCGGCCCAAGGTGCACAGATTAGCACCATATAACCCTTATTCCTATTAGGAACGTAAGTCATATATGGTCTTTCGCCAGCACACTATTCAGAGCTTCGCTCTTCATCAATTTACAACTCTTGCCGTATTCTTTTTCAACTGTCCGTCGCCAGTTATTCTTAGGTCTCCCTCGTCTTCCTTTTCCTTGTACATTCCATTCCGAAGCATTTCTGGGTACTGAATCCGTTCTTTTCCTCAGGGTATGACCTAGGCAGCTGAATTTTCTCCTTCGAACTTCCAAATTGATGTCTGTTTGGTTAGTTTTACACCGAAGGTCTATATTACTAATTTTCCTGGGCCACCGTTTCCTAAGGATGTGACGAAGACACCTGTTGACATAAGCCTGCAACTTCCTTTTAATTACTTCCGTGACCATCCACCTCTGACAGCCATACAACAAAACGCTTTTTACGCAGGCATTAAAGATCTTAATTTTCGTTTTCAAGATGGTATTATTTCTTCTCCAGATATTTATCGATTTGGCAAAACTTCTGACTTCTTCTATCCACGTCTCCCGAATTGCCACCATCCCTTGATAGTGTCTTCCGAGGTATGGAAACCCTTGGACTGTCTTGATATTCTTGGTACCCAGAACTATACGGGCACTAGTTTTCTCATTTACACGCATTTCTTTGGTCTTGTCCACATTAATCTTCAGACCAGCGTTTAGGGCTTCCTTTCGTGGGTCCATCACTTTAATTTGCATGTCTGTATGTGAGTGAGATAACAGACAGACGTCATCTGCATAATCCAAGTCCTTCAAGGTATCCATCAGGCGCCAACTTATACCTCTTTTTGGACGCTCCGTTACAGTCTTCACAATGTTATCCAAAACTACTAGAAACAAGAATGTCCACATAATACGTCCCTGAATTTCTCCGGATGCACTCTCAAAGGGTTCAGATAATACGCCCTGATGTCGCACAGATGAGATTGCCACATAATAATGACAGTGTTGTTCGGCGTCTTCCCCGTCGTGGTAACGAACCGTAGACAAGGTCATGGACTACTTTGAAGGTTGTTAAGAGTGTGTAAGAATAGTTTGTGTTGTATTATTTGTTCCGTATTTTCTCTGTACGCCACAATGAAACAATGAAACCATAATTTAAAGACGTGCGGTTTGCTTGCCTCCTACCAGAGACTCCTGTATATACTTGTATGTCCCAATCTGACGGTAACATTTACATGTCCATACTACATGCATTCAAAAGTAGGCCTGTATACAGCAAGATTCCTTTAATACGATGGCCGGTAATTCGGAAAATTTGGCACTTGAGAATAGTCCCAAAATCGGAAGTTTTGTTTTTACCAGAAAACTGCTTCACCAATGAAAGAGGGAAATCTCGGCTTAACGTAACGCGTAATGTAAAGTAACTTAACGCGTTGCCGCATATTTGGCAGTTGTGTACCCATTTGTGTACCGCTCTAGTAGTTATTGTTCTTCCCCCCATTTCCCCTATGATGAAAGCATCACTTCATTGGAAGGTACAATGTGACGAGACTGTGAGACTGATGCTGCGATTGAAAGCAGTAATTGTGTGATCATTATCGGGATGTTCGAGAATACTGTGTAAAACCGCAGATAAGTGAGAATGAGCCCACAGATTGAGAATAATTCTTTCTGTCAGACCACACTGATTAGATGCTTTTCCTGAAAAACGAAAATGTTGAGCATCTTTTTTGAAATGCATAGTAAGATATTATGTGAGGCTAGCTCCAGGTAGCTTGATTGCTAGAAATATATCATTGGACAGCAGTGAGTACTGTATTTGTAACATGAATTGTAAGTAGTGAATCGGTTAGCTTGTTTTTTCAATGGTGGGTCCAAAATGTCAAATAAAACTAAGCAGTAAGCATGGTTGGGTAGTAAATAAGGATTTAGTAGAAAATTGTTGTGATCTGTTTGAAGGTACCATCCCAGAATACTCCAGGAGATGGTGAGAGAAAACATGACACTAGTGAAGTTGGGTGACCAATAATACCTGCATAGCTAAGTTTTTCAAGCAGGTACATGTTGGATACAAGTCTAAAGCATGAAGATTACAGTTCCCGGGCATGTGACATCATGTAGTTTGGTAGGTATGTACCAGCAATTTAGAGGGATGTGTATCCGGCCCTGAAGGTGGAGGCAGCATAAGAATGAACTCTTCATATTCAGTGCTGTGAGTTTGTATATTACAAAGTTTTGTAATCTCGATTGCTTAATTAACCTTTCAAAGCCTAGCGGTAACTTCACGTACTACCAGGCTTAACTTTAATCAATTCTCCATGGTGCTTACATTGCCTTTATGTGTTTTGTACTTATCTGGGAGCAATCTGCAACTTTTACCTTACACGTCATCAAATGATTGGTTTTTTAACCTTTTAAAGCCTAGTGGTAACTTTACATACCACCAGGTTTAACATTAAAAAATTCTACGTGGTGCCCACATTGCGTTTATGTGTTTTGTACGGATCTCAGAACAAACAGCAACTTTTGCCTTATAAAACATTAAGAGACTGGTTTTTATAACCGAAGTGGAGAATGTTTACAGCGCGGTACGCACTGAGTCCTTATATAAAACAGATACGCTTCGTCTTTAAAGGGTTAAACTGAGGTGGAGAGTGTTTACTGCGTGGTACGCCTTGAGTCTTTATAATACGCTTCGTCCTTAAAGGGTTAATATTCTATTGGCTCATTCATGACCGGTGTAGATCATATAACATAGCCCTGTGGCTGTTGTAACTTTTCTGTTCTTATTTAAAAACGTCACTTGGTCTGTCACACTGAAGGAAGAACATAGGGCGAGAGTCTTTGAGAATAGTGTGCTGAGGCGGATATTTGGGCCTATTACAGGGACAAGGTAAGAGAGGAGTGGAGAAGACTGCGTACTGCAGATTTATCAAGTAAGAATTAGATGGGCGGGGCATATGGCACGTGTGGGGAAGAGATGCATACGGGGTTTCGGTGGAGAAACCAGAGGAAAAGGGACCACTTGGAAGACTGATGTGTAGATAGGAGGATAATATTAAAATGGATCTTCGAAAAGTGGAATAGGGAAGCATGGACTAAATTTATCTGGCTCAGTATAGGAACAGGTGGCGAGCTCTTGTGAATGCGGTAATGAACCTCGGGGTTCCGTAAAATGTGGGGGATTTCTTGACTAGCCGAGGACCTATTGGCTTCTCCAAGAGGCCTTTGATCCATGGAATTATTTGGTTAGGTAGTTAGTTATTAGTGAGTTAGTTAAAATCTGGCCGTGCCGTGGCTTAGATGGTTCGTTGTAGGCCTCTGAGCGCGGAGGTCCAGCTTATACGTACGTATATCAAGCTAATCTACGTGGGACTTAAGGTGGAAAAAGTGGCACTGGGACAAGTTCAAGTTTGTTTAGAATACTTCGGCTTTCCCTATCACGATTATTCAATCAGTGCTCCGTACTCATTCAGTCACGTATCACTAACGCTGTACTGTATAATATTAGCAATTGCCTGCGTCGTTAAATAACAAACTTATTTCAAACTTACAAGGATGCATGTTAATACTTTAAATGTTTTTCTAGCATCCGTGGCGAGTGTAATTAAATAGAACACTGATGTTCTCGGTGTTTGTGGTTTAATTGACCAAAAATCACTTCACAGTTTCATTGGATCACTGGTCTCCATTTCTTATTTCTGCTTTATTTCTGTGCGGCTACAAACTCCGTCTGACTTGTCGGTTAGTTCTGGTCCGTTTAGTTTTGAAAAATGAATACAAAGTTTTGGTCAAAATACCTGAAGTGTCTGAAGGGGAACATAATATTAAAATAGCTTCCGAATATGTGTACTGCATTACGTTGGGTTAGGATAGGTTCTTGTGAGCAATAATGAGCTGTTGGGTTCCATAAAAGGCAGGGAATTTCGTGGCTAGCTGAGTGACTAATAACTTCAGAAGCACTCCCCAACAAGGGCATCAAACTCGTGGGCCGCATGCGGCCAGCAATTCCAATTTATACGACCCTATCATTGATCTTGCTTCAATTCTAGAATGTGGCCAAGGTCAGTGTCGAATGTGTGGTAATGTAGAATACCAGAGGCACAATTTAGTACATATGTGTACTCCATTGGATGGCCTATATCATTCTAATTCTCTCACACCTGAAAGAGGATATTTATTTAAATTTGTACTTGTTATTCGATGTTTTAAGAGCAAAATATGTAATGTCTAGATGTACTGAAATTACCAGGAAGTCGTACCAATCTTACTGTGTGTTTGTTAACTGATTCCAATTAAAATTAAGGTGGATGTCAAGTTTAACAGAAGCTTCCTGGCCTGCTTCAACCAACGCCAGAAGTGTGTCACGTCTAAGGGTCTGTTCAATAGGATGATTATTAGCATTGCAATTGCTTGCAATTGACACACACACACACACACCCACCCACCCACCCACACACACACACACGCGCGCGCGCCATATTCTGAAATCTGGCCAACCGTGACCAAGTCTCAGTGAAATTCTGCATGCTGTTCGGCATGGTACCAACTAATTCTATGAAGGGAGTCCTTGAAAAGTTACTAGTTCCTCAGCTAATAAACAATTATCCGCATTTTATGGAATCCGAAATTACATTACCGTTTTCACAAGAGCCCGCCACTTGCCCTCTCTTGAGCCAGATAATCCAGTATACGATCTCCTTCCCATTTCTTTAACCCTTCAAGGCCTAATGTTTACGACACGTACGGCCATGTTTAACATCGAAAGCTCCGTATTTTCCCCTCAATTTCTTTGTCTGTTCCTTATGAATCTTACAATACAGAACGATTTACTTATATCGCGGTCGCCGATTGGTCTTTCTAATTCTGTACGATACCAATTGAATATAATGTACATTCTTTTTAGCCTTCAGATGGTTAAGATCCATTTTCTATTACCTTCCCATCTACACAGGCCTATAGGATTTCCAAGTGTTTCCTTCCCTTCAGTTTTTCCTACCAAAAGGCTATATGCATTCATCTTCTCCCCCGTAATCCCACATGCCGCGCCCTAATCTCATTTTCCTTGATTTGATCTCCCTAATAATATTCGATGAGGAGTACAGATCATGAGGCTCCTCGCCATGTAGTTTTCTTCAGTCTTTCTTTACTTCCTCCCTTTTAGGCCCAAATATCTTCCTCGGTACCATATTCTCGAACACCCGCAGCCCATGTTCTTAACCTGAGGGACCAAGTTTCTTACCACTATATTCAGTGGCGAATCCTGATCTGGAGGTAAGGTCTAGCGGAAAGGTGCACAATACAACACTGTACCGTTCCGCTACAGCTGATCTCATCAGGATTCGCCACTGTCACATAAAAATAAAAATAAAAAAAGCAAAATTTTGGTTCTCTAAACTTTTTTTACATTCTTAGATATTACCTGGAAGACAAAAGTTTCTGGACCGAACCATATCAAGCATTCCGCGAATTTAATCTGCACTCTATTTCTTCATGCATGCAAATTCGATTTTTTTTGTGTCCGTGCCAAATATTCGAAGTTTGTCACAGTTTTAGATGATTTATTATTTGTCTTTAGGTTGTGATTCTGCCCTGCACTCTGTCCATGAGACATGAACATGCAGGTAGCCTTTTCAATATTTGCTTTATACTAGACTTCTTATTTATACTGATCAAGTTCCTATGTTTGCTTTATAGTAGGCGCTTTCGCTCAGTAAATTAACACCATTAGCACAGACCGGAAGCTGATGTACCCCCTTCAGTTTCAGCCTTTCCTTGTTTGCTTGGAGCTTCCTAATGGCGTATTTCACAGCAAAGAGGAGTAGTAATTGCAACAGCACGTCTTGTTTGAGACCATTCTGAAGAGGAAATATATCAGACAAATGGCACTGATGAGTGAAGTGGCTATACACAAACCAATAGGATGCCCCTAAGAAAAGCCAGCACTGTGTGTATGATGACGTAAGTAAACCTCTGGTGAGACTTATATTTAAAAGCAAGAAGTCTGCGTAATGCGTGTGGTTACGTACTGGGCAACGGGAATTCGATTCTCAATAGAAGCAGAGATTTTTCTTTTTACCGTCGCCTTCAGACCAGGTATGGGGTCCACATAGCCTCCCATCAATTGTGTACCGAGGTTAAAAGTGGCCGGACCGTAAACCTGAACAAAGAATATTTTCGCACGGCCCAACATGTTTTTATGTTAATTTTACAAAATATTGCCTTGACTTCAGAACTTCTATAATTTTGCAGGATCTATTAATATATGTCATTTGAGAACCCTCAAGTGGCACTAGTGACGCTCCCCCCTCACAGGTACGCGCTTCCGCCAAGCTGTTATTACGGAATTTAGGAAATGAAGCAAGCATTGGTCGTAATCGGTATGAACACGGATTCAGTCTAAACACAACTCTTATTTTATTTCAATCTTTAAGCTACATGTTTCAATCCTATACACGGTTTATCATCAGGTTTCGTATAAAACAGTATGTAAAATGTAAACGTGCATATTATTTTACCTTTTACATCCTGTTTTATACGAAGCCTAATGATAATCCGTGTATAGGATCGAAAAATGTAGCTTAACAATTGAAATAAAATACGAGTTGTATTTCGACTGAACCTATGTTTGTATGGAATGATAACAGCACAATGGGATAACATCGAAGCCCTGCGGTGGCCTCCAATGGCATAACGTTCGTACTGTGTTTCGTGAAAATCGGTCATGATGTTCGGAAGTTGTGGAAGGGAAATGCAGACCAGGGCTGTGGAGTAGAAGTCGGGGTCGGAGTCGGAAGGAATTTTTAGGTGGAGTCGGAGTCGGTAAAAATGTACCGACTCCGACCTCCGTCTAAAATCCTAACTAGATACTCCAACTCCAGAGCCCTGATAGCTACAGTAACCATTAGACTTATATTCAAATATAGGTTATAAGTCAAAAAATTAGCCTGGTAATTCACGTGGTGGAGATGAAATGTCTTGTAGGTTTATCATTCTTAATACATACTGAGTTTTTATGAAGGAGTCGGAGTGTTAAAAATCGAGGAGTCGGAGTCGGAAGTTTTAAAAATCGAGGAGTCGGAGTCGGAGCTTTTGTGTACCGACTCGACAGCCCTGATGCAGACTGCGCGATAATCTCATAAGCCTCCTTGTTTCCTTTTCAGGAAGGAAAGCCTGCTACAGAGCGTCGTAAAGTAACCAAAGAATCAATAGGCCAAAAAGCAGCGTGACAGTTACATGTTTTTGTCGTGGCAAAGTTAATATGAACATTGTACCCGCTGCTCGAAGAAGCGACATTGTCACACATCCTCTTCTCTTCTATCCGATCCATCAGTTGCACACGTCTTATCGCATTCTTTTGTTTTACACACCGGAATCCAACAGGACTCTGTGTGGTCATTGACTTGAGCGACTTGAACTTCACGTATGACAGTAAAATAAAAACATTCTGTACAGGACGCGGCAGAGTAGAAGCTCCTGGCTGAAACTCGTGTTACGGGGACGGGCATTCCATTATTCACTTGACAGATAACCGTAACAAGACTGAACATGGTGACTCAGTAAACAGACGTCACCAAGGCCGTATTTTCTTTCATAATGATAAATGGTTTCATGGTACGCAAGTAAATCGAATTAATTGTACACCTAGTGAAGAAGTGTGCCGCATTTTAAGGAACTCCAAGTTTCATTACCGTGTTCACAAGAGCCCTCCACTTGTCCCTATTCGGAGCCAGATAAATCCAGTCTACACCCCCAGACCGCTTCTTGAAGATCCGTTTGAATATTGTCCTACCATCCATACCTAGGTCTCGAAGTAGTCTGTTTCCGTGAGGTTTCCCAACCAAAACCCTCTATGCTCGAACAGAAAATATGTCATACAGAATTATTTGTTCTAGTACTAAAATTACCTTAACATTGCAGACCTCTATTATTTATTAGGAATGGAATTAAATGAAATTTAAGAAAATATGGTAACCTCACAAGACAGCGTAAAGATATGAGGGCGGTTGGTAGCGTCTGTCGAAAAGGCACGTCTGCCAGACTGGTATTTCGGTGTTGTAACGGGCCGCTTCCGTGGACCATGCCAGCCGTAAATTAATTCATTGTGGTGGTTCAGCTGACCGCAATTGCAGGCATGCGTCGCCGACACTCAGCCGTAAGCCGGAAAGTGCTGAAACGGCACGTACGTAGGGATAAGTATGTACACGGCACGGCATTGACGTAGCTGGATGGTGTCGTGCTCGAGGCGGCCGTGCTTCACGCGGACACGCCAAAATCGTGCTCCAGGCGGACGGTAAAGTGATCCGTTTTTATCTGGCACGTGAATGAGATAACAATATTAAAGTCATGCCAGTTACACAAGTCGATTATCTGCAGACTTTCCCTGACTTTTTTTTTCTATAGTTGGGACTAGTCAGTGTTTTTATGACACTGTGCAGAAAATAAGCCTTAGGCCGTGGCTACATTGGAGCCAGAACCGACACAACACAACAGTCTGCCCAGACAAGGAAGCATAAATGGGCTACTGTATTGCTTATAGCAGCGTCTACACTGAACCCGATCCGGCTGGCGTGTTACCTGTCAACCTGAAATCTGACCGCGGGTCGCAACTAGTAAACCCCGCTCTCAGCTCCTGACTGCTTACAGTAGATGATGTGAACGTTACATGATGTACGCGTCTGATGCTGATTGGGAAGAACCTTTGCTTGAAGTTCACGAAAACAGCCGACGGTTGATTCATCAGCTTTGGGAATCAAGAACTAAGGGAGAATATTTTAAACTGTGCAAGATATTGAGAGAATTTCGTGATAAGTTCACAGAGTACTACAGAATGAACATATCAACTTTTTATTGTATTTTGGTTGCTGTGAAGGATGATTTGCAGGGTTATTCTAATTTCAGAAAGTGTATTGAAGCAGAAGAAAAACTTAAGGTTGCTCTTAGATACGTATTCGTTATGACGGTGAGGATAAAAATAAATTATACTTGAAAAATGTTTAGCTTGTATATTTTAAAATGTTACATACTGTAATAATTTACTGAAATCTAAAAGGAAATTATGCAATTGTGTGCTGGCTCGAGACTTGCTGCTTACGGAGATGTAGGGCAGGAAATGTGGGATGCTGTAGGGACCCTATTAACAGGCAGTAAAAGAGTCTTCGAAACTTTAAGTCTCCTGGTTACGCTGCTGAGGAAATCCATATGCAGTTGCAGTCTTTGAATGTCGTCCAATTTTTTTATGGATGGTAGAAAACTTATGAGGAACATGCAGTCTTCGTCTTCGTCGGCTTGGGACTTTTTCCTCAGCCTCTCTTCCATAATTCGAATCTTCTTTTTCCCCAAATCCAAAGCTTCTTCTTGAAAATTCATCTTTATTTTTGTGCCTAAATATTTCTTTGGTCGGCATTCTTTAGAAACACTTTCACTGAATTCATCATTTTCTGTACCATTAATTGAAGCATTTGTTGAAGTATTTTGACCGTCAAAACTTGCGGAACTCCCACAGGCTAATTCCTCAACCGCTGGTACATTGGATGATGTGGGTCGTGGGATCATTACAGCATTCACGAACGACATCGTAGTGGAGTACTGCCATTTCGATTCACGTGCAGTCCCCGCTGCTTGGCCAGATTTTATATCGTGTACCTTTTTCAGTTCTCTACTATACACATCTCTTAACGTTTCCCACGTCTTCTGTGCTTGTTTACCTGAAAGAAACTCTTTTTAGGTACTGACTGGCATAGACCTTCACAGCATTAATGTGTACTATTCTAGTGTAATAACGTGTGTCTTTGTGAGCTTCTTACTGCCCTGCAAACATTTACGAACTACTTGTTGTTTTGTTTAATAAATTAATATGTAATACAATCCGTAAAACAAGACACTGATCAGCATATTGTGAAATTTAAAATGTTGTATGTAATATCGATAAATGGGAATGTTTGTGTTTTCAGATATGTTTCGACAGGACAGTCGTTCCACTCTCTTGCTTTCTCATTTCGGACGGATCATTACACAGTTGGAAAAATCGTGGATCAAGTTAGTGGTGTTCTTTTGAGCAGGCTGTCATCGAAGCACGTAACAGTTCCAGACCATGACAGGTTTTTGAACATAGGTACTAAGTTTCAGGAAAGATGGAATTTTGCTAATGTTATTGGCTGCATAGATGGGAAACACATTCTCATTAAATGTCCTCTAAACGCTGGATCACTGTTTGACAATTACAGTTTTTTCTATAGTGTTACAAGGTCACAGATTCTGAATGCAGGATCATTTTTATAGACGTAGGTTCTTATGGTAAGCAAAGTGATGGTGGTACATTTTCTGCTTCTACTTTATATCACTTCTTGGAAGACTTTGAATCTACCTTACCGAAGCCTGCAAGTTTTGAGGGAAGTAGAGCTGAAATGCCCTTCTTCATCCTTGGTGATGAGGCCTATCCTTTGAAGACGTACTTAATGAAGCCTTTTGCGAGAAAGGATTTGTCGTAGGAAGAGCGTGTTTTTAATTACTGGCTGTCGCGTGCAAGGAGGTGCATTGAGTGTGCCTTCGGTATCCTAACAGCAAAATGGCAATTGTTAAATAAAACAATAGAAACGAACGTCAACAAAGCTGAAATAATAGTAAGGCGTAGCTGTTTATTGCGTGACATCATCATAGATGGTGAAGGAAAAACACATGATCCTTCTGTTCTTCAAGAAACTTCACGAATTCGTGGCTCCCGTCGTGCCAGTACAAGTGTCAGCCGCAGATCATTCAGGCGGTCCTCAAAAGGAGCAATGGATATAAGAAATGCTTTCACAGAATACTTTAATGGACCTGCTGCAGCTATACGATCACAGAACCTTTGCGCTGAATATTAACTTTAGAACCACATGATGGAATATTTGCTTATGCATAAAGTATATAACAGATGTTCATAACAAGAGGTAATATTCTGAAATACGATGTACAAAAATGAATGACGTTTGTATATATAGATAATTACTACTGTAATTCATTGCTGTTGTTATTTCAGTACTTACCTGTAACGTTTAACTTCTCTCCTGTTTCTTCCCAAAGCTTCGGTTATAATATCTCTGTTATAATTTTTGTGTCTTTGGTCCCAAAGAGGTGGCATATTTCTGACAAGTTCTATCGGATAACTTTTGTCCATTGCACTCCGAGTCATGTGCTTACTGCAGCAGGTGTCTGGCCAGACTGTCGGCCCGAAACAAACCCCGGGAGTTGCTGGGAGAAAACACACCAGCCGGATCGGGTTCAGTGTAGCCGCTGCGAAAAGCAATGCGGTAGCCCATTTTACTCGGAATTTGCTGGGAGATAACACTCCAGGCGGATCGGGTTCAGTAACCGCTGTCGTAAGCAGTACAGTAGCCAATTTTTGCTTCCTTATCTGGAGTCTGGCCAGACTGTTGTGATGTGTCGGTTCTGGCTCCATGTAGCCACGTCCTTAGTCAGTCACTCAGTCATGTGATATTTTTATTATTTCATTTATGTACAATAACAGCAGACCGTAAGTCTTCGTCGCACAATCTGGCATGAACACGTTTTTCTGTCCATTATTTGTAATAATTCACCTACACAATAACTGCAGACCGTAAGTCTTTGTCACACAATCTGGCACTAACACATTTTTCTCTTTATTAATTTATAACTATTCACATACGCAATAACTGCAGACTATAAGTCTTTGTCACACAATCTCGTATTAACACATTACTCAGATGTATTTATGTAGCTTAACGCTTTGAGACATTTGTACAGATCATTTGATTTATCGTATTCTTCCATAATTCTTTTAATTCTCTCGTCTTGTTTTACGCAAGTCCTTGTTCGTTTCTGGCCAGGCAGTCCAAGTTCCTTTGATTTCAGTTGCCAAGATACCAACTCTGCTTCTTCTTTTAATTTCTGCACCAGCAGAAAGACATTAGGCTGTTGCTTTCCCATAATGCTGTTGAGTTTGGAATTTCAGCACTCGACTGCATTGTTGGTCCTATGCCGAAGCTTATTTGTATTCCACAACTCGATGGGAATATTCTGGTTCTCCATCCATTGCTCGACAAAGTAATCGGGAAATAAAGCTAATTTCTCGTTCTGTGGAACACTTTCCATGATCATAAGCCAACCTTCTTCTACTTTATCGATAGGTAGGTGTGCCAAAGCAGCACACGTTCTTCACATTAGTCGCACTTTTTCATCTCCTTTGTATTCCACCGTAAGGCAAATATTTTGTATTTGTCTCCACGGGCACTGATTAAAATGAAAATTACAGCCAGTAACAACTGAGTCTGGAAAGACTTTATTTATTGCACTGATGGCCGCTGCTTCAGAATCGACCTTTATAATTTTTGGTGACCAGAGAACATACCAACTCTTCAGATGAGTTAACAAACAATGATATGTGGTTTCTTTTTTATCCAGTAAAAGTGCAAACAGAACCGGATATATGTAGTTTTCATGTGCAGTGCTTCCGAGATCCACGTGTAAGGTAATACAACTGAGCGAATTGCCTTGGACAACTTTTAAATGTGCCGTATAGAAAAAAAGAAGTTCCGATACCAAGTAAATATTCATTATCTTCTCCTGCAAAGACAAGAATTCTTTTTCCTGAGTCATCAGTGTGATCGATTTGAAGAAAGCTGGAGTTATTTGCCAGACGTAAAACTTCTTCCGAAAATAGAATTTTCGAACTGTCTCCCGGATTTTGCTCAGTACCCAGAATGTTTCGCCGTTCTCTACACAGTCGACTCTTAACATTCTCGTATTTTGGTATTTCCGTTACCATGTCATACCCTTTCGCGGGAGTGTCTGATAGTTCTTCCCTGTGAATTGTATGTAAATGCACAGACACGTCTTCCCTAGCTCTCTTTCTGCAGTTACCCAGTTTTACTTTAACCTCCATTCCAGCCAGGTTCGGAACACAACTATGGTCTATTTTACTAACGATTTCATACTGCAAAGTAGTTTTCAGCTTCCCTTCGCACTTACCACACTTGTCTTTAACACACACCCAACTTACCAGCTTTGAGTTTTTCGATGGATTCGATAGTGATATCCACCAAAAATTAAAGACGGCTTTCCCATGCTAGTAGGAACTACTGCCATTTCACCAGCCATGATTCACTTATTAACTGGCGCAGGCATACGTTGTTTACTGTTTGAAAACCAAATACCAAATGATTATGACAAAACAGCAGGCAACCCCACAGTTTAAGGTACCCATTCACATGCAGTTATTGGTCAGGGCGTTATCTGACAGTCCGTTGACCGAGGGTTAGTTTTCCACACACACGACTTTCGCCTTAATGCAGACACCTACAGGCAGCTTATCATTTCGAGGAACTGTATGTATAGGCGCCCGCGTTCCGGCGGACGTCAGGTAAAGAAATCGAGGAAATCTTTAGCCTAGATGGAAATCCGCCTTCAGCCCGCAGCCTTGCATTTGAAATTGTTTGTCATTTCCAGTTCCAAGTGCAACAGTCCGGAATTCATTTCGGGATTTGTTAATGTATGTAAAGGGCACACCCGTCCCCGGCAGGTGAAGGATAAATCTTATTCAAACAAGTATGTGAGGAATGTGACAAAGTATCCCTTTTTTTTTTTTGCAACTATTGTTTTACCAGCTCACTTCTCTTTTTCTTTTCTTCTAACATAATAAAATCAAAAGAGCACAAGTTTTTTTCTTCTAGAAAGCCCCATGCTTGCAAAATGCGCTACAAATAGCGATGTGAATAGTCGAGTTGCTAGAATCCGATCTCAAGTATATCGGTAGGTGTGTGGCGAATATAGGGATGGCCGTCAGTCGGTGGACTGCAGAGGGGTGGATTATTATAGGGTTTGAACGATTCAAGGTCATTGTACGGATTTTAGTGCACTGCAAACATACAGGTCGAACTAACTAACTACAGTCCATGTCCCCATCCTGCTTCCTGAAGATACATTTTAATATTATCCTCCCGTCTACGCCAGCGTCTTCCAAGTGGTCTCCTTCCCTCAGGTCTCTCAACCTCTCCTCTCCCCATATTTGCTACGTGCCCCGGCCATCTCATTCTTCTTGATTTGATAACTTTAATAATATTTGATGATGAGTACAGGCCATTAAGTTCCTCGTTATGTAGTCTTCTCCATTCCCTGTCATCTCGTCCGTCTTAGGCCCAAATATCCTCCTCAGCACCCTATTCTCGAACACTCTCAGCCTTTGTTCCTCCAACAGTGTGAGAGACCAAGTTTCACACCAATACAAAACAACAGGCAGAACTATAGCTCTGTATACCGTAATCTTTATATTTTTGGATAGTAAACTGGAAGACAAAAGATTCTGCATCAAATGATAGCAGGCATTCCCCGACTTCAATCTGCTCTTAATTACTTCATGGATGGAATTTCGATTCGTTAGTGTTCTCCCCAAATATCTGAACTGTTTCATCCTTTCAAAGGATATATTATTTATCTTTATGTTGTAATTTTGTCGTGTATTCTGATCTCGAGACAAGTGAACAGGTCTGCAGGTATTTATTCTATTCTTTCGCATCCTCCTCCTTTTAAAAGAAATGTCCGCCTCGCCCACGGCCGCTACAGCCACGTAACCGTATCCTCTAACTAACTAACTCCATGGAGCAGAGGCCTTCTTGAGAAGCTAACAGTTTCTCAGCTAGTCAAGAAATTCCCCGCGTTTTATGGAAACCGGAGGTTCATTACCGCATTCACAAGAGCTTGCCACCTGTCCCTATCCTGAGCCAGCTCAATCCAGTCCATGCCCCCATCCCACTTACCGAAGATCCATTTTAATATTATCCTCCCATCTACGCCTGGGTCTCCCAAGTGGTCGCCTTCCCTCAGGTCTCCCCACCAAAATCCGGTATGCACCTCTCTTTTCCCCCATACGTGCTACGTCCCACGCGTATCTCATTCTTCTCGATTTGATTACCCGAATAATATTTGGTGATGATTGCAGGTCTCTAAATTCCTCATTACCTAGTCTTCTCCACTCCCCTGTCGCCTCGTCGGTCTTAGGCCCAAATATCCTCCTCAGCACCCTATTCTCGAACACCCTCAGTCTTTGTTCCTCCCTCAGTGTGAGAGATCAAGTTTCACACCCCTACAAAACAACAGGTAAAATTATAGTTCTGTATACCCCAATCTTTGTGTTTTTGGATAGCAACCTGGAAGACAAAAGATTCTGCACCGAATGATAGCAAGCATTCCCCGACTTCAATCTGCTCTTAATTTCTTCATGAATGGAGTTTCGATTCGTTAGGGTTGTTCCCAAATATTTGAATTCTTCTACCCTTTCAAAGGATTTACTCTCTGTGTTTATGTTGTGATTGTGTCCTGCATTCTGATTTCGAGACATGACCATGTACTTAGTTTTCTCAGCATTTACTCTAGACCAGTCTCCTTACTAGCAATCACTAAATCTTCTGCGTTTTTCTTTACACTATGTACGCTTCCGCCCATTATATGAACCTCATCACCATAAACCAGAAGCTGATGTGTACCATTCAATTTCAAGCCCACCTGGTTTGCCTGAACCCTCCTAATGGCATATCCTCAAGCAAAGTTGAAAAGCAATGGCGACAGAGCATCTCCTTGTTTCAAGCCATTCTTAATAGGAAACGTCTCAGACAGGTTTTCGCCTACCCGCACTCTGCCATAGGTTTCACTTAGACACATTTTTATTAACCTTACTAATTTCATGGTGACACCAAACTCAATGAGAATATGATACAAGACCTCCCTCCTAACTGAATCATAGGCTTTCTTGAAGTCTATAAATAGCTGCTGCACTGCCTCATTTTATTCCCATTTTTTCTCAAGTATTTGACGAATGCTGAATATATGATCAGTAGTTGACCTGTTACGTCGAAATCCACACTGATGATCTCCAGTAATTTCCTCTGCATACGGAGTCAACCTTGACAAAAGAATGTTCGATAGAATTTTGTATTTAACCTTATCCTCTTCCTTTCCTAAGAAATGTCCGCGTGGAGCACGACGTGGCCGCCTCGAGCACTGTCCGCCTCAATCACGGCCGCTACAAGCACGGAACCAGCTGGATAAGTCTGTTGGATGTTTAGCTTGTTGCTATTGTGATGTATCCTACAGATATTGTTAGAGATTTTTCTACTTTAGAATTCTTTGAAGAAACCTAGCAAGGCATTATTACCACTAACTACCGACGTAGGAAACAGTCTCTGAGACCCGGATACAAGGTTAGGGGGGTTTTGATAGACTTCTGCCCACTGGAGTTGGGGTCGGCGATAGACGCTTCTACGTTGTTAGTCCTACTAAACTTGTTCGGCATTACGGTTTACAACAAAATTTAATTTGAGTTGTTCCCGCGATTTCGGTGAGAAGAAGTGATGCATTGCTATTACCCTAGTACTTTCCGAATCAAAGCTCTTCATAGGATACAGTAAAGACATCTGTATGTTTTGTAATAATAAATTACTTTCATCGTTATAAAAAATTCAGCCCCAGGCGAGTGACTTTTATTCAGGTGTCGCCGTGACACTGCCAGTTACAAACAAGTTTTGCTTTCTAGGAACAACTAATATTCGATCGTCGTCGATCAGACGTGGATCACGGAGCAGTAGAATCGACTTCCGAATCCACTGGGGAAAACTAGCTCTCTTCTACTCAGAGATATGGCGCACCTGAGCCGAGGCAAGGAGACCAGGGTCAGTGTTTACTCCACAGGGCCGGTGTCGGTTTTCGGCAAGTTAAAACGCTAGACTCGTGCCCCTCCTGCAGAATTAGATATATTATACAACATTTTACCACTACTAGTCATTCTTTACGGAGTAATTAAGAACGAAATGTGTGCAGACCACGTCCGTGTGTCCTCCTGTGTGTCTGTTAGTGACTAAACCGCTAACCGTTTGTCGGATTTTCCTAAAATTATGTATGGGAATTCTTTAGAACACGTCGAGCAAGCGCTAGTTTGGTGAAAATTGGTTCAGTGACAGTCAGGGCGTAAATGAAATTTTACCCGCGCTTTCCGCATTTATTGACCGATTTGGATGAAATTCTATGGAGCAGCTGCAAATTTCGTGAAGACCGGTCAGATAAAACCATACTTTACGTAAGGGCGTTAACGAAATTTTGCTCTGCTTTCTATATTTTTATTCCAGTTTGGACAAATTCGGTACTGGAGATAGCTACCACAATTTATCGAGTGACTCTTAGTTTCGTGAAAATTAGTGCAGTGCAAACCACGCTTTACTTAAAGCTGTAAATGTATTCTTATCCTTTATCCAATATGCTTAAAATTCTATAAAAGAAATGTGCACATAATGGTAGTGAGCATTTATGGGTTTAGTAAAAATCTGCTTACGGAAGGCAGTACTTTCGTTATGGGTGTAATCGAAATGACATTTAAGCGTGTGCCGTGAAACCTTATAACATTTGAAAATAATGAATGCCGTGGTGAAGTCTCTGCACTCCATAACGGAGTACATTAGTTGCCGGCCTGTTTGTTTCTAACAACTAATGAGAAGCAGGCCTCGTGTGTGCTACATGGCATGGGTTGCTTTCCCAGCACATTCCTATTACCGATGTTGCTGTCCTTTCACAGAGTGTGTGTGTTTGCAGGTGAAAGCATTCTCTGTGCGTAAGGCAGATACATAAGATTCACAACCCACATATTTCAGATTCCTTTCCTTCAGCCGTGCTAGTTACAGCAAAAATACCAACTTCGGCGTGACAGGCTTCGCTTCCCAACTCGGGGCGTGACACAGTAAAAATTTGTTTATGCAGCACAACTGGGAACTATGGCATGCCAATAGCCTGAATGATGATTTATGGAAAACAGTTTTAATGTCAGCTACAATTAAGGAACTGATGTCTGTGAGAGATGAACAGTATCAACTATAGGGGTGTAAATCACAATGGACTGTATGGAAAAATAAGCCACTGGAGCGAACTTACTGCTAAAAAAAGCCAGATAAAGGAAATGTGTTGCTACATGTACGAAATCGGAATTTTCACACTGATTTTATTTTAAATAAAGGCTTGTGGTATTATGTCCTGTAGTGTGCAATGTTGTCACAAGCGCATGTGGGGACCCTGCTGCCTCTGCCTTCGCTTGTGTGTAACCAGAAATTTCCTTCGGAACGTCGGTAATAACCTACGAACCGCAAGGTGTCGTAACACAGAAGGCCGCAGCCTAAGCTTTGTAGCACGAGGCTAGAGGTTGTCAAGGTGGTAAATATAAAGACTACGGCAGGGGTGAACAAATCCTGGGCGCCAGGTCGCCCGGGCTACTACATTTATATTGTGGCGCCTAATGTTTGTGGGTCCTCAGCGTGGAGCTTGCTTCATGTTACCCTTCTGTCTCCTAGAATTTTGAGGTAGCTTCTAGATTGTCGGAAAATTTGTGTACCCCTGGAATACGGCCTTCAGGGTATGACACAACGTAATTAGATAAGCAACAACATTTGGGAGTAAACTTGTCTGCTTCTTCGGATACAGCCCTCAAAGCACTGGTGTCTTGTCTACCAGACTATAAGACGTATCATCCCAGAAAACTGATGTGAATATAACACAGCAACTTCGCATATGAGATTTAGGGTTCTGATTGCTATGAAGCTTTGTATTGTGATCTTCAAAATTATGGCACCGTGAGGTCTGGTAGGCGATTTTAGACGTTTCGTAGGAACATAGTGCCCCAGTCTTCGGCATATAAGCAGATGAAGGCAGTATGCTTCCTCGAAACATTTCTAACCAAGTGTCTACACGGTGTCAGTTACATACTGAAGATCACAATATGGGTGCTATTACATGCTTAAATATTTATTATAGATTAAAGTGACAAATTATACAACTGATAAAATCCGTTCAATTCAATGCAGCAGGGACCTTCTTGAGAGGCTAATAGTTCCTCAGTTAGTCGAGAAATTCTTGCATTTTATGGAACCGGAAAGTTTATTACCTTGTTCAGAAGAGCCCCAACTATTCCCTGTCCTGAGACAGAAGGATCCAGTCTACATCCTCCCATCCTATTTTTTAAGATTTATTTGACCATGATCCTCTCATCTTCCCGTACGTCTTCCAGGCGGTCTCTTTCCTTCTAGTATCCCCATCAAAAGCCCCGTCTGAATTTCTCTTTTCTCCCTGACATTCCACATGACCTCCGCGTCTTCTCTTGTAGTTCCTAACCCGAATAATAAGTGTTTGGTGAGGATAGCTTACAAATCATGAAGCCTGTCGCTAGGCAGTGTCTCTTGCCCGCTGCTCCTTTATTTTTCTTAGACCGAATCTTCCCCAGCACCCCATTCTCGAACCACCTTGGTTGCTGACTACAAAACAATACACACCAAGATATAAAACAGGGTATAAATTATGACTACAGCATATGTAATGCTACACAATTAATGAGGCGCACAACCTAAGAGTGTGACGAAGAGTATGAACTACCTGAAAAGCATATTTTATTCAAGTTTAAGAAACCAAGTTTTAGTGTACCAATTTTTAGTGTTTTAGCTATCTGACCCTTTAGTACAAGCCTCATGAAAAAAGAACAAGGCAGCATACGAAGATAGCACATCGAGTATATCAGAAGAAAAAACATTGGCGTATTCCCTGAAGATGACGAGGTGAAGCGTCGAAACATGTCGGATTGAAGCTAAAGCAGTTGAAATAGAGCATTTAGTTGGTTATAACATAGCAATTAATGTTACGACAGTGCACGGAATTAGCAGTGTTAAAACCTCAGCCTATTTTCTTCTCTTAATGTCCACGATTTCTGGCACCGATTCAATGGATAAAACCTTTTAAGTTACGAGAATTGGCGTTAACATTACGAACACAGCATCGGTGTATAGCTGTACTGTTGACTCACACAGTTGATCCCAATCTGAAACTCTATTCCAGCATTCATACCTTGTAGTTTATGATGCTTTGTCACTGCATAGATTCACGTTTTGCACATATACATCTTCAAAAGAAAACGTCACTGTGAACCTGATCGGAGTAATTACATCTAATTAGCTGTTTGAAGTACTTGTAATTGCAGGTAAAATGCTTGTAGTATCGCAGTCCTGAAGTCCATCACGTTTGCTTTTGCGGAGAGCAGTTAATCAGCAAAGAAGTCAAATAACCAAGTATTTACCTGGTACGTCCGTCGTAGTTTTTAGCAAGAATGTGTAATGCATTCACATCTTCGATATGCCGTTTTGTTCCACTTAATGTAGGTTATCAACTGGTGGCGCGTGGTTCGAGGCAGTACTTGCAGAGTAATTTCATATTCATGTACAAGTAAGAGTATCCAGACTGCAGTATCGATTCGGAAGGAGCTCGATAATTCATAGACATCAAGCACAAACATAACAAAGCTTGGCATATTACATAACATTCATATTACACGTCAAGCCATGTGTATCACTTGTTTATAGTGGCTGCTTTGTCACCAGGTTTAATTAAAACTTCTACGTTCTTCCGACAGACTGCAGTTAATGTGTTTCGTATGATTCTCAGAACAAACACCGATTATTCCCGAGACCGGATGTGTTTACTGCGCCGTAAATTTCATCCCAGAACAGGCCATGAAGGACCAGAGGGGGGAGTAGAGGTATAGCATTATTCTTTCTTTAACCTCGGCGCTAGATGGGGTGGGTGGTCAGCGCCACACCCCGGCCACTCTACCCCGGAAAAGAAACCAGATAACTATTGTATAGGATGCTGGGTGGGCCCGAGGGCCGCTCTGGACGTGTAAGGAAAATCTCGCCATCTGCCGGGATTCGATCACTGGACCGTCCAGCACGTAGCGAGTCTTTATCCTGACTATCCTCTCCTGTTCCCCGTTTGTTGCTCCACACGAAATGACTTTATAAATAAAACTCATAGGGTTATTTGTATCTCCGACGTGATGTGGAAGATTGTCTAAATATACTGACAAAAATATACGAGGTTATTACATTTAATATTATCAAGTCCTTAAATGACATTCAAATATGCCTATTACTAACATCAGTTTCTTCTGTTTAATTTTGCATGTCTTTCTAACCCTATTTCTGCGTTAACCTTGATCTAAATCGAACTAACTGATGATCGGTAACGGATGTACTTCACCAGATTTTAATGACTTATAACATATTACCTAGGTACGTTTTATCTGTGACTTCACACGATCTACAGAAGATGTTCAGTCGCGACCGAAGAATGCCGGAGACTTAGTAAGCAAGTGATACGTACCTACACAGCTTGACTTGTGCCTAATGATTGGTTCCAATATAGTGAATTTAGTTAATATGGGACGGGATAAGATAAATTTAATAGCCTGTCATTTATTTTTCATAGAAATGCTTTAACTTAATAAGGCACATTTTTCATCATACCTTCACCGAAGGGTTTGGTAGGCTATAGCATTGTCTCGCTCTTTGTCCCGGGCAGGGTCACTGGCTACTCTGTCTGCGGTTTGCAGGGTTTTTCTAAGTTCCTCAAGACGAATGTCAGGATGATATAAATTAGGCTACAACCCTTTGCTCCCAGATTCTTTTCAATTCACTATTTATGGACGAACCTAAGTTACTTACAGTGTCATAAAATAAAATAGGAAAAAACAATATCCTTAAACTCATTTGTCACTGAGTACCTCTCTCAAATAACAGAACTGCTTTAGCGAAACGAGTTTCGTTGTTCACCTTTGCTGTGCTCTGTCATCAGTTGTACGACGTAATCTTTGAATTTCTCATATGTGTTGAATCATAATGGTCATTATTGCCTTTTGTATAAAAAGTCATTATCAACATGAATGTTTTATTTAAATACGCAACTGTGTGTTTTCTAAATCAACAGACAGAAAATCGGGTGAACGTCAATAGACATTTAAGATACACAGGCGACGTTGTGAAATTATTCACACTGTGCACTTAAATACCATTTCGCCTTGTAGACCTATTTCGTTTAAAACGTAGAGGCAAAGTGATAAACTAATAACTATATTTCCCACCTGTTATAACATTAAAAAATCTCATATTCCCACACCAGTGTGAATGAGTTTCGTATTATTTGAAAGAATAATTTTTGCTTAATCAGCATGCTCAGTTGCTCTTTATAAAGGAGATGCAGTGTTTTCTATGAGGCAGAAATGGAATTTTTAAATATTACTTAGACAACGTTAATTCCTTTCGCAGTTAAAAGTTCAGGCACGTATGAACAAATGTCTCAAGTGACATCCATTTGTGTCAGAATGACACGTGGGCCTAAGCGTATGCCATGTAATTTGTATTATGAACTCTTTTGTGCAATGAGTTTTTTATGACCAAAAAAATAGACATATTAAGTTTGATGGTGACTAGAATTTATTATTGTACAAACTCTAACCGAAATGCTTTCGCTAGTTTCGCAGAATAAATCTCCCAATTATGTGTTTATTTGGTGAACTCTAAGCAAACAGTCTCCTTATCTAAATACGTAATGAAAAGGTGTCTGTGTTTCAGTGTGTGGCAACCGTAACTCCTCACAAAATATAGGTACGGACTTGAAATTTTGGCGGTTTTTCTAGTGTGAGTATGAGATGTGCCTTGCCGAATATAATAAACATTGGGGTAACTGTGCTTTAATCAGCATTCCAGCTTTGTACTTTGCCGATGACGTCTATAAAGATGTCTCTGAAGAATTTTTCAAATTCCTGGAGTGAATATTCGGTGAAATTTTCATTTCATGGTATCCCTCAAGGGCACCAAACTGTTGAATTGAAAGGTTACCTCTAGAAATAAATGCTAGAGGCGGGAATTGTCAAATTTTCCCGTTGACATTTGAATGGACTTTTTAGTATATAGTAAACTGTTTGACGCATGAACACAGAAAACGGCTTACTGAAATGGGTTGCAAGCGCTACGAACCTTGCGCTGTGCTAGAAATCTGTAGATAATTGGAATTAATGGTACATGTGCTTCGAGTGTTGTAACAAACATTCAGTATAATGGTAGTGCACATGAAGCAACACTGAACTGTCATGACATAACGACAAATGATAACTAGGCTATGTCACGACCCCTATGTTGCCCAACGCCGATCAGGGGTCTTCATGGTGCACTATCGGTTGATACGGTTTCAGCGGGGAAGGGCATGTATTGTTTATTTAACCTTTTAAAGCCTAGCGGTTATTTTACTTGCCACCAGGCTTAACATTCAACAATTCTAAGTGTTTCTCGCATTGAGTTTACGTGGTTTGTATGGCTGTCAGAACAAACAGTGACTTTTGGCTTAAGCAACACTAACAGATAGGTTTTTTCTAACTGAGAGGGAATGTGTTTACTGCGCGGTACGCGCTGAGTCCTTATATAAAATAAGACACGTTTCGTCTTTAAAGGGTTAAAGCAGCTGTCAGTGTTTAGAGTAGCCTATATTGCGTCAGTGGTAGATGTGACTATGGAATACTGTTGGAGAAATCTCAGCCATTTCGTGTTAATTTGCGGCAGCATGATTGGCTGAAACGTCGGTAACAATTTACCACTCACCACGGCGTAACATTTCAGAAGACTTGAATCTTCAATAACACCGCTGTGAGAACCCCAGACCTCCAGAATGAGACTCTTCGTTATTGGGTTATCTCTGTATAGTCCCTCTCTTGATGCGAGACTTTGTGGAGAAAATAACAAGAGTTTGCCTTTCTGCTTACAATTAGTTAAGCATGCCGTACAGACGGAAATATTTACAAATTCTTAATTTGGTGTTTGAGGAAGGTAGACAGGGCCTATGTTAACTTCAGGCCCTGGACGTTTTATTGTCGGCGCTGTAGGAGGGCGGGTAGGCACGAATCCTTGTGGACTTCGCTTGTCATATAGCGGGCTTGGTAGAATGGTAATATTCTTAGAAATTCGATTTGAGGACCTGAGGAACAGAGCCCTTATAGGAGATCCGAAGTTCTCATAGCAGTGAATGTTAACCCCTTTAAGGCTAGTAGTTACTTTATGTACCACCAGGTTTAACATTATACATTCTGCGCTCTGCCCACGGAGTACATTTTAGTCTGGATCTCAGAGCAAACATCGATTGTTCCCTGTGCAGCATTGAGTGATTTGTTTTTATGATGGAGACGCAGTGGGCTTAATGCGCAATACAAACCAAACCTTTGGACATAATTGACGTTAATGTTAACCTTTAAAGGGTTAAGACTGCGGCCTTTTGGAGTGTTACAGAAGTTACCTACATACATACATAAAAGCGGAAGAAGTAAATTTCTATCTTTCCCTGTCAGGACAGCAAACAAGACCTATAGTTACGGATACACATGACAGGTGGCAATAACTGCCAAGAAAACTGTCATTATGAAGTCGTCAAGAGCTACTGATACTTTGATCGGTATCGCAGCTCTGATCTTTCCTGATAAAAATTATATCTGATTAGCAGCGCCCCTCAATCTATCTTTCTGTCATTCAAGAAATTTTCAATTCATAGTGTGTGTATTCAGCAAAACTGTAATTTGACCCTTTAACTCAAGGGCTATAATGTATTAGAGTGTGTCACTGGAAACGCTGTATGTGGAAATATTTTGGGGCAGTCTTTAAAGTTTTTCAGTTAAAATTTCAGTAGGCTTTTTACTATTAAATCGCAATATTCAGTGCAACAAAATACACTATATTGTTTCCAGATATTTGCATTATAATAGCTTGTTTATCACTCTACATGTTTCGATCCCTTATGGGATCATCATCAGGGACTCACACTGAAGTAACACTTCACGAAGCTGAACTAGCAGTCCACATACACAATAAAAAGATGCAAAAAGTCAATCAGTTAAAATGCAGGCGTTTCTTTGGTAGTGGATCCTGGTTTACTGTGTTATGGAGACTGCCTACTTATGTAAGCAAGGAAAAGGCAGTACTTTTTACTATTCTTCACATAAAGTTTCCGATCTAAATAACATATTCTATTCCCGATGCTCTCAATAAAGAAATTGGAATTTAGTGTGCAACTTGAAGGCATATATGAGAGCTGGTGTATAAATCTATGCGTTGCTGATCTTGGAACTAGAATAACGGAGTACTCGACTTTACGTCCCGGCCGCTTTAGCCCCGTACGCGTTGGATAGGAGGGTGGGTGGGACCCTGTGCCTGTCTTGAAGCTGTGAAAAAACAAACGTCTTTGCTGCAGCCGGGAGTTGAATCCAGATATCTTACTCGTTCCGACCACGTCTTAAACGACCGAGGAGTGAATATTTTAATTAACTCCGTAATGCAAATTCCGTAAGGACAGAAGTCATTCAGGCAGTCAGAAAATTCCCTCCCTTTCATGAAATTCCACATCAGCCCCTATACTGACACACAAAAGTCCACATCGCTTTCTTACTGTAAAATCCTCCTATAAATATACTGTCATAAAGCCACTGTCTGTTATATCACTTGCGTCACTTACCGTGTTAAACTTATTATTCATTCGTAAATAAATTTTGCTTTGGTTTCTAAAGCTGCCATTATTATGACACTTGAACAATGGAAAGTATTTTGCCTATGCTTCGTCTTCGTAACGTTGCAGTTGCATTTAATAGCTACTTTACCAAGAGTATTCAGGCACTACATATGTGTGTATTTCTGTGGAAACTTTTACTAGAAACTCTGTGCGTAGAACACGTAGCTCCAACATACACAGATCACGCCACAACTTATTCAGCGCAGTGTGTTCACTTAGAGAATGTAGCCCTACAACATAATCAGACATTACAGGAATGCTTATATTTCATCGGATTTAAGACAGCTGAGTAGATGTTTCAATGCAAATTTGATTGCATATCACAACTTTGTGCGTCTAAGTTGAACACACTTTTATATATCGCATTTTATCGTATGTTTTTATACATATACGAGCTGCATTCTTTGAGGACATGCTTAGTGTCACATGCGTTCCTTGTACATATGTTTCTCCCTGACGATCGCCCACACAGGGCCGAAACATGTAGAAGATTTTAATGATATATAATGATATTGTAAACAAACAACTATAGTGTATTTATTTGAATTTTTTAATAATTGACTAATACACGGAAATTAAGGAACTTTGAGGATGTTTGACAGCAAAGTGCTGAAGAAAATATCTGGACCTCGGAGAGTGGTAGTACCAGGAGGATGGGCAAAAATACCTATTGAGGAGCTTCATAGTTTTTCATTTCACAGAATATTATTGAGATCATAAAATCGAGGACAAAGAGATGAGCGTGTGTGAAGCGCACATGTCAGATAAAATATGGTCATGAAATCCGTTTGGAGAAAAAGGCAGGCGTATAAGTAGGAGGTGAATATTAATATGCAGCTTAAAGGAGGCTGAAGAAGATTGCCCAATGGTATGCGTTCTGCGACAAATACTGTGACGGTATTTAGGTCAAGGCTAATAAGATGGGCTAGACATGTAGCTTGCAGAGGAGAGGCGAGAAATGCCCACATACTATTAGAAGGAAACGTGAACAGATATACATAACATAATATTTAAACGACATATTTTCAACATAATATGTTGCTTGAGGTCTGTGTAGTATACACGACGTTTTGATAACCGGTTCTGTTGTCTTTTTCAGTTTATTAACTCTTTAAAGTTTGAGATTAACGTAAATTATGACTGAAGATTTAGCCCTCATCGTAAAGTAAAACACCGTGCCTCGGTTATAAAAACCAATCAGTTAACGCTCTTTGTTCTGAGATGCTTAAAAAACACACAAAGAAAATGTGTAGGCAGTCTATAGAATATATGAATGTTAAACGTGATACATAAAGTAACCCGTAGGCTTTAAAAGACTCTCATTATACTGACAGCAGCACCACTCAGGATCGAAGTGAATCTATCAGCCAGACCACTTAAATACTGTATCAGTTGTCACAGTGCAGTACATGCGTGGTTTTTACGGTGATGAATTATTCGCCCGTACTTTCGTCTATTTTTCAATATATTGTTTATGTTAAGGATACCGAAATGATGATAAGATACGACCATCTTCTCCCGGAAGTTAATGGGTTCCCCACGTTGGTCATCACTCATGTAACCGCGTAGGGTGACTAATGATTTAATCTAACCCCGTTATGTGTATATTCGTATTTCATAACAATAGAAATCTGAACTGAAAGGAGTACAAATATTTTTCTCTATACCCGGCGATGTTCATTTCTTGCAGGTACAAATCTATTTTGGTAAAGCCAGTTACTATAGTTACCATTTTGCTTCTACTTTTATGAAGCCTTAAATACTGACCATACTTACCCAAATTTTGCTCTAGTGCAATTTCATGTGAGCGCTTTTTATTTAATTTTTGAAGATTAAAAGTGCTGACCCCTGAATTACGGCGATTCGACTTGAGATCCTCCACTTTTGCAACCTTATGACATTAAAAAACACCGAGGGTAACGATAAAAAGTCGTATTTTCGGCAAGTACATGCATAGACGTAACTTGGCTAAAAGTATTTGTGGCGGGGGGGGGGGGGGGCGGACAAAATCAACCGTAGATATTAGGAACTTTAATTTACACAGAAATCAAGTTAGAAAAATAAAAAGAATTAAATGTAACGCAGGTTTTTCTTTTTTTTCTGTTTTTGCACTACCAAAATAATCGTTTAAATGTATTCTTCCCCTCTTCAACTCAGTAGCAAAAAAAAAGTATTCTTAGGTAGAAAAAATATTGGAGGGGCATTTGCCCCCTTGCCTCCCAAGTTACGCTTATGAGTACATGCATAAAAGCTTTCCAAAATCAACAGTTTCAACTGAGTTCCACCAGCACTAAGTGGATCCTCCTCCAGTCTCAAGCGAATCCTCCCAAACTAGTCCTCCTCTGGTATCTTGTAATGAATTTAAAAGTCTGACGATCCAGCGCTCCTCCCCCCATCCCATCGTAATTTCTTAACTAAAACTCTCCCCTGAAGTACTGAAGATGAAGAAACTTCATTAATGGCAATTTTGTGGTACGTGTAAGAATGTTTAATTGTAGTTGAAGTGATTTACCTGTGAAATAAGTGTTCGTATCTGCTCAGTAAACGTTTGTACAAGCTTGTACAGACTTTTTGTTTTATCCTCAGGTTATTTTCTTGATCAATCCGCAATGTATGTTATGAAATATATTTTCAGGGACGAAAGTCCAGGTTATAAAATTGCGCTTATGGAAAGTAAGGGTTCGACTTACGACGGCTGACTTTGCGACTGTCGTCAAGGAACCAGTTAGGTCGTACGTGCGGGGTTTGTGTATTTACATAAGAAAATTAAAGTAAGATTTTACGACTGACGTGAATAATATTAAAATTAATTAAATCAAGCAATTTTAATTTTGTGTAACGTGACCACTCATGGAAATATAATACGTGTAATCTGGAGCTTAGCTTTGTTGTAACCGTTAAAAGTTTAGTCGGGTTTGATCTCAGTCATACATGCCATTAAATATCCTTGGAATCAACGAACCAGTCGATACATCGTAAATGTTACTTCTGCAGTAAGGCAATATAGCAGTTTCTGCAGTAGAATCAATAGCAGTTTATGCAGTGGAACAGCGTGTTTCGCACAATATTGAAAGTCCCCGCCCCCCGCCTTGTGACTGATAGGAGAGTGCTGATAGGTATATACATATATATATTTGCATTGAGGAGAGACAGGCTCAGTTCTGTGCTGAAGTTCTAAGTGTGTCACAGTCATTCACTTTCATACACCCATGCTAACACGCGCCTTTCTCGTCAGTAGTGCCTGAGGAACGTTACAGCCTTCTACAGCACTTTCTGAACACGCTATAACATGTGTTTTGTTTCTAGATTCTTTTTACTTCCGAATATGTCTTCCATACTGGTTCCGTATTAAGTGCCTACAGCTTTTCTACCGTACAGGTAAGTTACTGTCAAGAAACCTATCTTATTGTTTCATTGTTACTACTGCTGCTACTACTACTACTATTACTACTACTACTGCTGCTGCTGCTGCTGCTACTCTACTACTTCTATTACTGCTACTGCCACTAACATCACCACCACCACTCTACCTCGACATCAGTCTAAATATATGAAAAAGTCAGAATGAATAGGTCAACTTCATTATTAAATATTTGCTTTATGTAAATTTTGACGGAAGATTAAAACAACCATTTATTCTAAAGATTCTTCATCATAAATATTCCCAAAAAAATTCAAGGCCTCCGACATTCTGTGATACTTGTCCATTGCGAATATACGTATACTACGATCCTTAACCACATTATTATTATTATTATTATTATTATTATTAAATTCTTTGGTATAAGACTTCGTATTCTGTTTATACAAAATGACAGATTGTTTTTGTCTTATAGCTCAGTTTTGGCTTGAATTCAGGCCATAGTCAGGATAACTGTAAAAAATTATGTACCAAGGAACATCAAAAGATATTACTTTCATATTATTTTTAGTATATGAAATATTAATTGTTGTGTGACTTCTTTTATGCGTAGTTAGTATCCGAGACGCTAGTATATTAACTACACAGTACACAAAGTCACACAGTTACTATTTAGTATATTAGGAGCAATCTTAACGTAACATTTTCTATGTTGAAAATTAAAATTCTACGGGAAGCCGAGGCTTACGGTGGGGTCTAGTGCACTGATAGTGGTGGTGGTGGTGGTGGTGGTGGTGGTGGTGGTGGTGAAGAGGAAGACGAATGGAAGGATGACGATAGTGATGATATGAGGATTCATATCTTCTGGGATGTGAAGCTCTGTCGCTGGATGAGTGAATCCCGACATTACGAAGGAAGGCAGTGGAATCGAAAGGTCAGACGCATTCCACAACGATGCAGGATGTTATCCCAGGCGACCAAAATCCTTAGAGACAAAGCTGTGAGGTCCTCAAACCTGGCAGTATTTCAACGTTATATAAAAGTATTGAAGGTTTCAACACCTCCATGTTAAATGCAATATAATGCCTTTGTGACATTCCTCTACAGTTAGCCTAAAGATGGCTCGTATTCAAGCCGAAATATGCAGCTAAAAACAAAGAACAAGTCGTTTTATTAGTCAAGTTGTATTAGACTGACGTGCCACTGTGATCTGTATTACTTTATTTTAGGTGTTAGATACGAAGTAAAAAGAGATCCTTACGCGGAGAACGTCTGTCCGTGACTTAGTATTAGGGACAAACCCATTTGTCAGATTTTCAAGAAATTCAGTACCGGACTACTTTGCAGTAAGTTGAAGAGCACGCATGAGTTTCTTAAACTTCGGCGCAGTGAGAGTTACACGTCACTGAAGGGCCTGAGTGAAAATATACCGATAATTTTCATATTTACTGACCGACCTGAGTGAAATTTTGTTTAGAAAACCTCTGCATGGTGCCGTGTAGCACGTATGAGTTCCATTAAAATCGTGACGTAAAAGCTGTACTTTATTTATGCTGTAAATGCAATGTTTCCTAGTTTCTACATTTTCGCCTGATTTTGATAAAATTCGGTATCAAAAACTCCATACATTGTCACTGAGTAATAATTAATTCCGTAAAAATCGGTTCAGTGTAGGCATACTTTAGCTACGGGTGCAAATGAAATGTACACATTCTTTTTACATTTTAGGTTCAATTTTAATAAAATTCGGATTTGGAAGTGTCAAAGAATAACTTAAGCGATTGTGAGTTTCGCGAAAGTAGGCACGGTGAAAGTCATAATTTACGTAGGGGTGTAAATGAATTTCTGTCCGTACTTTCTGTATTTACTATTCGAATTGAATGAAATTACGCAGAAGAAATCTGAACATAATTCTGTCAAGCATTTGTGAAGTTCGTAGAAAAAGGGCGCAAGACACGCCATAATCTTCTTGAGGGAGTAAATTAAATTGAATTTGACGCATGTACGTACCGTGATGTCTGTAGTATTTAGAATGTAAGGAACGCCTTAGCAAAGTATGTGTATTACATAATGAGGTACACAATGTGCAGTCTTCTTCATTGATAATTTATTGTGCGTTATAGGTGGTGAGATTAATCGAAACGGAAAGCAAAAGAGGTATTTGATGTTATTCCTGGACCGCTGTTGTCGTATCGCAGATTATTGTCCAATTTTGTTTTATGGCGCTGCATAACATTCTTGCTTAAGTCAGTCTCCTTCGTACGATGTTTTAATACTTGTACACACAAAGAAAGAAAGAAAGAAAGAAAGAAAGAAAGAAAGAAAGAAAGAAAGACAGAAAAAAGAAAGAAAAAGAGAGAGAAAGAAAGAAAGAAAGAAAGAAAGAAAGAACGGAATAAACAAAAACAAACAACTTCAGTTATATTACTGAAACAGAAGTGAATACGCCTGCATTATTTTGTGTCCACATTTGTTATTTCATATATTTCTCTAGGGAATTCGAATTGGGTGGTAGATTCTCTTAACATGGTCTAGGTTAATTTAATTTACATTTGTGTTAGATCTTATAGGCACATGTAAAACACGCATTTTGAGTAATGGTGTCATGCTTAGCATCTATGTCCACCCTGCCCCGTTTAACGTTAGTAATTATCACACACTATGAAAGGCTAAATAACCTCTGAGGCGGATAAACTGACTCAGGAGCGTCCAACCTTCTTTTGGAAAGGGTACATAGGCACAACCCTTGTGGGGTGGTTCGCGAGCAGCACGTGTAAAAATCTCATTAAGTGGTATATCTAAGCGCGTAAATTATTGTGTAATCTTTTCAGGCCATACATAATTTACAAATGTGGTTACTGGTCACATAACACAACCCGTGGGCCCGCAGCTTTGACACCCGTGAACTAATCAATGGAGCCGACTTCTCAGGTAGCCAGGAAATTCTCGTCATCTTCAGCATCAGCTTCCAAACCTGTGTTAGACCATGTGGTCTGTTACGGTCTTGAGCCTTCTTTTTGCCGGATACTCTGTAGATCTGCCTCGAGGCGCGTACTGAAGAATTTGTTTCTTCTATCCATTCTGTTGACATGATGCCTACAGTTCTGCCTTTGTTTACCAATGTATTCTAGCACAGGTTCTGTCTTGAATTCTTCCATTACGGAAATTCTGGTATTTTATGAAATCCGGAAGTTAATTCCCGTGTTGACAAAAGCCAGCGTCTTGTACTAAACAACACAGTGTTTCAGGAATGGGATTTATTTCCCTTCTCAGTTAAGAGTGTGAACTATACTAGACGATCTGTGAGTGTGAAGGCTTCTACTAAGTTGGGTGCTGTAGAAAGGGCTAAGTCAAGTGACTGAATACAGCCTTTTTTGTCGAACCGAGATCAGTAATGTATTTGCCTCTGCACGCTGTCACATCGGGGCGGAAAACAGATCTAGTACAGAAGAGCGTACCTTTTTTTGGAATAACAGGTAAAGGTACAACTAAATATGCCCTATGTACACCATGACGGCATATACAGTATAGGGGGAGTAGAAGTATAACTCCAATTATTCTTAACCTCAGCACTAGATGGCGGTAGCTGCACTCCCCAGACCCCTTTCCCCGTGGATAGCTCAGTCAATGGACACGAAAGCGGGAGGCTCTACTGTTGAGGACTGATCGTCTATATATTCCCCGTTCCTGGCTGGTTCTCCCGAACTTTTCCCTTTCGCCTACACCAAAACATAATGCTGTATTCTGGCTCTTAGCCAATACGGTGCATTATGTCATCAGTAGCCGTGAAGTGATAACGTTTTTAGACTACCTGGACTTCATGCGAAGGGTCGGGTGGAAAACGTACAGGTGGCGGAAACGTACAGTGCTTTATGGGAACTATTTGGATGTTTGTACTTAGGACCAGTTTCGCCCTATCCGTATAACGACGCACATGTCGTGGGTAGATTCGAGTCAATGGGGAGGCAGAAAGCAGGCATGAGGATGTTCTTCTTCTAAGTTGTGTGGCAATGATGATAGGTGCTGATACATGTAACATGTAACAACTTTTATTTGACAAATAAAGTGAGTAGACAAAAAAAAGTCGGTATAGTGACTTAGAATACGGGCTGGACGATGCGGGGTTCGATTCCCGGCAGGAGCAGATACTTTTCTCTATCCCTAAACATCCAGACCGGCCCTGGGATCCAGCTAGCCTCCTATTAACCTTTTAAAGACGAAACGTATCTGTTTTATTTAAGGACTCAGTGCGTACCGCGCAGTAAACGCTCTGCATCTCGGTTACAAAAACAATCTGTTAATGTCGTATAAGGCAAAAGTCGCTGATTGTTTTGACATCCACACAAAACACATTGAGGCAATGTGAGCACCATGTAGATTTTTTGAATGTTAAACCGGGTAGTACGTGAAGTTACCGCTAGGTTGTAAAAGGTTAAATGGGTACCGGCGGCTCTTCCCTCCGCGGATAAAACAGTCGTGACATGAAGCTGACTATGACTTCAACTTAGTGTTGAGGTTAAGAATGATTAGAGCTACTGTATAACTATACTTCCCTTTAATGCGTTTATGGCATGGACAGGGGCAAATTTATTTTTTTTAACACTAGACCCTGGGCATTCCGGACACCGAGTAATCCAAAGTTTAATATACCATCGTTAGTACCCTTACAAATGGCATCATTCGACACTTCCGCATTTTGCTTCATTAATGTCCATTTGAAAATTATTTGTACAACCTACACCTGGATCTTCCAATTTGTTTTCCGATTAAACTAGTGGTTCTTAATCTGGGGTACATGCAACCCCTAGGGGTAAGAGATATGCTTTCTGCGTGTGCACGACATGCCAAAACTCTCTTAATTTCTTTGTGAAATTAGTATCGCTATTTAATTGTCTCTTTTAATTTACAGTTATGCTATAGCTGATGTTAGAAGAGTGACCTACTTTACCGATGTTTGATGTAGGGCCGAGAACGAGGCGCGAGCTGCTGTAAAGGCTGGGAACCAGTGGACCGAACTTCGTGTGTATTTCCCGTCACTCTCATACGTGCTACGTAGTAATAATATCCAGCTGTACACTGATAATGAATACTGTCCCCGCACAACGCACTTGTGAGCGAAGATGTGAAAGCATTTATTGTACGTGTTACTTTGTTGCAATAGGAATTCAGGTTGTTTGGAAACTCCAACCATATGTATTACAACAACACGTCGTACAGCAATTCAGCGCGTTCCTGGACGACTGTGCGCCTGACTTTTGACATTATCTATGAACATGCAATGTGTAACATCAGCATTTGCCTCTACGTCACGCGGCTGGGTCAGCTGAAATATTTAAGCCATGTCAAGGAGGAGTGTGCGACACTACGTTGACATATTCATTAAGTGAAGTGTATTATGAGACTTTTCATTATGTGGTTCCAACTCAGATAGCTTTAATATGAGTCATAGTAGTCTGAAAGTTAATATCTAGACGCACTAAAATAAGGGGTTTTGTTAACAGGAATTCCACAGTAACGTCAATGTAAACCTAAAACAGATGTTTTGGTGTGTTATTTAACTTTATATTCATCATCCCAGTTGGCGTTCAGATACAGGATTCTTTCTCAAGGAAGCGATCAGTCACAGCCAACCTCTCGTTTTGATTTTTATTTTAGAGCTACCAGGTTTCGGCTTTCATGAAGCCTGAAGATGGCTTAATGGAAGCCGAAACGTGGTAGCTTAAAAATAATAATCAAGACAAGAGAGGTTGGCTGTGACTGATCGCTTCCTTGAGAAAGAATCCTGTGTTATTTAACGACCGTGTCAATTGCTAAGATTAATTATACGTACAGCTTCGGTGATAGGTGAATGCATGTGAAGCAGCGTGGACTCATGGTGACAGGGGACAACCGAAGTACTCGGAGAAAAACCTGTCCCAATGCCACTTTGTCCGCCGCAAGTCCCATATGGACTGCATGGAATTGAACCCGGGTCTCCGTGACGAGAGACCGGCAACTAACCGCTTGAGCCACGGCAAGGCCAAAATAAGGGTTATACAAAAGTGAAACGTATTCCAAATATTACCAATGGTACCCGCCTGCTAAGTGAATGTACGTTTTGAGAACAGAATGTTGCTGAAGTGCTTGGTAATCTACATAGACTAAATGTTTATTTGTATAGCATGGTCTCTTAAGCCTATCTGGAGAAAAAGGCTACTTTTTTGAGACAAAGGCTACGTTTTGAGAACGAAGTGCTGAAAAGTATATTCGTAACTAAGTAGCGTGAAACTTGTGTGTTGACTGTTCTGTACTCATGCCAACACTGTCATGTTTAACGCATGAGGTTAGGCTGATGGTATCATAATTGTGTAAGTGCCTCTGGTGTGAAGTACAAAAATGTATTGTTTTTGATTATATGGACCAGAGTGAAATCTCTCGCGGGAAAAACGTTCGGAATTTAAACTTAACCCACTCCCCTCCATATGATGTCGACGTTAGGAATATGTGGAACTCACCACCATTATGCAGCATATTTTAATAGCGTGATGTTGAATTAAGCACAGGGACAACTGACATGTCCCTTTACATTACCTAATTTTAATACAAATGTGTATTGATATTATACCCAATGAACTGCATTGCACTAAAGCCCTGCACATGTATTGTGCGGGTGTTTGGTCCAAGTGTCTTGTTTCACTGTCACCAAATTCATGATAACATAATACATTTAACAGTGTACAATCGTTTCCTTACAATCTCCTTGCCCACTCATTATTACTGCTCTTCTGCCCATCACATTCTCTTATATAGCCAATTCTCCCATTTAGAACAAAGTCATTAAGTAATAACAAGAGAAATAAGCTGACGTCCATTATTACGTCCAACACAACGGGATGACAAAGGCAAAAACGATCGCTAAATAACCTAAGAATAAATCAAAAGAGCGCCAGCTGCTGAGCTCAGGTTAACAGCAAAGTTTCACCTTAACTTGTCCCCGGTGCAGCGTGACTGCTTGGCCTTGCAACTGGCGACCCTTGACGCGGATTAATAATACTGGCGAAAATGTCGATCTCTCCTTGAAGCATGGAGATTCGACAGGACTTTATGTATGTCGAAATTGCACATTTGTTATGTGTAATCACTTTAACCCTTTAAAGACGAAGCGTATGTGTGTTATATAAGGACTCAGTGCGTACCGCGCTGTAAACACTCTCCACTTCGGTTATAAAAACCAGTCTCTTAATGTTTTATAAGGCAAAAGTTGCTGTTTGTTCTGTGATCCGTATAAAACACATAAACGCAGTGTGGGCACCACGTAGAATTTTTTAATGTTAAACCTGGTGGTATGTAAAGTTACCGCTAGGCTTTAAAAGGTTAAAGGCATTTAAAAACTTTCCAGAGAATTGCTATGCGTCATAAATGTAGGTATTTTAGTCCCTATGGACGCCATGAGGGCATAAAGGGAAGTGGGGGTGTAACGCCACGCATTCTTAACTTCGGCTCTAAAGGAACGTGAATGGTGTTCAGCCTCACGCCCTGACCGCTTTAATGCCGGCGAAAGAGCTTCCGAGTTTCACTGAATAGGAGGCTGAAACTAGCCTCAGAGCCGGTCTTGACGTTTTAGAGAAGAGGAAAATCATTATTCTTGAAGGAATTCGAACTCTGGATAGTTAGTCTAGTTAATATACCGAATAGTATTAGGGAACTTCGATTTCATAAGACGTTAAAATCGCTTGTGACATTGCTGAGCGAAACTTTCTTTGCCATTTGACACTTACGTCGCTAATATCTTGTTGTTTCTTTCCCAAAAATGATAAAAATTTTTGCCAAATATGTGCCAAACATTGGTACCATATATTTATGTAAACTATTGTTGTCACTTAGGGAACGAAAGATCTCCGAAATATCACACTTAACGAACTAAGGATACACGTGTGGAAGTGGCATCAACACATAATTTAAACGCGAGATTAGTACGCAGAGCGCAAATAGAACACAAAAAATTTCTGGAAGATCGGCTGTTCAGAGGTACAAAATTAAAAGAGCACTCGATTGAACAAACCAGTTTCGACTTTCTTTTAGATTTATATTTGGATCCAAAAAAGTGATTATGGTGTCGTAATACTGAGCCTTATTATTGCCTTCATATTTGTTTTAGAATCTCCAACTGCTCTTCGCACGCACCAGCGAGTCTGATGTGCCTGTTTTACAACAGGCTCATTGAACTCTGTAACTCCAGAAACCATTACGATAGTTAAGCAAATTCGTTCATTATATCCAAAGCAGCGAGACGTATGGATGAAGTGTGCTATGATCACACTTACTTTGCATTTTAGTTACAGCATTTGTACTGAACAGCTGTCACGAGTTAAGCTCGAATTGCGCAAGAAATATATGTAGGTCTTCATGTGGGCTGTCCTGTAATGATGTGTGAGTTCAACCAAAACTGGCAAGGGTCAACGAAATTTAGTTAAAATGGTCCAGTACCAAATATAAAAATCTGTTGGGTGGATCTTGAGTTATTTCATGCCTAAAAACAGACAAAATGATGTAGCAGTTTTAATAGGTGCTTCGAAAGTTTTGGGACACGTCAGAACTTTGTTATATTGCCTTTTATGTAAGATACGTAAATTAAAATGGGTCTTCAATAGATAAGGTACTGACTGGTTCGGGCATGATGGGCTTTTTGAACACGGAAATAAACCTCCGGGCATAGGCGTAACTTGGGGGAGGCAAGGGGGGAAAATGGCCCCCCCCCAATATTTTTTCAACATAAAAGTAGTTTATTTGGTTACTGAATTGAATAATGACAAATAAGAAATAGACAGGAAAAAGAAAACGAAAAACTTGCGTTTTATGGGACCAGTTTTCCCCTCTTTCAATTTTGACTCCTTTGTAGAATAAAGTTCTTAATACCCATGGTTAGTTTCCCCCCCCCCCCCCCCGCCAATGTCATTAGCCAAGTTACGCTTATGCCTCCGGGTTCCGTAAAATTAGGGAATATCTTAAGCACCTGGTTGAGTAATTTCAAATAGAAACCCAATATCTGCAATTCATTATTTATTTTACGCTAACTGTATAGTTTCAAAATCACTCAGTTTCACCTTTTGTTAATGAACATGTGTTCGACTCTCTTCTTCAGCATCTTACTTTTAATCAGGAATCACACTTAGTGAGGCCCGAAATAGCTGAGTCAAATAAGTGGTTTTTCTACGAGCTGGAAGGCGGATTTTGGTCTTCGATCTTGCTGTGGAAGTTACTTACTGTATGTTGCGAACTCTAAAACAGACAAGTGTATTCAAGGAATTTATTACTTTAACGGGCAGGTGGTTAAGCGGCAAGCATTTCATATCACCTTGTTGGCTTAATGAGTTGAATGAAGTATAATTAGTGTTTCTTCTACGAAAATACGAAACCTTCTGAAAACGTTGAGAGGCAAAACGGTTTTAGATAAACTTTAAGGAATACTACAGAACATTTTATATCCCCGTTCTTTCCTAGCTAATCGCACTGTGAAACACTTGATGCTAACTTTCACTGAACTCTCTTTCCGGGGCACAAATTGCTTCACTGAAATACGTCTGACCTGAGGCCTTTTTACGCAGTGAAGCAACTGGCAGCGACACTATTTTTCAGCGTCATAAAACAAACCGCATCGCCGACTTCCAACGGAACTGGCAGCGACACTCTATTTCAGCGTCATAAAACAAACTGCATTGCCGACTGCCAACGGAACTGACAGCGACGAAATAGTCGCTGGTCGTTGCCGCTACGCAGTGTGAAAGGGGTTTTTTTTTTATCTGAGTACTTCCCTTTCCCCGGTCAGTGTCGTTCTAGGAATGGTCCATACTCTTCCATACATGTATTATCACCGCTATATAATCTTAGCAATTGACAGCGTTGTTCAGTATCACGCGTAAGTAGTTATTTGTCGATCACTTGTCGCCAGAATGAAATCCATGTGCCTTTCTTTCCCTATAAGAACATCTCTCACGGATAGAGTGTTTGATACTAACCTTCACACAGTGGATGGTTTGAAAGAGGCCATACAACACGAGGCGTTTTCAATTTACGCAGAAACTTTGCAGCTGCGTTATGGTATTTCATCATTCAGTGTGACACGTCACCTTTGAAGAAAATACATTGAACAAATTTAAAACTGATGACGGTGTTTCCATTGTGCAGAGATAATACATCCGTGCTGCTTGTTTTAATTTAATGATTAATTAAAGTTTCGACGAGTATAATGTAATCCTATGTATTTTTCCGTAGAATAGGTATGAGGATGGCATAATATGTAGTCAGTCGTGGCGTTGCAACCATGTTTGCTTCGTGTGTAGGCTGTATAGCCTTGCGTTACGATCTTTTTAGAATAAAACGGATCCCAGGCAGAAGATTTTCCCTGTGGATTCCCGACGCTGATGTATTAACCTTGTAAAACTGTCACTGAATGAGATGCATGTCAAAGTAATTATTATCTAACAGTGGTATTAATGCACATGAAATTACTGACTGTGCTCGTAAAATATGCAGCAGTTTCATGCAAGTACGTCTCTGTCAGCGTCATATGGCTTCAAGATACTGTATTGGGAACTGAGTTAGCACTGCCATTCTTTTAACTGATAAAGAATCATAGTTTATAAGACACATAAATTACAGGCGTCTAGCTGTAGGAGTTTTCTGCTGTTAGCTAGGCCAGGTAGCCCATTAGGCCCTCAGCTAGCCAAGAAATTCCACGCCTTTTATGGAAACCGAAACGAACGTCCATATTGATGAGAATCAGATAGTGAATTCCTTCCTGCGCGAGATAGCTGCCTCTTTCCTTATGGTAAATTTTAATATTACACTGTCACCCACAGCTGTCAAGTAGTGTCTTCCAGTCACGTTTTCCGACCAGCATTTTGTATGTATATGTCATTTCCTCCGTACCACATGTCGCAAGTGTCTGATTATACTTGTCTCTGTCACCTAAGCAGTACCTGACAAAGAGGGCAATTTACGAAGCTTCTCATTTTACAAATTTCCCCAAATTCCTCCTGCTTCTTCTCTAAGGCGATGTACGTACCACCAAGAACCCTGGACAACTTCAATATATGTTATTCGCTTAGAGTGAGGCATCCAGTTATCTACATGTTATCGTATTTTGTTGCTTGTTACAGCCACTTTCCAACTGCTTAGGTTAAATGGCGGCCGGTTTCTCATCTATCATCATCATCATCATCATCATCATCCATCACGAGTTAGGCCTTAATAGTCCTGTTTCAGCCTTGTCTAATAGTCTCTTCAAAGATCTTCCAAGTCCTCTTCGTGCATTGGTCTATAATTCAACATTATTTTTGGCATCCTGTTGTTGTTCATTCTTTTTACATATTGTAGCCAATTTGATTTGTATTTTCTTAGTTTCACGTCAACTGGTTCTACTTTTAATTCTTCCAGAATTTCTTCATTCCTTTGTGGTCAAAAAATGTGTATCCCGGCTTTCTTCTGAAAAATTTAATCTCAATTGATGTCAATCGTTTTCTATCATTTTATCTGAGGGTCCAAATTTCGCTTCCGTACAGAAGACAGGGGAGAGCCAGTGCATTACATACTTTTATTGTTGAAAATTTCTGGACCCAAGCTGGTTTAAAAGGTTTTTCAAATTCCCGCTGTTTGAGCAAATTTTGCTAGTTTTTGTTGGATATATTTTCATTTTCATAGTAAAAATTGCACAACCGAGGTATTTAAAATTCTTTACTTGTTATAAACATTTGTTATCCACCATTAATTTACATCTTGTCCTAAAAATGCCATAGTCTCAGACTTTTCTGTCGATATTTCCATTCCAAGATCTTTTGATATTTTTGCAATGTAAATACTCCTCTGAATCAGCTATTATAACTTGATCGTTTGCAAAAAGAAGAGTATTTTTGTAGTCGACGGTGGAGTAATACATATATATGTATAAATATGTTCTTATGATATATGAGTTGAGATCTTAAGGCAATTAATACTAAAACTAGATAGGTCTAACAAATGTATAATTTTACGTTTGTATCTTACTGCCTGATGATGGCTCTTTTATATGTGAGCCGAAATATGCAGCTCAGTAAATTTCAACTTTCGAGAAGACTGTTGTGTTTGACGACAAATGGTAACGTTGTCTAAATCCATAATTAATTTATTTTCTTCTGTTAATTGATTGTTTATCTTTACTTTTATTTTGTTTCTATAATAAATTTCTACATGCAACCTCGGTTATAACTTATCTCCAGGGGTGTTCAAAAAGGGTCCGTTATAACCGAAGTCCCTTACATCCGAGGTTCATTTAAAGTACTTTCGAAAATAACAGTTCAATTAATTCCACTTAAGTTATGATTGTTCTCAGTTTCATTGCATATAGACATGAACAGGTATATTTTGACCCTTGTAAGTGACGGAAGCACGACGCACCAAGATGCCCGAATTCTTCCCTCCCTTATGCACCTACTGTATTGTAAACATAACTCAGAATTTTTAAATACGTATTCTCACCTGGATGGTCGACCAGTACTGATACATATCACTTCTTGGCCGAAAAATATGTTCTGTTTACGTACAGTAAAAGTCTCATAAATTCGCTACATAAAGTTACAAGTAAACGCACCGAAGTCAAGCCGTAACTGATTTATGATAGGGCGCTCTACACCCAAATGCCATAAAGATGCTCGCATATGGCAATTACTTTCCCGCTGGTGCATCAACAACAGAAACCATCAGGTAGGGACTGCCCCGGCTTATCATTATAACCGTTAATGGGTGGACATCGTCCTTAGGAAAACCAAAGTACAAACTTTACAAGACTCTCCGGCTTCTCCGGGTAAAAATGCTATAATATTACGTATGCAGTCTTCACGTTGCTCTGACGACTGAGCCGTCTGTGCTCGCACACAGAGTAACCCTTGTGAATTGTCTATTATTTTGCGAGAAACGTTATCGCCGAGGAAAATCAGCTGTTGGGGAATATCAGAAAAATCCGATGTAACCGAAGGTCCGACGTATGACAGACCGGTGTAAATGAGCTAGTTACTATGATAAAGCGTAGGGAAACAGCCGGGGAATAAAAAAAAGGGTCCTTGTAACCGAAGTCTGGTATAACCCAGTCCAGTGTAACCGAGGTCTATTGTACTTTTAATAATAAATTTGGAATATTTTGCTCTGTAACATTTAAAAAAATTGTCTCGTAATTTGTCGAAAGCTTTCACATAATCAAGAAATGTTAAATGAGCTTCTAAATTAAACTCTTCTCTGTAAGTTACTTCATACTAAACAATGGATCGATTCAAGATATGCCTTTTCGGTATTGCTTCTGGCATTCAAAAGACAGTGTTCTGTTTGTTCTTTCCATTTTTCATTTAAAACACTTAAAAAACATATAACATGCTTTTAGTAAGCTAATTCCTATATAATTTTCCACCTTCTCTTTATCGGTTTCTTGTATGTAGGAATAAAAATGCTCTTTTTCCATTCTTCCGTCATTTTTTCAGTCGTATAAATATTATTAAAAAACACTGTCTTATGAAATGGGTCTCCTGCATATTTATATATTTCAAAATTCAGGCTATCTTCGTCAGGGGATTTGCCATTCTTTTAGTGCTGCTTTAATTTCATCATGTACATCTCCTACATTCCAATGATTTTCTTAGAAAGAGTTATCAGCCCATAATTCCTTATAGTAATGTTAAAATATTTCTTTACTTGGACCAGGATTTATATTTTCTGATCTTTAATATCTTTGTTCATGTGTTCGAGTAGTTTAAATGTGTTGGATTTGATTTTGTACATGTCAGATTGTGTGATATAAATTCTTCCCAGGATTTGTGATGTATTTTCCTGATTTCTCTTTCAGCGATAGCTTCTATCTCTAACAATTCATAATAATTCCAGTAGTAATCAATCGACGCATCATTATCCCAGAACAATTAGTATACATCACTAATGACCGAGAAACCACGAAGTGCCTCCTGGAAAACAGGTGACTTCTCATTCTGTGTATTAAAGGTTTACTGCGTAGCTACAAGTTTAGGTACATAGTGTACCCAAGGACAAATCCAAAAAGTTGAATAATTACCGCGTACAAATCTACAGTGACTGTAGGGATGAGGCATGGTTTTGAAGGTGTTAGTTTAGGATTACGTACAGAGTTGCAAAGAAACAATAAGGAAATCCTATAATTTCAGGCGGGTGAATAAAAGTTGACTTTCACAGAGCCAAAAAATATTGGATTGCTGTTTCAACCTCGAAACGTAAAGTAAGTCATGTTTATTTACCCCTCCCATTATTATTAACTTGTATACTGAGGTCTCTTCCTTGTGGTTAATTGATGTCTTGTTTCTTTTTTTTGTCTTGCTTGCTTTGTCTCTTTTCCTTCATTTATTCCTTTCTCTCTGTTTGCTGTTCTTAGTTTCTTTCCTTCTTCCCTTCTTCCTTTCTTTTTTTGACACTGCTGTCAAATTGGCCAAAGAAATAACATCTCAGACATGTTTTGTAGCTGAAACTCTTCGAATTTCAGCCGGCACACTGGATGTCCTAATTTCGTGGTTTCCGTCATTCCTTCCAGGCAACCATCGGGGCATTAACTTGAATTAGACCACGACTGCTTCCTTCTAAATCATTTTAAATTCATTATTCGACAATATTCTTACCATTGGACCCTGTAGCCTAAGATGCTGATAAGCGTAATTAAATAAACCATAAATAATTTTTCTTTCGCGCCATCTGTTCTCTCCTGCTCTCCTCATTTTTTGCACATTGCCGTAAATTTTTATTTCTATGGCAACTTCTTCATTCATTTCTTTCCTTCTCTCTTTTTTTCCGCGTTTCTATCTTCGTTTTCATTCGTCCTTTCTACCCATTCTTTGTTTAGAAATTGAGTGACATTCGTTGGGTTGCGGAAATGGTCACTGCAACTGTAGACGTTCACTTCGATTGTCGGTGAGGAGAGACGGCCTTCATGAATTTTCCCTACTGCTAGATCAGGCCTGAGTAACCCGTAGCTCGCGAGCAACATGTTGCCCGCGACACAGTTTTATGTTGCTCGCGGAGACATTTGAAACGAAAAACGAAAAACCTTTTAACCCTTTCCTGGCAAAGGAGGGCTGGAACGCCGAAGCAAGTCCACCCGTGTACTGGCAAATTTTGAAAGACTACTTACCACTACTGTACTTACATATTTCCAAGTGACCCTATCATAAGTTTTATTTTTAGAATGTTGGCGGTAGTTCCTTGCTCCGATCAAAGTAACTTTGTCGGTGATTGTGGACGCTATTGTTGCCGGAATGTTTTCTAATTAACGACTTGCATATGTGCAAGCATCAGTGGCAGCTTTCGAATTTTTTCATTCCCCATCTTGCAGTCGGTTTATAGTGCAAAAGAACATATCCGGCTTAAAATCCATGCCGTGTGAAACACAACACAGGGTGGAGCCAACCCTTAGCTTTCAGTGTCGTAGGATTTTCGAACTGGGGCGCACCTCTTCAACTGCAAGTTGTGCAGTTTAGGTCAGACCAGTCCTGAATTTTAGTACGAGCGAATGTTTGTGAGGTTCTGACTTGCTGTTAAAGCTATTAAACGCAGATCATATGGTATTAAAGGAGTTTGAAAGAATATTTGAATACTTTCAGTGCATGAAGTTCACTGTGTCTTTCATTACTAATCCATTTCAAGAAACAGATAAAGTGAGAGTGTTGCATTTATTTCCTGTGTTTAAGAAAAGGTAATTAAATTGGAACTTAATGTTATTGATTTGCAAACAGACTTATCATTGAAAACAAGCGTTAATGACACAAACTTTTGGATTGCAGTGTCCTCTGAACAGTATCGTATTCTAAAACGAATTTCATTAAAGTTGAATGCATGTTTCCGTTCTACTTACTTAAGCGAATCAGGGTTTTCAAAATGAAAATACTGAAGTCGAAGTATAGATCATCTTTAACTGATCAACATTGAAATGACTGCAAAAGATTGGCTATTACCAAATGCACACCTAACTATAAAAAGCTAGCTGAAGAGCTACTTTGTCAAGTATCGCACCCAATTCTGAAACTTTGTTCGGATGGACAGTTTTCCTGAGAGAACATTACATATACTCATACTGCATTTTTTAACAAAACACAGCAAACTACACGTCCTATTAAATGCATTTCCTATCTGTTAATCTACCTTTTTTATGTTTCTTATGATTATTGTATGGGGCCTCTTGTTAAAGTTTTCGTGATAAAAACAAAATTCTTATATGAATCAACTTATATTTGTCTGTTTTGCTTTAGGCTTACCCTACGAAAATGTGTATAATATTTTGAAAACGTAAAAGCTCTTTCTTTATGAGACATCTATGAGATTACTAATTCGTTTTATAAAAGTATGCTGAAAATAGCAACACACTGGCCTAGGCTGTGAGTGCATTGTTTTACTAAATTCTTCTTATTAGTATCAGTATATTTTCTATGTACATGATGCGTAATCAAATACACAAGTACAATTATACATATAATTATGGGTATACGTACTTTTTCTTCATTCAATGTATTGAATTTCATGTTGCCCGCATGCAGCCCAAATTTTGCCTAAGTCTCCCGCATCACAGAAGAGGTTGCCCAGGCATGTGCTAGATCTAAATGGGCCTGACCGAGGTCACGCTCGGTTTTTTCCTGCTGCGCTATTAGTAGTTGTCCACCTACATCAAGTCGCAGACAGGAAAGTCGATGTGGGAGGCATAACAACTAATACACCAAGACTGACAGCCATTATGAGGTTTTCGCAGGTTCAGAGAGAGTGCGCATGTCATATATCTCCCGAGCTAACAGACCATGTTAATTATACCATGCTCAAAGGAAAGAGGTCGTCTTGCAAGATTTTGTGCGTCTCTTTGCACGAAGCACAGGAGTTATCACGTACAGTTAACGCTGATCAGTGCGACAATCGCTACCTAGTTACTCTTGAACACTTTGGGCTAATTTCGTCAACCTGTAACAGAACTCATGTTTTCAAACTGCTTTTATTTCCGTACGAACATCCGACGAGATTGGCGCAAATGTTTCCAAGAGGAACACAATTATCATCATCAAATCCAGGCAACTTAGAAGTTCAAAGTAATGTGGAGCCTTCAGGTACACAGAATTTATGTAGGTTATTATTATCGTAAATAACATTTATATGACAATCGCTTTAACTGCAGTTTCAGTTTGTGGTTTCAACATTATGAAATATTCAGCTAATGTTAAAATCCTGGAAAAGTACACAGTGTAATATGTTTAACTTAAAAAAGGACAACAACATCTTATGCTTGGTTTTTTACTTCATGACTTTATGAATCTCTTCAGGGGTCACTGTGGCCTACATATAAATTGGCTTAACGCGAAGGTTGTAAATATTTATATAAACTTCATGTTAATCCTTACAATGTGCTGTGGGCCTAAATGTCACACACGGACTTCGTAAAATCTGGTGGCACGTGTGTGTTACGTTTCCTTAGTCACACACACCAAGAAAGACTTTCGCATTTTGGTTCATCGAGCAAACTATTCATGCATAATGCAAAATATGATAAAATCGTTTTGATTTGAAACATCTATCCGTAAGTGTTGATAACGAGTTGAGATATGAACTGTGGAACAAAGAATCTCAAGACCCTTGTGATAATTAAAAAAAACCAAAGGCGTTTGGGAAATATTGTGCAGACCTACTACATTACACGCCCTGTTGTCTTACCAGAACCCTTGTGTGGATGAAATAGGCCTGTTAGGTAGTTTACGCACGTTTCTTGTGAAAGCTGTACCTGTAACGGATTCAACACTCTTCTCAGCTCATCCCAGTACCAACTATGCATACTTATTTCACCTATACCGGATTTAAAAGTGACATCATTACTGACAGAAGTCAAGGTCAGAATCAGGCGTGAAGTTGGCATCGGTACAGGATGTAACAAAAGTTTGAATTGTCACTTCTCCAGACAGTTACAGTATTCTTACACGTTGTGCCTTGTGGTAGGGAACATGTACCAGACAATTTATTGGTGGATAGCAGGTATGCAGAGTGGGTGGGGATGTTTGAGAAAAAATAGCCTACGAGAACACTTGGAGCCAAGAATGTTTGCGTTGAAGAATGTGGAAATATCAGGAGGGTGAAAAGAATGCTTTAATGGCGCGCTTCATAACTTGCAGTTTTCGCCTAATATTAAAGATTCAGTTCCTCTGTGATGTGACGCTTCGTCGTTGGTCGAATATTGCCCACATTTCGAAGGACCGTAGTTTCTTCATCTGGGAGGTCAAGCAGTCAAAGATTCGTCGCATTCCAGAAGACTTGTATCCTCAGCAACAACGCTGTGAGACTCTTAAATCCTGCACCTCAATAAATACTCTTAAGGTGACGAAACCGAAGCATTATGTTACAGTCAGAAGCAGGTCATGCATTACGCAAGAGGCAACTGAGCAGTGCGTTAAGTTTGGATGAGCTATACCTACGTGAAGGAAGCAAATCAAGTAGGCGAGAGGCTTATAGATGGGATGATAATATCAAAATGGTCCTCAAGGAAATGGATATGGTTGTGTGAACTCAATAGGTCTTACTATTTTAGCCTGATGTCGGGGGCCGATCCTGTCCCCGAAAATAAGTGTTTTTTATTTTTCGTTATTTTTAAAACACCAGACAATGGACAAAGTTTACGAAGCAGATGATCTTACATAGAGTCACCCTGAGCAGAATAGGGTCGAATTGCGGACTTCTATGAAGTTGAAGGTTTAGTCGTCATCACGAACTGTGTGAAAATCTTAAGTCACGCGTTGCTTAGTTTCTAATGGAAGTGTAAGATTTGAGGTTCTCACAGAGGTACTGATGAAGATTTACGTGTTTTGGGATGTGACGCTCTGTCTTTGGGCGAGTAGTTCCCGATGTTTCGAAGGATATTAGTGCCTTCGTCTACAGGTTCAAATATTCCAAGAGGTAAATTACGGGTCCAACGAAGTAACTCCAGAGAAGAGGGTCATTCTTCGTAAGCCATTAGTTGTTTAGCTTGTCAAGAAATTCCACGCCATATATGAAGCCAAAAGCTCATTTCCGTCAACATTACCGCAGTCTATGATGTGAGGCCGTGTAATTTGGAAGGCAGATACCAATCTTTCGGAGGATCCTTCTGCCCCTATCTTCAGAATAGAAGAGTAAGTCGAGCGGACTAGCCAGTGACGGAAGGGAGGGAGGGAGGAAGTGAGGAAGGGAGGAAGGAAGGAAGGAAGGAAGGAAGGAAGGAAGGAAGGAAGGAAGGAAGGAAGGATAGAAGGAAGGAACAAGGACAAATACCGGGTGTTGTACACCAAGTGTGATGGCCGAAATCAGGTAGAGTAAAATCGCAATCTTATGGCACTCAGATGCATGAGCTGCCTAGCGTATGAGTGTAGTGGGGGGGGGGGGGTCATATTGTGAGGGCAGCCTGTCACATATGCTTCTAAAATCTTACATTTGTGCTCTTACGTTCTCATATCATTTCTTCAGTCGGAGCCCAACCATCACGGAAGTATTCCGCAACCACCTGCATGGTTTCTTATTTTAGGGACGACAGTATTCTAAGGACAATCTCTTTTTCGGCTAATAGCTGATAAAACGGAACGATCTTCACTCTATAAAGTCTTGTAACCAACAAACTCGACACCCCTGTAGTACCGCCTGCTGCTAATACCAAGCGGAGAGACTAAAAATCAGACGTTTGCGCAGTGCCATAAGATTGCGACCAAGCTTGACGCCAGTGTTGACCGAACGGCTGGTTAGTGAGGGATCTTGGTTTGAGAGGCAGAATAGCTGGCTTATTTTAAAGTAATTTGGTTGGTATAAACAGAACAAGTAACTGACAAAGTGCGCTGTGGATGATAAATGAAATAGAGCAAATTTAAATAATTAAAACTAAAATTCTTAGCAAGGCTTGTATCATAAACAAATTTTGGAGCGGAATCGAACAGACGTTCCTGCAGCAAGTGATGACCAAAAATTTCCCCAGACACCTTCAAACATCCTCCTTATTTCTACATTAAATTTGAATAATGTTTGCTCGAAGATGCTTGGAGTTCCGTGGATCGCCACCTGATGGCAGCAGACAGAAATATGTGAACGCTGGAGTTTCATAGACAACCAGGAGATGTCAGGAGACGCAAATAAACAGGCCTATGAGAACGCTTTCAAGTTTAATCGCAAACTTTGAATGTAGTAACAATGCACATTTATGCTCTTACGCTATTTATGCTGTTACGGTACTTGGTATGTCTATGGAATCAAGCGTGAATGAAGGTAATACAACACCAACCACGAAATTCCAGTGTTTTAAATGTGGTAATACTGGAATGCAACAGCAGTTATATGCTGTGATTCATATACAACTGCACATAACATAACATGACATAACACTATAACCTTTCAGTGTCACAATACTGAAGCATTTGATGCACTCGTTATAATATAATATGCCTAATGCTCTCATGCTATATGACCGCACATATTATAGCATTTCAGAGTCACAATACTGTAGCAATTGATGCTCTCCTTCTAATGAAACATGCCTAATGCACTCATGCTATATAACTGCACATACTACAGCATTTCAGTGACAAAATACTGTAGCAATTCATGCACTCATTCTAATATAATATGTCTAAGGCTCTCATGCTATATGACTGCACATCTATATAAAAATTCAGTAATGTAAAGGTATGTAACGCTAGGAGTTCCATGGGCCGCCGCCAGATGGCAGGACAACTATGAGAATGTTCGAGTTCCACAGACGGCCACTAGATGTCAGGAGACGCAAGTACAGAGAACCGTGTTTTCTGCGCCGTACGATCTGAGCCTGTACTATAATGCTGCTTTATTTACGTCTTTTTTATGGATCTCGGAATAAATCGCGATTGTTTCCCCATACATCATTAAATGGCTGATTTTTAGAACCCTGTCGGGATGTGTTTACTGAGCGGTGCGGACTGAACCTGTAATATAATTCAGCCTTATTTACGTGTTTTATATGGATCTCGGAACAAACCGCGATTGTTTCCCATACAGCATTAACTGATTGATTTTTAAAATCCTACTGGGTGTGTCTACTGCGCGGTACGGACTGAGCCTGTAATATAATTCAGATTTATTTACATGTTTTGCATGGACCTCGGAACAAAACAAGATTATTTTCCTATGCAGCGTTAACTGATTGGTTTTTAAAACCGAGAAGGACTGTGTTGGCCGTGCGGTACGAACTTAGCCTGTAATATACAACTCAGCTTAACCTTTTAAAGCCTAGCGGTAACTTTACAAACGACCAGGTTTAACATTAAAAAATTCTACGTGGTGCCCACATTGCGTTTATGCGTTTTGTACGGATCTCAGAACAAACAGCAACTTTTGCCTTATAAAACATTAAGAGACTGGTTTTTATAACCAAAGTGGAGAGTGTTTACTGCGTGGTACGCACTCAGTCGTTATATAAAACAGATACGCTTCGTCTTTAAAGGGTTAATCTCAGTCTTTAAATGGCTAATCACAAAGATATAAAATAGCACAGAAATATTCGTAAACAATGTTCTCTTTTGTGAAACTTATGATTTAAGGTTGTGCCATGGCTGAGGCGGTTAGCAGCAGGCCTCCCGGCGCGGAGGCCCGGGTTCGATCCCTAGTCAATCCACGTGGGATTTTTGGTCGACAAAGTGGCACTGGGACAGGTTTTCCCCGAGTATCTCGGTCTTCCCCTGTCAATTTCATTCCATCGGGGATCTATTACCAGGAAACTGACAATAGTAGTAATAATAATAATAGTAATAGTAACAATAATAATAAGCTTCATCATACGTTTGCACAAGAAGCCTTAAGGTCGCGGTGTGTCCTTAGCGTCTGTTGCGGGGTCCTTCTCCACAAAAACTTAAATCATGGTATGGGATTTTATGGTGTGGCTTTTCCTTCAAAATTTTCAACCTTTTGCCTCTGCAAGCAGTAAGCCCATCCTACATACACCGTAGCATTGTCAGTCTGTGTCACACTCCGACATTGAAGTTCCATGGACCGCCACAAAATGGCAGGAAAAGACAAGACATAGAATTTAGTGGGATTGACACGCGGATGGTATGTAACGTCAACTACATAAAGGTTCGCCGGGCACTAATACGATAGTATAATAGACATACATACACATTATTCGGGTTTTCACGATAATTGCGGGCACCACTACGAAATTATAATACACAGGCATATACATTCTTCAGGTATCTACGGTAGGTACGGAAATGGCTGTGCCTTGCCTGCCCACATCGCGAGGCTTCCGCAGTAACGACGGAAAGGCGTGTACCTTGCCTGCCCGGATTTCGGGGTTTCCGCAGTAGCTGCGTACATGAAGTGTTCCTTACTGTCACGGGTCGCGAGTTTGAAATGTAACTAAGTAAATGGATGTGCCTTGCCTGCCCGGATTGCGGGGTTTCCGCAGTAACTGCTTACATGAACTGTGCCTTGCCCCATGGGTCGCGAGGGTTCAAAGGTAACTAAGTAAATATATGTGCCTTCCCTGCTCAGGTCGCAGTGCTTCCACAGTAACTGCGTACATGAAGTGTTCCTTGCCCCCACGAGTCGCGAGATTCAAACGTAACTAAGTAAATGCGTGTGTCTTCCCTGCTTGGGTCGCGGGGCTTCCACAGTAACTGCGTACATGAAGTGTTCCTTGCCCCCACGAGAGACGGGGCTCAAATGTAGCTAAGTAAATGGGTGTGTCTTCCCTGCTCGGGTCGTGGGGTTTCCACAGTAACTGCGTACATGAACTGTGCCATGCCCCACGGGTCTCGAGGTTCCAAATGTAACTAAGTAAATGTGTGTGCCTTCCCTGCTCGTGTCGCGGGGCTTCCACAGTATCTGCGTACATGAAGCGTGCCTTGCCCCACGGGTCACGAGGTTTCAAAGGTAACTAAGTAAATGTATGTGCCTTCCCTGCTCGGGTCGCGGGGCTCCACAGTAACTGCGTACATGAAGTGTTCCTTGCCCCCACGCATCACGAGCTTTCAAATGTAACTAAGTAAATAGGTGTGACTTACCTTCTCGGGTCGAGGGGTTTCCATAGTAACTGCGTACGTGAAGTGTGCCTTCCCCCAGGGGTTGCGGGGATTCCACGGAAATATGCAAATGAGTGTAACCTCGCCTGACCGGGTCGCCGAGCATCAGCATACTAGTCTAATATAAAATTCAGTAAGATACAAAGGTATGTGACACTTGGAGTTCCATGGGCGGTCGCCAGATGGCAAGACAACTATGAGAACGTTGGAGTTCCACAGACCACCACTAGATGTCACGAGACGTAAATACAGAGACTGTTTTTTCTGTGCGGTACGCTCTGAGCCTGTAATATGATCCAGCTTTATTGACGTGTTTTGTATGGATCTCAGAAGAAACTGCGATTGTTTCCCATACAGCCTTAACTGATTGATTTTTAAAATCCTGTCGGTGTATGTCTACTGCGCTGTACGAAATGAGCCTGTAATATAATTCACCTTTGTTTACGTGTTTTGCATGGACCTCGGAACAAAAAACTATTATTTTCCTATGCAGCATTAAGTGATCGATTTTTAAAAACCTGTCGGGGTGTGTTTACTGCGCGGTACGAACTTAGCCTGTAATATATAATTCAGAGTAATCTCCGTCTTTAAATGGCTAATCACAAAGATATAAAATAGCGAAGAAATATTCGTAAACAATGCTCTCTTTGGTGTAACTTATGATTTAATGTCGTGCCATGGCTCAGGCGGTTAGCCGCCGGTCTCCCAGCGCGGAGGCCCAAGTTCGATCCCGGGTCAGACCACGTGGGATTTGTGGTGGACAAGGTGGCACTGGTACAGATTTCCCGCGAGTATTTCGTTCTTCCCCTGTCAATTTCATTCCAGCGGTGCTACATTACCAGGAGAAGGACGACGACGACGACAACAACAACAACAACAACAACAACAACAACAACAACAACAACAACAAAAACAACAACAATCATAAGGTTGCACAAGAAGCCTTAAGGTTGCGATGCGTCCGTAGCGTCTCCTGCTGGGTCGTTCTCCACAAGAAACTTAAATCGTGGTATGGGATTCTATGGTGTGGCTTTTCCTCCAAATGCTTCAAACTTTTGCCTTCTGGAAGCAGTAAGCCCCTCTTATATACACTGTAGCATTGTCACACTCTCACACTGGAATTTCATGGACCGCCACAAAATGGCAGGAAAAGACAAGATATAGAATATAGTTTGACGGAAGCGCGGATGGTCTGTAATAGACACGATTAATTGGGGTTGCCACGTTAACTACGCAAAGTTTCGCCGGGCACTAATACGACAGTATAATATACATACATACACATTATTCGGGTTTTCATGATACCTGCGGGTAACACTAAGAAATTAAAATACATAGGCGTATACACTCTTCAGGTTTCCACGGTAACTACGGAAATGCGTGTGCCTTGCCTGCCCGGATCGCGAGGTTTCCACAGTAACTACTTACATGAAATGTGCCTTGCCCCAAGGGTCGCAAGTTTTCAAAGGTAACTAAGTAAGTGGGTGTGCCTTGCCTGCCCAGATTGCGGGGTTTCCGCAGTAACTGCTTACATGAACTGTGCCTTGGCCCATTGGTCGCGAAGTTTCAAAGGTCACTAAGTAAATGTGTGCGCCTCCCTTGCTCGGTTCGTGGGTTTTCCACAGTAACTGCTTACATGAAGTGTTCCTTGCCCACACGGGTCGCGAGGTTTCAAATGTAACTAAGTAAATGTGCGTGTCTTTCCTGCTCGGGCCGTGGGGTTTCCACAGCAACTGCGTACATGAAGCGTGCCTTGCCCCCACGGGTTGCGGGGATTTCACGGTAAATACGTAAACGGGTGTTCCTAGCCTGCCCGGGTCGCCGGGCACCAGCATACTAGTATCATCAAAATTTTGACGCGAATTACATCATAAGATGTTGCCAAACCGCCCAGCATTACCAAATCTGGGCACAAGCTACAGCGCTTGGATGGGTGGTTCCGCTGTAAAAGCAGGATACGTAATTAATACAGCCGACGCGGGAGTGGATATACGACATAGTGTGTTCGTAATGGAAGTATCCTTAGGCGGCGATATGGGGTGTGTGTTGTGCTTCCGGTAACATAGCTTGGCCCACACCTTACGCCTTACCTGCAATTAAAACCGTCGCATGGGGTAATTAAAAGCGGCGGACGCGATTCGATCTAAGAGCGACTTATTCTTCTGCTCGGGATATGCAGGCAGCAAGTTCCTCCGAAACATTGGTACTTGTGTACCAAACAACTGCACATCTCAGAAGACGGTAATCTTCTTACTGATCGCCGTGGAAATCTCACATCTTACGTTCATTAGTCCACCATGTTCACAAGAGCCCGCAACTGGAACCCTCCCACACTCTGAAAAATTTGGATCACTCCACACCGTCAGTCCTTAAAGAAGATTTACCTTAATATTATCTTCCATCTAGACTGTATCCTTCTCAGTCATTCCATCCCTTCATTTTCTTTTTTCAAGAGCATGGAACAGAATCCCTATTGAGAAGCTGGCACCCATTAAGAAATGCTGCGAATTTTGTGGAACTCGAGTGTTCACTGGGCCTTAGCCTGCGCCGGATGAGTCCAATTCCTACCACCCCGTCCTGTTTAAGATCCATTATGTTTTCCTCCCATCTACTCCTAGGTTTCCGAGTGATCTGTCCTTCATACACTCTACGTTCTTCGCCTAACTGGTCCTTCTTGATTTAGTAATCACTTTAAAATGTTCCTAAATGCATCCAATCTGTGCAGTGCTGGTCGCTTTCGAGCCATATTTTCGTGTACAAAATACAGTGCACTCACACTATATCAGTTATGTATTCATAGTGCACGTGACAGATGTTAATACCGCACAGTTTTACTTTCCAGCTGGGTTTCTTGCAACAGGGAACGGCCAAACAGGTGAATAATGCAACCAATATGCAGAAAGAAACATTCGGCCTATAGACCGGTGTTTATCACACCGCGACTGTTGGTTCATAAAACAATTTTCACCGATAAGCGAAGAATGCGAACAGATGTTTTCATTGGACCACTATTGTCTTCTGGGATGTGATTTCTTGTGGTCTGGTTGATATATACAGGGCGTGACATTTTATGTATTACGGTACGTCTAGTTTTGTTTTACAGTTTAAAAATTCTGTATATTTTATTATTAATGCACATAAATAAATAAGCTGTATCTATTCCCATGAAAGTCTAGCTATACTCACATTACAAAAATGCTTCTTATGATGTCACTATCGTGTCTTGTCATGTGCCGCGGTTACGTACAGTTAGTTAATGCACACTGAGCACCCGTCCGCAGCGGTTCCTGAATATATCCTACATTCCGATACAGTGCAGGTATAAAGCTAAAAATCATCCCGCTGGCGTGTTTAAACAGGGCAAAATAAATAAAATACAGCAAAATAAGGATGGTGTGTATGATCACCCGCATCAGTTATGTGTAGCGCTATGTAACGTATTTCGATTACATACTGGACTGTGGCATCAACGGTGAACGATGTCGGACGCATTTAATTTTGGCTCACACTGGTACCCTTCAACCCCGACTTTATGTGAAGCTCAAAATAAACTTTCTCGTGTCTGTTAAAGAAGAAACTTATCGCACAAAGGTACTGATGAACAATATTCAACTGAAACATTGTCGATACTTTGTACTGTTTACTAAAGATTATTAGGATTACGAAATGAAGGGAGATGAGAGGGGCGGGAAATGTAACAGAAGGGAGAGGTCAGAAATACCTATGTTGATCATAAACCTAAAGGGACGGGATTTTTTAAGTTAATTTTAAAAAGATTTCGGCGGGAATTGAGCTGTGATTACATAAGACTATGGAGAAGCAAATGTATGACAAAATAAAGAACAGAACTTCAGCTGGAATTACCACGTGACAGTATCGTACCTCTTTGCCTGGTTGAGGTGAGTAATAGGTCTGCACAACTGAAGATAGTCGCCTTTATTCAAACAAATGAATTTGACCCTCTAGAAACAGCGATAATGTGTTGGCTTTAAAGACCACCGTACATGCAGCTTTGTTTAAACTTCTGCACAGAACCAAGTGGCATACGTAACCCAATTTCGACCACGAATGGGGAGTGCCGAGTTTGATTTTAGGGGTGCCATGCCCTTTTCTTCTGTTTTCACTATCAATGCAGAACATTTAACTGAATCCTAGAGTCGTGAAGCTGTCAGTGTAAGTGGTCCATTCCTCATTTGCAAGTCTTAAGAATTACGTCACGTCATATGACGTTCTGGTCTGACACTTTAGTGACAATATATGCTCCGTACGTTGTGGAATATCACCTGAGAGTTTTCCTTGTTATACCCCTTCACCTCCACTTCCACTTACCTCGGTACACCAGCTCGTTTCTCCGCTTCCTGTATTGAGCTCCACTGCTTCTCCCAGGCGATTACCACTTCCGGTGAATCGAAGTAGGTGGGTGTGGTGTATAAGGATAAATCACACTGTGCAACACATTTAGGCTTATGTTACGGAGAAGAAGATATGCTTACATAATAGAATTTTCAACGTAGAACACAAAACTAGAATTTAAATTACGGGATTGGTTCTGGTTTAAAACAGTTTTTGATTATTTTGCTGTATGGAAGCAGGACACAACAGCGAACTTACATGAATTAAACAAGGCGCCTTTTCGCTTATCGCATGTACTGAATTTCTGGTGCATTCCTCTTCACCGTCCAGCAGTAACCGGCTAACGTGGCAGCACTCCGTCTGCCCTTGTATCTGTTATCAATCGCTGAGATATCTAGGTGTAAACGCTCACCGTGTTCGTCACTTACGGCACAACTATTAACCGAAAAGGAATCCAAGTGTAAATGGAGGTAATGTATGTTGAGTGACACGTTGTAGCCGAGCTTCTTGTAAGAAGTTATAAGATCCTCCACAAGCTTCCTGAAGTTGACAGCCTTTACATTTCCTACAATACCAGTCGAAACACGTCGAAAAGCATTCCAGGCTGTCTTCTCGTCATCAACGAGAACGAGATCAAATTGAGAGTCTCTGAAGAGCTGAGGTATCTGGGGCCAATCAATACACCTGCCTTTATCTTATCCGTACTAAGCCTTGGGAATTTCTCACACAAGAAAGAGAATTCTGGGCCATTTCTGTATACTGCCTTCACGAAATTTTTCATGAGGCCCAATTTATTATGCAGAACTGAAAGCAAGACTTTACACGGATGTACAAGAGACTGATGAGCTACGTTCCTTGTTCCAGGTGTATGTGATTTATGTAGAGGCCATTTCTTCTTGCTGCAGTGAACACCTTTGGCATGACTATGCCATTCACATAAGAAACAACAGAATTTTGTGTAACCATTTTGCAGTCCCATCAAAATGGCAATTACCTTCAATCACCGCGAATATGCCATTGATATGTCTCATAGCTGAAGCAGCAGAGAATTTCCTTCGTGTTTTCGTGTTCCTTTTTGCGGACGGCATAGGCAACAGGGATTGAAGGCAGTACTTTGCCCTTGTGCAACAACACTGCTTTTAGGCTACGGACGGACGAGGCTATGAATAGTAGCCATTCTTCCGGACTGAACCTCATGTTCATTGCTGCCATCAGATTTGCGACATTCATACGAGGACTGATTTCACCTTGTGTTATGAACTGCTCAAAATCTTTTTGGCGGGATCGAAATGCTGTCACATTCATAGTGTTGTCCAGAACATTCCACTGTTGAAGTCTTGAAGATAACAGTGCTGCTTTATTCTTCGACATTTCTAGGTCTCTGATGAGGTCAGAAAGTTAATTATGCGTGATATTGTGTGATTCAGCAGAGATAACGATCAGGAAAGTACCGGTTCTCTTGATGTAGATGGCTGCGGTGTTTCTTCGGGTGTATTCTCCTTTTCCTCGTCGCAATCTAGGGAAAAACTGTTGGGGAGGTTCGGGAATAAGCAGACCTTCACAGTGAGGCACTGCACGAATAGCCGATGGTATATTTGGGCACTCCGCTGTCCACTTTTTATTCTTGGTAATCCCTTTCTGACTAGGAGGAACCATACAGAAGTAGCAGTATGTGAAGTGATTTATCGGCTCCCTCCATATCATGGGCACTGCAAACGGCAAGGAACATCCTCTGTGATTCACCCAAGCGTTGAGTTTTGATGAACAGCACGTGCAACACAGGTGTGGAGACTAACTCTTGTCCTGGTCGCCTATTTTACAACCAAAGTACAGGAAGTAGACTCGTTTTATCACTTGGGATAAAGCACGCTTCCTTGACACAAATGTGCTTTCTCCACACATACATAACAGAAGTTACTCGCACTGTTCACACACTTAGGAGGCATTTCTATCCAATCTGAAACACTGGTTGACAGAAAGGTGTACCTCACCGCGAACACAGCACACGCTGAACGGGTAACACAACTGTCCAGCACCCAAAAGACTCCTGCAACTCCACGGATAGACAAAGAAAGAACATGTCAAACTCAATTTCTGTGTAGGGCCGCCGCTCTACTTGTTGAGGCAAAGTCGATGGGCTGCATTTCAAAATGTAACGGTTTTCTGACCACAACAGAATGGGGGATTAAATTTTAGTAAAGTTACTGTTTTAAAAGAATACATTCCCTTTTAAAATGCTGGACTACAGATCCAGGATTTGAATTTTCTATATCATTTCACATTTATTTATATACAATTATACTTATTATTAGTTATTTATACACAATTATTATATTTGTTGTTGCGGCTTTTTGCTAGATGTTTGACATATTTTCCCTCGAAACAAGTTTTTCAGTGTCAGGCTTTTGATTTTGTGAAGATGCCATTTTTAATATGGAGGATATACGTTCGGCTACCAATCTTGATTTCGGAGCCGATTTATTTGCCTCCATAACAGAAAACAACTGCTCACAGAGATATTTAGAACTAAACATGGCTAATATTCTCTCAGCAACCTGACGCATTTCTGAATAGTGGCTGGGCAAATAATAATACGATTGCGGGATTCAAATTTTTTACATTTGTTGTACAACACAGAATCACACTGAATAAGTTCCATTTGAATATTCGCATTTGCCTTCTGAATATCAAAGGAGAATGGAGAAGTGAACAAAGATAAATCGGCCTCACATGATTTGAAATCTTCAAACCTGTTTTGAAAATCACTAAGTAAGTTTTTTATGTTGGAGATACACCGACTGAAATCAGAGTCACTCCATGACTTTTGGTAATCCTGGCACGTAGGAAAATGAGTTAAGTTGCCACTATTCAATTGTCCTTCCCAAAACCTAAGCTTTGTTTGAAAAGCCTTAATGGCATAATAAAATGAAGTAACAACCTGTTGTTTCCCTTGACGTTTTAAATTTAAGTAATTTAAATGCCCCATAATGCCTACCATAAATGCCAAATCCTGAAGCCAATTATTATCAAGTTTCTCTGGAAAATGAGCTTTCGTTTCTAGAAACACCCTAATCTCCTTACGGAGAAGCCATAAACACTTAAAACATAATGACAAGAAAGCCAGCGAACTTCTGCATAGTATGGTAAACCCTCAAATTCACTCCTCATTTCACTGAGCAAAGAATAAAATAGCTGTCGATTCAATCCCCGTGAACGAATGAAGTTGACTGTTTTCATTACAAATTTCATAACGTGCTCCATTTTTATGGTTTTTGAACAAAGCACTTCCTGGTGAACAATGCAGTGAACGTGATGAAACTTGCAATCAGGAAAGATTTTATTCTGCTTGGTCAACAGCTTAGCGACAATACCGCTGTTTTTCCCCGTAATGGACGGAGCTCCATCCGTTGCCACACACACCAGTTTTGATAATGAAAGATCATACTCTCCCAAGAGACGACAAATTTCTTTGAAAATATTCTCACCAGTTGTAGTATGAACAGAAACAATGTCAAGCAACTCCTCAGGTATGTTTAAGTCCCTATAACAAGCACGGATGAACACCGCCAACTGGGCCAAACCACTAATATCCGCACTTTCATCAACCGCAATGGAAAATGCAACAAAACTTTTATTTTTTGCAAGTATTTGTTCATTTAAATTGGTCGCCATTTCATCAACTCTCTCGGCAACAGTGTTCCGACACAAAGAAATTTTTTGGAAAGCTTGAACTCTATCACGACACACAATTTCGGCGGTATAGACAAGGAACTGCTTTACAAATTCACTTTCACTAAAACATTTACGATTTTTTGCCAACAGTTGTGCAGTCACATAGCTAGCTTTTACAGCGGCTTCATTGTCTTTTTGTACATTCGTGAACACGCTTCGTTGCTTACGAAGTGCAGCCTTAAATTCCAGTAATTCATCTTCCCGTAATTGGTCGTTGTACTGATCATATTTAGAGTGATGGGTTTCGTAATGGCATTTTATATTACATTCCTTTGGAACGCTGATAGCCTGACCGCAGATCAAACACGTAATTTTAACTCTAATTTCACAGCAGAAGTACGCGAGTGCCCATTTTGCTTGAAAAACCCGGCGCTCATTTTCAATTGTTCTTTTTTTACTGTTGCACGGTTTGGAAAGCGACATTGTCCCTTTGACAAGTCACTATTAAAATACTTGAAAACTATACTAAGCATTTATTTACCACAAATCACAAAATAACATATCGCAACACCTATAACCATAACCCAAAAAGGCAGTCTACTGACTGATGGGGAAGCGGCAAGCGCTTCACTACGAGGTCTGACAATAAAGTAATGAGATTAATTTCCTCCTAGCTGTACAGGCAATACTGCAGCATGCTAACACAGACAGCCTCTGACCTTGGTCCTTCCTCCATCACCACTTGCAGTGGCATGGTTTTGCAATGCCTCACTGTGGAGTAGGTGCTTGGCGTGTCAGGATGTATTTGTGAACCTTGTCGTGGAAATGGAAGCATGGAACATCGAGCAGCGGTATGCCATCCTTTTTTGTGTTAAACTCGTTGACAATGCCACCACAACACATGGAAAACTTAAGCAGGCCTTTGGAGATGATGCAATGTCAAGAGCACAAGCCTTTCGCTGTCACAAAATGTTTTCTGAAGGCAGAACCCTTGTTGAAGATGAGCAGCGCAGAGGACAACCATCAACAACATGGACAGGTGACAACACAGCACGCGTAAGAGAACTTCTTCGATCCGATCGAAGATTAACAGTCAAAATGATTGCTGATCAAGTGAACATGAACCGGGAAACCGTTCGTTTGATACTGACTGAAGAATTCGGGACGAGAAAAATTTTGTGCCAAGATGGTGCCCAGGAATCTCACACAGCAACAGCGGGATGTGCGGTTGAGTGTTTGTGCTGATCTGCTGGAACAAGTGAAAGCCGACCCAGAGTTAATGGACCGAGCTGTCACTGGTGATGAGAGTTGGTTTTTCCAATATGATCCAGAGACCAAACGTCAACGTTTGGAATGGCGTTCAAAGGGATCACCAAGGCCAAAGAAAGCACGCATGTCCAAGTCAAAAGTGAAATGCATGCTTGTGTGTTTCTTTGATTCCATGGGTATTGTACACAAAGAGTGGGTTCCTGCTGGACAGACAGTCAATCAATGTTACTACACAGAAATTCTGGAAAAACTGAGAAAAAGGGTAATGCGGGTTCGTCTAATCATTCGGAAAAACTGGATCCTTCATCACAAATGCGCCAGCCCATACAACGCTCTCTGTAGCGCAGTTTTTGACATCCAAATGCATAATGGTGACGCTGCAACCTTCTTACTCACCTGATCTCTCACCTTGCGACTTCTTTTTATTTCAAAAAGTAAAATCGGCAGGACACCATTTTGAGTCAACAGAAGGCATCCAGAGGGCTGTAACGCAGGCTTTAAACGATATCCCACAAGCTGCGTTGCAGGAATGTTACAAACAATGGCAGCACCGCTGGAAAAGGTGTATGCAGGCACAAGGGATGTACTTTGAAGGTGACCATATTGTAGTTGATGAATATATAAAATACAAAGTTTTTTGGAACCAGTCTCATTACTTTGTCAGACCTTGCACGTAGCACCGCCTCCTTCACCACACCGAACCGTACCAGGTATAGAAACAGGGATGGGAGGCATGTACAGTACATCCTTTATTGCATTAACCCTTAAATACAACAGCTTGTCCTTGGCGAACATGAAAAATAGTTAAGCCCTTCTAAGGACCAGAAATACCATATTGCTATTCTCTAGACTGTAGGCTAAGTATAGTATTTTATGAGACTCCACGTCTTCTACGCTGAGGGAAAAATTCAGGTCCAAGCAGTATTATTTTATATTAAAATTTTTATGTATTTTTAGATTAAACCTAAAAGTTCGGGGGCCGCATTTTATAGCGCTGGCGGCCGCGTGTTTGACAGACTTGGTCTACGACAACGCTAGTTGATCATATGGTATTGAGAATATGACTGGGAATGTGGCCGCACGCCACGTCGGCGCCGAGCGCTCTACTCGTCCTGTGAGCGGTAACTCGTTCTTATGAGATCCCTTCCGTAACTTGGAAACCAGAGCCAATTATCAATTTTTAATGTCCTTTTTGTGTTCAGCAACCCAAAATTAGCTAAGATAATTTTTTTTCGTTTCCGTAATTTTTTGCGTGTTGAGTGTTATAGGTGGTTCTAACGATGAATTTGAAGGCGCCAGGAGGTTCTCACATGCCCAGGTTAATGCAGGTAACCGAATTAGATGACGGGATATTGTATGCTAGGTACGGTAACTTGCTACCAGCTCGGTTGGCACCAGCTCCACACCTGGAATTTCAGCGTTGCAGCAACGTCAGGAGCATCTGACATAACCTTTCAAAAAGTTCACTTCTACATATCTCAATCAAAACGTCTCACTTTATTGTTACACTCAGTTTCTTTGTTCAATTATTTTCTACGCACATACACTCTATTCTCACGTTCAGTTTTTTAAATATATAGTGCCGCTGTGATTCACTAACAGGTGTACTCAATAGTAATTAATTCCGCACACTGAATACACATTCATGGAGCTCAAGAATATTGCGTTCTTGTCGTTCAAGTTGCATAGGATGAGCGTGCAAATTATTTTTCGCTCTGCCCCTGTGTGCAACCCTTTAGCTGCCACTGCGGAGACAAAAATCAAAATAAGCTGATTGGTCATTGTGACCCTTTTCTTGATAATTTTGGTTGGGTTCTTATTTTTACGTAATTATTTTAAATCCTATTGGTCCATTTCAAACGGGAGATATTAACTTCACGACACAACGTCCCTACACCGTTTCGTTCCAGCGTTCCAGTAGACACTTGGTCTGCATGTCCACCTCCTCGATATGTATGAGTATCTCAAGCTGTCAAGTTTCAAGTTCCCTACACCTTTACAAGCTCCGAAACTAAATACGTTTTCATGTGGACAAATATAAACACGTTACTTTTGTTTGAAGGAACGTGCCACTGAGCTAGAAGTGCACTGAACTTTCCCCTGCTAACTAGCTAGCTACAATTCTACTTCTCCAAACATGAACAATAATTTCCTATTGGTGATACTGAACTCTGGACTGTCTTCGTGAAGATAACTGAACTTAGGACTGACAGGATTCTGCTTTAGTGGTGAAAGTTGTGCTTAGTATTAGCTGCTGGGGCTGGTAGATGGAAATATCCCACAATGTGAGCCACCCGCCCAACAACCCACTCACCCTCGTAACCTTAGTAACAAGGGTAACAACAGTAACCATAGGGATATTGGTACCCTTGGAAATCAAGGTTTCATTGTAACCATAACAACGGTGGCAAGCTTGGTAGCCAAAAGATTTATAGAATGTTAAGTTGGAACTGTCAACTGTTTCTCCAGCCTCTATATATGTGTCGTATTTCTCATACTTATCTCACAAACGGAGAGATTTATAGTTGATCAAGCTCAGTTGTCATATTTAGATCATAAGCCTTTTCTCCCGCTTCAGCTCGTACCTCTCATCGAACAGAGTCCGTCTCAATTTCAAGACCAATCAATCACAGGCAGAAAATACAAACGTTACCTTCACTTAAAAGTGTCTGTTATTTTTGTGTGACTTTAACCAAAATCTGATATGTCGGCAGATGTAGTTAAATTTCCAAACACGGAATTTCACGAAAATCCGTCTGGTAGGATTCGCGCCCTTCCAAACAGCGGGGCAGACGTACAGACCGACGTGACGAGTAGTCGCTTTTCGCAACTGCTTTGCGAACGCGCCTAATGAATATTAAAATAAATAACACGTAGGCGTTTGAGTTGGATGAAAGTGGCTTAGGATAGGTTCCCGTGGCTGGCTCTTGTGAGTCTGGTTTGAACCTTCGAGTTCCACAAAAGGCAGGAAATGTTTCTGACTGGCTGAATTACTTCTCCAGAAAAACTCTGCTCAGTAAAGTCTTTCTGGAGTTAATGAAGAAGGAAATAATGTATACAGATTTTAAGGGGAACTACAACTATTGGTTTTAAATTTTAATCCACTCAATCCTTAAGTCCCCACCTCACAGAAAACAGTGCCTCTCAGTTACAAGGATTTGTCGGTAAATGCTGTGTATTGTGACATGTGTCCAAAACACATAAACATACGGGCACCATGCAGAGTTTTGTAACTGTTAATGCAGATACAGTCCGGCTATCATGTTGCGTCTGTACTGTGTACGTGTCCTACAAACACAATCTTTGTATTACAGCCTGTGAATATGGAGTTCTGGGTGGCTGTGACTCTGACATTATTCATTACTGAGGGTTGGCAGCAGTGCAGCAGTTTTAAGTCCCCTCAACAGAACCATCGGCCACACATTGTGTTCATCATGGCAGATGACTTGGTAATGTATCAGAATTCCATAGCCTGTGCTGGTTAAGACTTGTATTGATTCTGAAGGGTATGATGATATACGCCTAAGTAATGCCAATTATTATTTTAATTTACATCTAAAGTATTTTCAGAAGGATGTTCAGTACATATGATTCCCTAGGCCGTAAAAATTATAATGGGAAGTCATTACAACGTTAAATGTAGCCCATTTTCTCCACTGTAATATGATTATTTTTCTATTTTTCAGCCTAATCCCCGAGCACAGTGACGCATTTTCCCATCGTGGCACGAATTTAAAGATACAGTCCTATTTGAATCGGGCTGTTTAACCCTTTAAAGACGAAGCGTATCTGTTTTATATAAGGACTCAGTGCGTACCGCGCTGTAAACACTCTCCACTTCAGTTATAAAAACCAGTCTCTTAATGTTTTATAAGGCAAAAGTTGCTGTTTGTTCTGAGATCCGTACAAAACACATAAACGCAATGTGGGCATCACGTAGAATTTTTTAATGTTAAACCTGGTCGTATGTAAAGTTACCGCTAGGCTTTAAAAGGTTAATTTGCAACCATACATGAAGAGCCATTTCCATTTCCTAATTATTGTAAGATGTGCCAAGGTGGAACCAATGCTACGAGAACCTGCCTTAAATGTCATGATCGTGGCATTTTGAATTCAAAACGAATTTACAAATTTCATTTGATCAATAACAATTTGTCTGAAATCTTCCGATACACGGCCAGCACTAGCTAAATAATACAGGATGATTTTTTCCTGCGTGACCGATAAGCGCCCGTCCTTTGCTCCGCTAGTGTTACGTAATACGCCGAGTATCGCGAGGTTTAACTGTCGGTGAAGGAAGCGAGAAGAACATTCGCTCTGATAATAACCTTTAGGAAGTCTAACAGAAACTCACCAGTACTACAGCAGATGATGAAAAGGTTGCCCCCGTGACCGAATGCACTCAGCACAACTGCGCAAAACCTTATTGTTTACTGAGTTTTCTCCGGAAACTGTTGAAATCTCACGGCGTGCACTCATCGCACATCAAACACAAACTTTTTCAGTATGAAGAGAGAGTTCGTGAATAAGTCCTGGATTTTCTGCACTCCAATACCGGCTGTTCTGAGAATTCATATCTCCACATAACGAAAATCAGGCCTCATCAGAGACAGAGAGAAAAAAACTGTGCATCAAATTCTCTGTAGTGTACAGACTGAAGAAACCAATTACAAAAATGCATTCTTCCGACCGGATGTTGTTCCTTCAAAGCATGAACTAACTTTGTTTTAACGGTCGCAGTTGTAACAGTTATATGGCCCTTCCTGCAGACGTTTTCGCAACACCTGCCCCCAGCGCTGACACATTTTCTGCGACAGTTTCCAGCAGACTCATATTTGAAATACAGCTGCACTAAAAACAAACGCCGTTCAATTGCGTTTCTGAGTCGAGGGCTGCTGCTACATCACTGAAGGACTAAGAAATGCATTTAGCAGCAACAAACCCGACGATTTGTAGCGCAAGTCTGTTATCACCGACAGCTGAAGTTACACTCCCGTTTGAAAACAATGCGATAGACCTTACATGGCCGCGTAATTAGGCGTGGTCTTTGCCCCTTCATTCGCTTGATTTAACACCTTGTGACTCTTCTTTGTGGGGAATCTTAAAAGATAAAGTGTATAAAATAAATCCGTACACTCTGGAAGAACTAAGAATGAGCATGCACCGTGAGACTTCAACAATTTCCGAGCAAGAACACCAGAGAGTAAACATCTTCCGCAGTTACTGATTGCATTTGGTCAGAAGAGCAATATTTTCAGCATCTGCTGTAGCACTGCCGAGTTTTTATTAGACTTTACGAAGGTTATTATCAGAGTGAAGATTTTTATTGCTTCCCACACCAACTATTAAACCTCCCGAGACTCGCAGTTTGACGTAAAATTAGCGGAGCGTCAGGCTGGAGCTTATCGGTCTAGCGGTGGGTGGTGCGTGGGGGAAACGGCCTTTACTTTGGATGGACTATTACACCTCGTCGTCTGGACCCACTGGTGCCACAGCCTTGCCAGGAGCAGAATCTGTGATCCTAAAGAGAAAACGATTTTCGGATGTTTCCTTTTCATTTGATACCGGCCCTATTAGGTGTTTGTGGTTCTGAAAACAGAAGTGGAAAGGCGTAATCCACCAGAGTACAGAATTCTCCACTTTTATAACCAACTCCTGGACCCCAGTCATTCTTGAAAAGCTAGTAATTTCTTAGCACGTGAAGAAATTTCCTTCACTTTGTGGAACCTGAAAGCCCATTATTTTCACAGTAGCATGCCGCTGGTCCGCATCCTGATCAATATTAGTGCAGTTCACACCCTCCAATCATATTGAGGTCAACTTTAATATCATCCCACCACATACGCCTTGATATTCCAAGTGATCTCTTTGCTCCAGGCCTTCCCACCAAAATTCTGCACGCGGTTGTAGATGTGTTCGTTATTTTGCACAACTAACTGGTTTTAATGTATATTTATTGAAGATATAAATCTATTACTGCAAAGCTAATGGCATGACATGTCACACTGCATAGTCAGAAATTATTGTTCCTTGTGTTTTGCACTTTATTGTGTATTAATCACTTCGAGATAGTTTCAAACAAGCCCCAGAACCTACAGAGAACTCTTACTTTATTTTAAATTACTAGGCTTCTGGACTGAATACAGAATTTTGGATGAAAAACCTAAATAGAATAAACTGCTTCAGAGACCTAGGCATACATGGGAGGACGACATTAAAGTGCACCTTAAATACAGGGCAAGCTGTGAATGGAATTCACTGGCTAAGGACAGGGTCCAGTGGCAGCCTCATGAGCACAGCATTAGACCTTCAGGTTCCATAAAAGCTGAGAATTTCCTTTGCTAGGTGGGCGACTATCAGCTTCTCAAGACATGAAGTTAATTAATAGATAATATTTATTCTCTCTGTATGTACAGGGTTGGAATGATGTTGGATTCCATGGATCAAATCAAATTCCAACACCAAACATTGATGCCCTGGCATACAGTGGTGTAATTTTGAACCAGTATTATGTCACTGCCATCTGTACACCATCACGCAGTGCACTTATGACTGGAAAATACCCCATACATACTGGTAAGGAAACATGTTTAATGTTTAGAGTGGTAAATTGATTAAACTTATGTGGGGCGGCGGCCCCCCCCCTTTCACTGAGAATTAATTTGTTGACCGAAATTTTTACAGCTTAAGGTTTTGACAAAAACATTACCTTTCAAAATGGTGCAGACTTGATTTTTTATGAAACTAAGTAATTACACTCCAAATAATGAAACCAGTGGGGTAACATACATCTTCTCACAACAGACTTTTATTGTTATATTGTATGAAAAAGATGCTGGCCAGGCAGTTTACACAGCCTTATAAAAACTGCCGACTACAGTCATTCTTCTTTTTGTTGATGTACTTGTACTTATAGCACATGACACTGGTGAATGCAGTGAAAGGAAATATCCTGTGTATCATGTACTGTACCAAAGCATAGCAGACTCCTACAAGGGACAATTAAAACAAAGAAATGAACAACAAAGAAAAGAAAGAAACAAAGACAGAAATAAACTGCAACTCAAAAACAAATACACAACTTTACAAAATAAGAATCTCTTACAAATGGATAGTTAAGGCAAAGAAAGGCTTTATAAGCGAAAATTTGGAGTTATATCTACTTAGCACACAATCTGAAAAGAAAACTAACCCTCATCACATATGCTAGAATCTCAACAAAAATCTGGTTTGCACACTGTATAGGAAAAGGGCAATGTACTCACTTTGGTTGTGGCTGCTACAAATATTACAACACAATGAGATCTCATTGACATTTTTGGTGATCTGCATTATCCACTGGAACAAAGGTGTACAAATTTTCACATAAGGAATATTGGTACTTTTTGGCTTAAAAATGACAGGTTGTAGTTTGGGGAAAGAGAGAGAGAAGTAGCAGTGACACAGCATTCTGTGCATTGTTCCACATACAAATTATGCATTTTGGTAATCAATAACTGAGGCTCTAAGTACTCACATTTTGTTGTTTTAAGACAGTAATGAGACCCTACATGAGGGAAGCTTTCACTATGTGGTTTGAACTTTTGTACTGCTTCCACATGAGTTTTATTGGCTGCCCTTTCCTGGCCCCAGGTCACTCCCTGCACATAGACCTACTTCATGTAGGGCCTGTATTACACTATCAAAGATCATTGACAAAGATATTTTATAAAATATTTTACAGTGCAATAAGTCATCTTTTATAAACCCTTTGTATGATAAAACTTGTTTGCTAAAATACAAATTCATGCTCATATATCTGATAGAATTGGTGAATACTGGGAGGAAAATGGTGGAAAGGAAGTTCATATGGTCGCTTGCAACAACAAAATTATTAATCCTGCAGTATGAATAATACAAAATATTGTATAATACAAAAACAGAAACAAAAGATTAGAGATCTATAATAATATATCAGAAGCTATTACCACAAATCAAGATGGATGTACTGCAAATGACATAAAGAAGAAACTGAATGGGTTAAGAAGCCAATATTTATCTAACAAAGTGAAGGTAAGTAAAAAATTGTAAACTATATTGCATGTTAATTTTTATTTATTAACTGAATTACCATTTACTGACAAATACTTGGTAGGTACTGGTAATATTTCAAAACCCAGTGCACTTAAATATTTTTGCAGAAAAGTTTTAAGCTCTTCAATTAATTTGGTTTTGTGTTGCAGATATTTATAAACAAAAGAAGTGGTCAAAATGGAAGTTGTGTTTACATTCCAACAGCATATTGGTACCCACTATCATTATTCTTGGAGACAGCAACATATGCCAATAAATCTAAATGAAACTTGGACGGTTTGGTTTCAGAAATGCCAGAGGAGGTTGTTCACGAAACTGTATGTTTGAAAAAGGCAACAGCAATAAGAAACATATTTTTCCCACCACAGACCTTTTCCTGCACAGACCTTTTCTGAATGCATCTTGTATTTCTCAACAATGATGACCATGTCGTGTTCTTTGTCATTCTATAACTCACATTTGCTGACTTTCCTCATAGGATCACATTTCCACATGTTGATAATTGTCTTCTTCAACAGAATAAATTTCCTGTTGAGTGTGTAATTATTACCGTGTTCCTGCTAAAAGATTTTTCACTGTACAAGCTGCTAGAGTTACTGTTGTGACGTTGGTGAGAGAAAGGTTAATTGTTGTTAACAAAATCTGAAATCGGCTTACTAAAATACCAAAAGTGCTTTTAACAATTCTTCTTCCACAAGATAACCTGTAATGAAAAATTGTTTCCTCTTTTGTAATGCTTTCTAAAGGGTAGGGCTTCATAATATTATAGCTCAATCAAAACGCATCATTAGCAAGCACAACATAAAGACACTGAAATGTTGGTGTTCGGTAACTTGTTAGATATTTTCAGAATTGCCCTATTGATCAGACAGCACCTCAGTGCACTTCTGATATATACTCCAGCATTGTCAATTTGACCATTTGTCCCAACCTCAATATATGCGAATCTGTAGTTTGCATCCAGAAGGGCAAATAGTATGATACTGTTGTAAGATTTATTAATGAAGAGACGTGATCCACTATTTTGTGGGCATGTGGATATGCTTTCCACCCATGGCTGCGATGGTGTTGTAAACATCCCACTTTATCTCAAGCTCCTTAGCTATGTCTTTCCATTCATCTTCGGCTGTAAGTACCTCAAAAACAGAAAAGTAATATGTAACCTATTACTTATAATTCCTAACAATTGTTATAAAAAATGGCAAGTATTATTTAACAAACCTGTTTGTATAATTACAGGTTCCATACACAGATGAAGTCACGGACTATAGGCCTACAACTTCAAATGCAGAAATTACAGAACTGTCCCAATATCTACCAATGCACAGTGACCAAAACAGAGAGCAAAGAAAACAGCATCCCATGATTCTTTATTATTATAGCATTCAAACAGAAAGACATAAATGTCAAAACTGGCAAAACAAAAATGAACAGAAAAAATGTAATTGAAACTTTTGGAAAATTCATTGCTTCTAAGTACATGATATTCAGAATGCAAGCAATGATATGTGTTCAGAAAAGCAAAAAGAAAAATACAACAGGTTTTGATGGATGCATGGGACACAACAGATTCGACAGCTTCATGCCCAAGTACTCAATTTTCAGACACATCTGATTCAAGCCAGTGGGATAACGTTAAAAGTCCTGAACAAGTTTCCCTGGATGAACAGTCATTCAATGAAAATGTAATTTTGAATGATAAAGCATCTGATGTCATAAGAAATGCGCTGCAGAATGTAAATGTGACAGAGGAAGATTACAGTACGAGTTCTTAAGTGTAAATAACGCTCCTTAAAATGGTACACCAGTAATTAAAAACTGTACTGAAAATAAATAAATACTACAAATAAAAATTTAATTACCTTCAAAAACTTGTCTTTCATTGACTCGTAAATAGCCTTACAAGTTTCAAGAATTATATGTGAAGTAGTGCGTTGTGGTATCCAGGTACTGAACTGCAAGGTTAAGAACAATCTCAAGTAGCCAGAAGCCGATGTGTTACCACAAAGCGATCTTCCATGATTATATAGTTTCGTTAATAAGTACCTTGTTAGAAAAAAAAAAAAAAAATTGATACTATAAACTCAAATGTATCATCCTCCATTCTCAGGTACTTGATGTAGTGCTTCATATCATCACACTGTAATTTTTTCAATAAGGTTTGATGGGTACCTTTCATATCATGTCTTCACATCCAGTCCTTAACCCAAATATGTTTCTTTTTCTTTTTTTAATATCAAAGCAACTGTCGTAACTGCACTTAATGTTGTAGTGCAAGTATTCAACAGTTCTTGATCCATGTTCTTAGAACTTTGATGGAAACTTGCAAGAGGAGGCAGTCCATTGGTCCCCTCCGATTTGGTTCTGGTTTTGCAGTGTCGCAGTGGACCCTACTCTGATTTTGTGGCCAAAATATTAGGTGCCAACACCCCACCATTTCTTTTTAGTGTGTATTTATACATCCCACGTTAGTCACTGTACCTTTAAATGCTGTTTCATCTGAAAGGCTACCATGTTGTCTACAGAAGCACAGTTGTATAGGTTCTGACTACACAGGAGAAAACTAGGGATCAGTTCCTGGTTGACTTGTTTTGTTTAATCATCATGCTTAAGAAAAGTTTTGTTAATGAGTCTTGCATTTGTTAATTCTTCCCACTTCCAAGTCGTATAACTTTTACAGTGTTCAAAGCCATCTGTGTGCAGGCGATTCTTGGAAGGATTACAAGAATTACAAAATCAGACACAGACATGTGACAAAATATGTTAGCAGGGAAAGACAATGCAACCTTTGAAGAAACAGCGCAGTCTGCTGAACAGTTTCAAACACGGACAGTTGTAGTAATTCCGACGTATAACCCCAACTACGTTATAAATGCAGACCAAACCAGATGTGAACACCACACAAACATATGGCAGACATTCTCCCATAAGGGGGTGAAAACAACACAAGTTCTGGTACTAGACCTTAATAGAATTACGCACTCTTATACTGCTCAATATGCTATTACAGCATTGGGTAAACTGCTTCCTAGTGTATTTATCTGTTTGCAAGAAAGGAGTGGCATATTTGTTCCTCAAGTATTTGTATTTATTATTCAATTGACTGCCTCCCCTTGTTAGATGTAGTGTAATATACACAGAACCATACCTCTTACAATATACATTTTATAAAATATTTGACGACAATCTTTGTCAAAGATCTTTGATGGCGAAAGACAAGCCAACGCCAGTGGATGCCTTGTCAGCTAGCCCATGGGTAATGCACAGTGTTTTTGAAAACACATTCTAACACATACCCTCTCCTTCCTTACGAAAATAATAACCTTCCTTAAGCAAATAATACCCTCAACTACTTTCATTTCTCCGTCCTGATCCTCTCAGTTTGGGTGGGTTATGTGAAGTGCAATGCAGAACACAACCCTTTCGGTGGTTCTAATCCAGCTGCCAGAATTCCATAACACTGCAGCCTCCTATTCATATTAAAGTTCTTGTGCTTTTAAACTTGCACCTACTACAGCCAAAACATTTAAAATAGCTCTGGAGCCTAGCCAGCCTTACACTTTGCCAGGTGTGAAGCTGACCACTCACCCCCATCGTGTGCTGAGGTTAAGAATGAGAGGAGCTGCACATCTATGCCTCACATCTGCATGGCTGGGAGATGGACAAGTTTATCTTTACCTTACCTACTGCATTTCATATTCTTAGTCCATTTTGCGGTTGCACATCTTCCTTTGTTATAAGTAATTTCGCCTGATTTTCTGTTGCTCATAGTGGCTACCTTCTTACTATTTACCACGGTCATATCACTTCCATTAATGTGCTATTCTCTATCCATATCTCTGATTATCCCTTCATTAGATGTACTGCCACTAGATTCAGAAACATAGTCATCACTGCCATGAGCATAAGAAACAAGCACCTGACTTGGCTGAAGTTCTTTTCAAATATTATTGTCACCTGAACTTGACAAAGAAGTTTCGAGCTTTACAGCAGAGCAGGGAAAATCTGGGAATGGTTCATGTTGCTTGTAGGCCTGCTTGAAAGAGTGTCATTCCCAGCTCATTGGCAAAGATGTTCTACTGGACAGTTGCATGACAGGTCTGGTATTCATTTTCTAAGAACTTTTTCTGATGTGGCGTCTGTAATGAGAGAGAATGGTTTTCTAGAAAAGCACCCTCAAACTTACTTGCGAACACTGACGTTAAGTACTTCAAATTTAAACGAGAATAATATATTCCAGAATGTTTCAGAGTAGTCAAATTGATGCCTGTGTGTAGTAACTTGCGCATGCGGCAATTTCTGGACTACTCTATAAAATATACAGGCAGTAAAAACTCGTCCTGTGGTCATTCTACTTAACTTTAGACGACCAGCAGCTCATGAAGCATACAGATCGATCGCCAGTCTTCCAAGGGACATACTTTCCTTGAATACAAACTAATTAAATAAAATAACGATTAACTCATTACATCCCCACGCAATCGCTTTCCTCCCTCACACCTACTGTTCAGGTGATTCACACTTTGCTACCAACCGAAAGCTATCAAAGCTGCATGAAGTAAAACTTCCCACCTAAGCGTGGTTATTGCTTGTTACACGTATATCGGTAGGGACGCAACTCGTCCCGATTTTTAGGAACAGGCCAGGTTTTATGAGTTTTAAAGAATACTGTCACTGCGTCTCGCGAAATTGGGTTAGGGATGCCAAATGTCCTGAGTTTCTCCAAGTCACAGAAATAAGACGTACGAACGTTTTGACTTCGCACGACGGGAATCTCAAGTGGAAGGGGTATGCGTGGCAATCTGGTTGGCAGTAGTAGAATTGTGTTGGTGATTGTGTACGCTGTGAACGTTTGAATGTGTAGCTTGTTGAATTAAAGTTTTCTGAGTTATTAGGTAGTGAAAAATGAACCTTAGTTACAAAGTGCGTTTCAGAGATGGTTTAGAGGAGAAATGCCCTTCGTAAAACGCAGTGGTCGCGGCGGCGATTCCACAAAAGTGGAATGTTTCTCATTGTGCGGTGCAGTGTTTAGCTGCCGTCATAGCAGAGGGAAGGATAAAAACAGGTAGAATTGACCGCGACAGCCACCTGCCCCCCCCCCCCACCAGAAAAAAACAACAACACGTAAGGCTGCTGTGTCTGCACAGATTTCCAATGAATGATTCGCATTTTTGGCTCTTGGGGGGGGGGGGGGATAGTTGGGCGACCAAGGAAGAGAAGTGGCCGCACAACAGGCCGCGTTTGTTTTATGACAATGTTACACTCAACGATAATTTCCAGTCTGGGTTGTACTTCAACTGTTCTAAAGAAATTTCCAACAAAAAGTTCTTGTGTGCACAAATGAAGCGCAAGGCCATTGCTGGGAATGTCTGAACACATTATGCAAAAATATGAAGCACTGGAAGATATATAAATACAAAGTATTGTTTTTTACATATAGATGCTTGTGATCATTTTGGTCTGAAGTTTGTATTTATCACTGTCAGGTATTGCATTACCAGTATGGGTATTGCAACAGAAATGTTAGAATTCTCCAGTCTCCCTGGCAAAGCTGTACTCTTGTTGATCACGTTTTAGAAGCTGTTAAAAAACATGATGTTGCTGATGAGGAATAGGCATTTCACACATAATACCAGCACAAACAAGAAGTTATCTGTGCTGCCGCGATACTGTGCCACATTCTGAAGGAGTCCCAACTTCTTCAGTAGTTTTGCCAGCTCACAGTCAGAGTAGATGGCTTGAAATCTTTTGTGGTTTTATGGAAATCCAGTATAAGACTCTACCTCCATGCCAGATCTGATCACCACCCAGCACAGAAACAGGCTGTACTAGCCACCCTAGTCCAATGGCCTAGCATGCTATGTGACGCAGAAAGCCTCAAGGAGGACCTAAAGCACCTTCAGCGTGTCTTTAAACAGAATGGTTACAGTCACAGTTATATCAGATGGGCACTACAACAAAACCTGGAGGAACTGAAGCTGATAAACAAAAAACTCACATGTACAGCCATGATAGAGTTTCACCACACAATCAGCAATAAAATCAGTAGACTTTTGAGGAAACATGGTGTCAGAACAATTCACATTCCAAAAAGGAAGCCTGTACAGATGCTGAGGCCTGCCAAGAATAGCTTAGAACTTAAGGTCCTGGGCGTATATTGGATTCTGCATGAGTGCGGGAAAGTGTATGTAGGACAGAGCTGTAGGACTGTGGAGGCGAGGTGCAAAGAACATCAGAGATACATAGCATCAACCCAAGAAATCAGTAGTGGCAGAACATAGCATCAGCATGGGTCACTGCATAGATTTCAGTGGCACCACAATATTAGACAGAACTTCAGGATATGTGGACTGCCTGGTAAAGGAAGCAATTGAAATTCAGCTGAACAAAAATAATTTTAACAGAGATTGTGGCTTAATACTGAGCCTGGCCTTGTCACCTGTAATCAACATGCTAATGAATGTGAGAGGAGGACCCAGCAGAGCAGGTACTTGACTCCACCCACCAACACCCACCGGTCTCACTGCTGGCTGTAGTGGAAAGCACATCATAACGTTGACAGATTTCACAGGTGATGAGGGTGATGATGGCTCTTGAAATGTTGGCTTATTCGCCATTAAGCAATCTGATGTGGTTGCTAGCTGGAGAACATTGTATCCAGTTTAAAACTGTCATAGTCCATAGCAAGATGCGATAGCTGTCACTGGAACCAGTTGTGATTCAGTTCATTGAACTATACAATGGACTTAAGCATTATTCTCAAGTCAAGAGAAATACCCACATATTTTTAATGGGTTTCTGAGCAACAGGAAGTCTTTCATATTTTATGTACTGATGCTGTTCGGCAGGTTGAATGTGAAGAGACCACAGATTTCGAGTTTAAAAGAGAAATTGAGCTTCTCATCACAAAGCTTATTTTGCAACCAAATGTAATGTTTTTGTATAGTGATGTGAAAACAGAACTGAAAAGTCTTCACAAAGGACGTTTGATGGCTGAAGAATAATTCAGTAATTGTGTCTCTCATTTTTATGCTGCTGCAGTTCAGTACAGTCTAGAATAGTTCCTTTACTCGTCCATTTAGTGAACTGATGAAAATGGAAGGGGTTTCATTGGGTACATCTTGTTGGGAAAGTGTCAAAGAATGTGCTGAAGAATTGTATTCCATCTTGCCAAACTTCAGTATATGAATAAAGAGAACCGGTTTGGTGGCTGCAGTCATGTAAAAGTATATGCAGCTGAAAGTAAAGTAACTGAGTGAAATAATACTAGCTGTAAAATTGGAGGCAGGTGGAACAAGGTCTGTGCACATTTTGTTTCAGATGAATCCATTATAGACTGCTTAGAGAAACTGATTTAAATGGACACAGTTAAATCATCCCTGTTTGTTTAACGTTACTACAAGTGTGTATCTAGTTAAGAGTTGTTTGATATGATATACATTTGTTAAATAAATTTAAATATGATGCCAGGGTCAGCAGTGTTAAAAGAGAAAATATGTGCAGGAGTAGGACAGCCACCAACCAGCCAGTAACAGGAAGGATTAGGAGAGGCTGAGGAAGATGTGCAGATTAGTGGTTATAGAGTCTGCACTAAGACTGCAAAGAATGATTTGTAAAGAAAAATCAGTAAGTGAGCTGAGTGAGTGAGTGACATTCTATTTCATTTTTGTATCGTTATGCAATAATTTTGTTATCTGAGTTATCTCATTCTAGTAATATTAATCAATTACGGTGCTTTTTTATTCTGTGACAGGTTAAAAATTTTGCCTTGTTTCTCCACCTGAATGCTAACTACATGTCATTATTTTTAGTTTTTATAGAATGGGATCTGTATGTATCAGACATGTTAAAATACCTAATTACACTATGTGCATGGTATAAAATTGACCAAGTAGACATAGTCAGATTTATCTGTACAGCATTTGCTTATTTTTGCGTGGTGTAAATGTCACCAAGCTTATTTATGGCCTAGTGTCTGTATTCATGTGATGTAAATTCGTCCCAGTGCCACTCTTCCACAGAAAGTATCACACGGACTGGCCTGGAATGGGAGCACAAGCCAACGTGATGAGAGGCCACTGACTGAGCCATGGCATGGCCCTTTCACACCCAGCCATGGAGAATATAACTTGCACATTTTTTCCTGATGAAAGCACATAATCTGTCCACTGACACTATAAAGCCAAACTGCTTTCTTGATTTTGCCATGCAAGTGGGCGAGTTTAAGTGGAATACCCACTTTGGCAGTGAGGAAAATAGTCCCATGACTGGAAGTTTTGCCAGTGATAACATCCAGTATGTGTAGTTGTTTGTAACTTTGTCTTGTGTTACCTGGACTTTATTGAGTCCATTGAGCTAATATAATGGCTTCAAAACATCTGAAGATGAGTAAAGAAGGTATGGCTGGCAAGAGGAAGCGTGTAACATCAATAATTCTTCTGAAACTTGAAATAATAAGGGGCTTGAAAGTGGTGAAAGCTGAAGTTTTGGCTTCATATAACATTGGATCTTTGACTGTCTATGGTATAAAGAAACAGAAGGACAAGTTTTGGCTTCATACAACATTGGATCTTCGACTGTCTATGGCATAAAGAAACAGAAGGACAAGTTATCATTTATACCATCAAGCAGAAGTGTGAAGGGCCTGTTCAAGTTACAGACATTGAAGCAGCCTAAATTAGTGCAATTGTACTAGGTGTTGTATAAGTGATACACAGCAATATTTTCCAAAGGGAAACCTGGATTTGGCCTTTGACAATTGGAAGAGCAGCTGAATGAGGTGTCCAAGTGGAATTATACTCTGATTAGTTGTGCAGCCAAAGTATAGGAGCAATAACAAAAAAATTACCTGTGAGAATTTTGCTTAATGTTGGTACTGTCTAATAATTACCGAACATCACCTGTACTGACCTATCATATATTCCTGATTATAATCCTGAATGTTTGATAATTTGGTACCTCTCTTGTCCTGTGGCGCCTGATTAAAGGAATTCTACTGTAACACACTTCTAATGTATATGGTATCTTATATTAGCTGATTTTTGACTCATTCTTTTTTCCAGTGGCATTTTCAAGTGTGTACTTTGCACTGGTGCGAATCCAACTTAGGAAACAAGGCATACAAGAGAGTTATGTTTTCAACATTTGTATTCGGGCATGGGATCAAAGCACAAAGAAGTAAGAGGAGGCTTGAGAAAATTACATAGTGAGAAGTTCCATAATTTGTAATTTTCATGCTGTATTATTAGTATCATCAAATGAAGGGGATGAGATAAGGAGGCATGTGGCATACATGAGGGAAAGAGAAATCAGTACAAAGATTTGGCCGTGACACCAGAAGGAAGGAGCCATTTGGAAGACCTAGGTATAAATTGGAGGGTAGTATTAAAAAGGACCTTGCTTTACTTAAAACAATAATGAACCTTCACGATCCATGAAGTGTGAGGAATTTGTTGACTATCTCAGCAGCTCTTAACTTATCAAGAAGGGCTGTGCTGTGTGTAGTTAAGTTACATTTGATTATTACAATGATTATTCCATGTTACAGGTATGCAACACACGGTACTCTATGGTGCTGAACCCCGCGGACTTCCATTAACAGAAAAGCTGTTACCACAGTATCTGAAAGAACTGGGCTACGCCACACACATTGTTGGAAAATGGCATCTTGGGTCTTATCACAAGGAGTATACACCGACCTACAGGGGTTTTGACTCCCATCTTGGTTATTGGACAGGACATCATGACTATAATGACCATACTGCAGTCGAATCGGTGAGTTTGTGAGAGCAGGTTAGCATTGCTGCACTGTCTTTTAAATATCAATTATGGTAACAGTTAATTTATCTGGCATAACTGGGACATAGGGCATCCTAATTGATCCGTTCTGCTGATACATAGGACGGTGACTTACAACAAAGTGCTTTTGATGTGGGCTGTGACGGAAAAAAAAAATAGATGCAGCACTCTTTACCACTTCCCAAAAAACCAAATGTTAACTGTTGCTCAGAAAATTGAAACTATCAGTAAAACATAGAGAGATGTAAATCAAAATGGACTCTGTGGAAACATATACCATTAGAGTGAACTTGTTGATAAAGTGCCAGTTAAAAGTTTACTGTATATAGCAAATCTTAGCCTCCATTTCTCTTGTTTCCTGCTTTATATAAGCTTCTTATGGATGAAGAAGCTGATTAACCCCATGGTGTAGAATTTTCCTTGAATATTCAGCCAATGATATCAAATTCTTTCATGAAATATGGAGAGTTGTTACTGTATTCACAAAGGACCCTACAATGAACCAGCTGGATATTGTTTATAACTAGGCATCTTGTCTCCCTGAATTCAGTATTGCTGTTGTCCCCTGATGTGTGGTTAGGTTTCCCATGCAGTCTGTTTAATTCAGGTTTTAGTTAAAAGTTTTCAATTGTTTTTTGTTTTCTCATGTATGTTATCCTATTAGTTTGAGTTCCTCGAACATTATTAGATGGGACAGATTCTCCTTCTACTAAATAGACAGAAGGGTGGGTAAGCCCCAGAGCCAAACTGGACACTGAAGAAGAGAAATATTTCTGCCTCTACCAGGAATGAAACACCAGTTCTCTGGTCATGCTGCTCGTAACCTAGTCATTATGCTGCGTGAGCTGTTACGGAGGCTATCAATATAAGGTGAAGAGTGGAAAATGTGAAAGCACAAGTGAGTTACAAATGCGTATTTCATTGTCATAGTGGCTACAGGTATGTTGCACTTTCAGCCGTACTGGGGTCTGGACATGAGACGAGGAATGGAACCGGCATGGGATCTCCATGGACAGTACTCAACAGACATCTTCACAAAGGAAGCCGTGAGGCTAATCAAAACACACAATGCATCAAAACCTCTCTTCCTATATATGGCTCATGCAGCAGTGCATTCTGGGAACCCATACAACCCCTTGCCTGCGCCAGATGAAGTAGTAGCAAAGTTTGGTTCAATTACAGATTACAATCGAAGAAGGTTTGCAGGTATGACAGTAACTGCTTTTTATTATTGTGACTCAGTTCATGTTGCTTGACTGGTGTTTGTCTTTGAAAGCACTGTACCCAGGAAGCTAATATTTGGTAGTATGTAATTTGTCTGATAGTCCAGTAACTATGTAACATTTCAGCAAGAAGCTGAGAGTAGGGTACAGGTGTCCCTATTGTGAACAGTAGAAACGGAAAAGAGTATCTCTAAAGGCAAAAAGAACTATTACCCATTGTCTTAAATTCCTGAAGAACTGAATGTAGTTGTGAGAAGTCTGAAACTGTATTGAAGTACGGTGAAACCTTGATGCATCGTTTTTAAAGGGGATGGAAAACAAAAACAATAAGTACGGGATAGTGATAGTCACGGGAAACCATTAAAAACTATAGATAAGAAAAGTTTAATGACTTCTATTTATTGGCAATTACAACACTTCATTAAAACTGATAATTATTGTGAAAGAAACTCTGTAATTGACAGTTGCTTTGTAGAAACTTTGTGCCTAAGCTCAAAGAACGAGCTCTTCAAGCTTAGATCACTATCGCTACCACCATCGCTGTTGCTATGCGCACAGGTGAATGATTTGACTTTCATGGGTGCTTCATGGGCTTCGGGAAAGTTTGGCTCAACTTCAGGTTCAGGTTCACTATCTTCCCTTCCTCTTCTTCCCCTTCTACACTCAAGGTTCCCATGTGGCTCTCCATGTGATAAAAAAGGGGGGACACATGAACACAGTAGAAAGATTCCATATTTGTGTGGAAACAAAAAATTACAACAAAATCAAGGAAAAATATACTGGAGTTAATAACATCCTGTTTGACATGGTCATATCGGGTGACATCACTCAATAAGACCTGACGAGCTTGGATTCCCTTGATCTAGAATTACGTATTAGTACTCAGCTGCCCACTGGGGAGTGTAGTGCACAACCAGGAGACTACGATATATAACAGTGAGCAGTCTGTCCTGTTTAAATACATATACTATGAATACGGTGCAAACCTCCCAAGGAAAATATACATGGTAAATACTGTACTTTACAAAGGTTCTCATACATTTGTCTCAAACATATTACCTTATGAATACACAGTTTTTATATAACTTTTCATTATAGGCCACCACATAATTATCCTCATGAGGTCATGCAGCCTAAACAGAATCCTAAAACTTACACTACCCAATACAATTCGAGGTATAGATAGCTGAGTTACTCCACAATACCTGACTGTTCGTATAGAACTTGAACTTTACATCACTTGTTGTGGTGATAATATTTGGATTCACTAAAAGGTAAAAAATGGGAATGATTCACTTTTGACATCTCCAATTAACCGAAGTAATTTGTCACAATAATATACTCTTGGAAAAACTATTTATTAGATAAGTGTTTACTTTTAATTTCAGCGTTATCTGGGTATTTTACAGTTTTAAACAATATATTAGTGGGATCTCGCTAGTAGTTTTTATATCATACAACTAATGATCTGTGTTTTATTGATATGTACATATACCTGATGATGGCTCAGGTCTACTGAAACATGCAGTATAGCACACATATATAAATAATGATACAGTGTGCAAACATAAATATGTATAATATTGTGTTGGACTGTGTTTTTTATTATATAATTTAAGTGATAGTGACACATCAGGATGACCTAACTCAAGGTTTTGATATTAATGTTCAATTATTGCGTTGCAAACAATTTTTTTAAAAGTATTGTTATAGAAATACTAAAACGCTAGAAAATGGTATGCGATAGAACAAAAGTAATAACATTTCTGGAATTAGAACTCAACACTTCAAATAAATGAACTTCAAAATCAAAACAGCAAAATCTGTGTTATCAATAATTACAGTAGGCTGCGACGTTTTCATTGCAATGAATATTTGAATGTTTTATGAGTAATTTTAGCACACCAAATCCAACTTGGATGCCAGAAATTTCATATCGCGTATCATTGTTTTGTTATTTAAATTTGTATATTTTCGCGATTTCCTTCATTTTGTGTGTTGTTCATCAGAAAAGCGCTTAATTCTTTTAAGGAAATGTCTCTAAGAGAAGTTTAAAAGGTGTCCTCCTTCAACACGGAGACATATTTTGGTTCAGTTCCCGTTGCTCATTCAGTGCTCCTTAAAGAATCTTATGAAAATCTCGTAACACTTTTATCCTGGATCAAGTACCACGAACACAATTGGCAAGTTTGTGGCGATTTCAGAATTTTATCTATGTTATTGGGTCAACAATCTGGATACACCAAGTACCCATGCTTTATGTGCAAGTGGGACAGCAGAGCACGATCTCGTCACTGGATCCAGAAGGACTGGCCGCCTCCAGAAAAGTTGGTCTTCGGTTCAAAAATATTGCACACACCAGTCTTGTCGTTGTTTCTAAGGTAGTTCTGCCTCCTCTTCACATTAAGCTTGGGGTGATGAAAGAGTTTGTCAAGGCTCTAAGTGAAGAAGGGGACTGCTCCAAACACATATGTAAAAAATTTACAGCGCTTACAGAAGCGACATTGAAAAAGGTCGTATTCACAGGCCCAGATATCAGGAAACCATTGTCTGATGCTACATTTGAAGACACAATGTTTGCAACAGAAAAGACAGCATGGCAAGGTTTTAGAGATGATGTTACGAAATTTCTTGGTAATATGAAGGATGCAAATTACACAAATATTGTCAACAAAATGCTGGATGGATTCAAGGACCTTGGTTGCAATATGAGTTTGAAACTTCATTTCTTACACTCTCATCTGGATTACTTTTCTGAAAACCTTGGATCCTTAACTGAAGGTCAAGGGGAAAGATTCCGTACAGATGTAAAGGAAACTGAGAGAAGATACCAAGGAAGATGGAACATCAACAAGCTGGCCGTTTCCTGTTGGATGCTTAAGCAAGAGGTTCCAGAAAGTACACACAGAAGAAAGGGAGCAAGAAGAACTCACACAACAAAAAAGCAATGATTACAGTGATCTTAATGACTGTTCGAAACTACTACAGTGAAACTGTAATATTTTCTGTTAATTTTGTGTACTTTGTATTGTAGATTTATTAGTGACAGTGAAAATACACGTTGGCAAACAAGGCTATTGTCATAAAATGTTTGTAAAACTGTAAATACCATTATTACTGGTTTGCAAAAAATCCTTACACAATAGAAAGAAACTGACTTCATTTATGTATTCAGCACATTCAAATTATATTAACTCACTTGGTTTGGTTCATGCAGTGATCACAAAGTTTAAATTCGCAGGCTAGTGTTATTGATAAAATGTTAAAAGTTTACATTAAAAATATTTTGATGTAATGGAATTGGTGTTGGCATTGTATACAAGCGTTGTTGATCTCTGATGGATCTCGTCCTTATGTGTGTGTGTGTATGTGTGTGAAGTGGTACCACTTTGCACAGACACATTTTTATCAGTAATTACTGTATACATATATATATACTATACAGGTAGCTCTTGTTTTACGCGATTGCATTTTGCGCGATTTTGCTTTAACGCGTCTTGAACATCTGCATGACTTTTTAAATTCATGCAATAATTTTCGCTTTAATGCAGTTTGGCATAGACGATCCGTGGTCACGATTATCTTATGCAGCAGGCTAGCAGGAAGTGACGTCACTGTACGCCATCAGTCACATGTACGAATTGGTTATGTTTGTGTTATATCCATGTGGCTCATTTAGTTTTCAACAGTGTTGGCTTTTCTTACCAATATGAGTGAGAAACATAAATCTGTGTGTCCTAGTGCAATCCAAGTGAAAAATCGGCGAAAGGCAATCGGTATTGAAGAGACATTAAGCGTCATAATGTGACATGTAAAAGGTGAATGGATTGTTGATATATGCCATAATATTACACTTGCTTATGGTATCATACATAAAATTTGTGATAATGCTGACAGACTTAAAGAGAGTGTTCAGTGAGGAACTAAAGTGTTTGTGTAGCAAGATTACCACAGTCCTATCCATACCAAAGACTGTGGATGTGAGTCTTACATTTTTATTTCATTATAAATAAATAAATATATATATATATAAGTAAATATATTATCTAGAAATGTGTGTACACTGTGTAGAAATGTATGTATACTCTATACACAGTACCTAAATACTCTACAGGTCTGTATGTCCACTAATGGTATAGTCATACACTGATATAGGATGAGGTTGTCAGTCCTCTAACCCCCAGTAAATACATTCTATTAAATCGGAATTTTGTACTTGATTTGCGCGGCGCTTATCAGGAACGTAACCGTGGCGTAAAATGAGTGTTGCCCATATTTGTATATCACATCATTTTAACTATACCATCTGAGAGACAGTGAATTATTATGTTATTTCAACTGTAATGATTTCAGCGAGAGTGAATTATCACAAACTGGGAACGTGATACATTCGTAAATGTAATATCACAAAACTGTTGGATGCAAAACAGTGCTTGTGACCTTTGGTGAGCCCTTGATGATGGTGGCTTGACCACCGAAACATGTAGGGGTGATATTGTAACAAAACATATATTTATAGACTGTATGTATTTGTTGGTATGTCTTAACAGTAACACTTTGTATGCAGCGTCTGCTTAGGCAAACCTTCACGCTTGTTCAAGGTGACATTCGTCTTCCTCTTTCATATTTCCCACTGCAACCCCCCACCCCCACCTCCCACCCCAATGCAATTATCACACATCTCATTGATGCTGGTAAAACCACACATTGCCCGGTCATTGTTGACAGATACATAAGAACTGAAGTTGATATTCTCAGGGCCTAGCTGAGCGACGACAGTAATAATAAATACTGGATTGTGAGTCATCTCCTGTGTTAAGTTCATGGATGAAAATAATTCACATTTGGAGTTTGCATGACTTATTGCCAAGCTGCTGTTGTGCAGTCTACTGCTTGCAAAACATTTATTTTCAGTTGATGTTCTTCCATAAGCCCATGAAGCACACAGCTTTCAGTATTAGTACTTCCTATAAAACTACGTGAAGCATCTTAGGATGCCCAAATCAAGATGTTGTAACAGACTTTTCCAATTTGGTGGATGATACACATGTTACATTCCTTAGAAATGACGTACCTTGTGTATGAGAGGCACAGTTGTTCGCAAATAGCAAGATGTTTCTATGTTGCACACACATGGAGGCATTGAGCATCCTTACAAACGCTCTGAAATATTTGCCCAAGTAACATTCCACACTATGGACATTTCACAAGTACAGTTTTGAGTGTAATGGTAATTATAGGTATGAACAGGTAGTGCTACAGGATGTTCTAAAAATATCATGTCACTCTCACTATTTTTTTCTTGCAAGCAATCTTTGTGGGAATGTTATGCATCAGGACTGGGAATTTTGAATGATTGATGCACCAATGCAACACTCTGAGGAACAATGCATCTGATGTAATAACACATTATATATATGGGCGAATTTTTTGGATCGGAACAAATGAAAAATAATTGTGGGAAACTGGTACATAGAGGAATGATGGGTAGAGGTTTCACTGCAGTTGAGTGCAGATTATAAAAATAATTAAAATGTGTTTAATGTGTTTTGACCCGAAAGAAATTGTGCCTTTTGTATGCAAGTACATAACTTTGTGTGCATATTGTCTTTAACTGTGTAGATGGTTTTCAGGTGTCTTACACAAGCTTGATGAATCTGTGGGCAAAGTAGTGCAGGCCCTGCAAGAGGCTGGATTGTTACACAACTCTGTTGTTGTGTTCACAACTGACAATGGTGGCCCAGCAGCTGGATTCAACATCAATGCAGCATCCAACTGGCCGCTGCGTGGTGTAAGTACCTGAGCAAGAATTAAACCAAAGTTAGCTCTGTGCCTAACCCGTAGTGCAGGAATTTATGTTACTTACTGGTTTGTGTGGAGTAGTAGTGTAACCCTTTAAAACACAGTGATTACTATATTTACCACCAGCTTTAACATGAAGAAACTCTACATTTTGCCAACATATTACACTTATGGGCATATAATTCTCAGACTAAATAGCATTTGTAATTGGTATCCCTAAAGGAGAGGCAGTGTATTTAGTAAATATTGTGTACAGGGATTTTAGGTGTGAAGTTGTAAAGTCTGTTTCACATGCGTGTTTTAAGGATCTACTAATAGTAAACATTTGCCATAAGATGGCTAAATAATACAGATAGTAATATAGACAGGTTTACCATACTGGAGTCTGTGATTGACAGGTGAAAATAAAATGCCAAGGATAACTGGAAAGTGTTAGGGGTGAGATATTTTGTTGCTATCAGAGACAGAGAATTTTGTTTAATGCTGGTGTTAGTTGCAAAATTACTTAGCGTTGTTGACAGTTGAATGAAACATGAGTATAGGGCATTGGTGGAATGAGACTGACAATGGAAAGCTAAAATACTTGGAGTAAAACCTGCCTGAGTGCCACTTTGTTCACCACAAATTCCATATGGAATGGGCTCAGATCGAACTTTGGCCTCATCTGTCACAAATCTGACCAGACATGCTCACATAATTGATTAGGTATGTACTGCATCGTGAAGATGTTATTGTGGAACTGATAGACAGCCACAGTTTCTCCACCTGAGCATTAGATGGAGATAATTGATAAGCTTCATGATCCAATAACTTGTTACTAAAGGAAAAGCCCTCTTCTCCCAGTACCCATTGTGTGGAATGTAGTTGTTAGAACCACTCTGGATATGGTACTGAAGACAACGATTCATGCCCTTTGTATGAACTCTCAGCCCATAGTCAGTCAGCATACTAAATTATGTTGTGAGAATTGAATATATTTTAATTGCCTTATGAAATAGATACAGTATCTACCTGTGAAGGCCTGAGAAAAGTACTTTTCCTTTCAATGCTTTCCAGTTTCCAAATGAGTATTGCTTTGTGAAGATTTCTGGGCTTTTCCCATGTGTCTTTATGGTAAGAGTAGTTTTAAGATGCAGAGTGTGGAACATTGGTAGAATGATATTGACAGAGGGAATCTAAGTACTCCGAGAAAATCTATTCCGATGCCACTTTGTGCATCACAGTTACCAGAGGGACAGACCCTGGATTGAATGGGGGCCTCCATGGTGCAAATGAAGGCCTGAAATTGATTTAAGTAGTATTTAAAAATACAGTTTGTACCTCACGTAAACACACTGCATGTCTGTTACAAAGACCGTTTTCTTACCACTGTTAAGGAAGTAATCATCAATTATCATACTTACTGTCAATCATGTGGGTCTGTAATTAAACTCATTGGCCAACATGTAAAATTTTTGAACATTGAACAGCTCGTAGGTCCTACACGCTGGAACCAAGTGCTTCAAACAGATGTAGTGGTATTTTAGGTAGATGTATCATAAATACAGTCATAGGTACATGTATTCTGGTTATGTGAATTTATATTTGGGAGCTATACTCTCTGAAACAAAAATCAAGTGACCAGGAAGTTTATAAGTCCCACTCCAGAAGCAATGTCAGATACAGCTGCCATCATAATTGGGTTATTCGTAGTTTCCCTGTATTTGTTCATGCATGGGGTTTCCGTCTCTTCCATTTATTGTGATCATTCAAGCTTGGTATATGTTAACCAAAGACACCAGTGTGTCTGTTTAATTTGGAGTTAAGCATGAATTAATGTTCATTAATTTTCTGGTGGCATGTGGCTAGCTAGCTCTGCTGCAAAGGTCTGACATTGCCTACAGTATGGATTGTTACCCGTATTTGCTTATGTGTAGGCACAATACCAGTGTTCTTCGGAGGTGAAGTACTGTGGTTTGAGTCATGGTGTTGGTATATTTTTTTCCTTTTTGTACATATTTTTGTATTTTCACAAACACTAAATTAAACTGTGCAGTTACACATATATTATGTAATTATGCATTTCAGAATTTGTCTTTGTTTAACTGGCATGGTGTTGGTATATTTTTTTCCTTTTTGTACATATTTTTGTATTTTCACAAACACTAAATTAAACTGTGCAGTTACACATATATTATGTAATTATGCATTTCAGAATTTGTCTTTGTTTAACTGGCAAGGCTATAAATGTGATCAAAGCAGAACTTTCTTTTATTTTTCCGTTATTTTTGTTTACTGGCATTGTGATGTAAAGGGTCTGTGTTTGAATGTGACTGTAGATCAGGCATGTCAAACTCGGTGCTTACAAGCCATAGTAAGCCAAGAGATCTGATATTGGGCTTCACAATTTTAGAAATACGCAGGAAGGAATTGTTGAGTGTATGATGGGTGTACTTGGAAGGAAGCTGGATGTAGGATAGTTTTACACTCACACTAGTTACATGATAGCTGAAGTTGTCTTGATGAGGGAGTGACGTGCTGCTGGGATGGATTTAAGTGTAATTTGACCTTGCAATTCATTCTTCTGTGTGGCTTTCTAGTAGCCAATAAAGCATTTAAATATATGTATTATTAAAATGTTTTTACTAACTACACTGATGATGGTTGTTATGAAAAGCGAAACATGTGTAACGATGATGACAACAATAGAGGGCTTGTGTTGGTTATTTTAAACCATACATTGCTGCATGAGGTTGACTGTATTTGTTCTGGTCGCTTGGCCAAGAGACAAGGATGGGAGCAGTGATGGTATATGTGGTAAAATTTATTTGATAAGTGTATTTTGTGGTATTTTAAAGTGGACTGTATTCTAAGAAACATGTACCCACAAATACAGGGAGACTACAAGTGACTCGAACTATGATGGCAGCTGTATGTTATGTTGCTTCCAGTTTGGGAGTTATAAAATTTTAGGCCACTTGGTTGTTGTTACATATAGTGTATGTGGTTGAGTCTAAAACAGCTTACTGGCTGTCCTGACAGAGGTACTTTGTGTTTCTCTGAGTGTTCAGTGATATCTGTCAGAGTAATGCTTGGGTTTTGTAACAAACCATAATTACTTTGGTCCAAAGCTTTCTTGTCTCCATATTGTTAGCTCAGTTCTGCAGCATACCCAGCCTCTGCGGTAGATATCAGGATTAAAGCAGCTGTAGTCACACACCTTACTGTAGCACCTAGGCTAAAAATGAATGTAGGTGTACCTCCATTTCCACACCGTCATGTTTGTGGTACTTCTTTAAGTATTGTGGCAAACGTACTTTCCTTTTACTTTCTGTGCTCACCATTCATTATCATTCTACCTTTTGTTTGATCCGTGTGTGACCTGTATAATTGAATTGTATTGTTGTGCAACCAAAAATGATTTTAAAAAGTCATTAAGTGAAACTGTAGTAGTGATCAGAATGGTATCCAGCTGCCTGACCATTGATTACTGGGAGCTCTTTCTGCATGGGTAAGTGGCTGAGGCATGAGGTCAACAACTCACCTCCACTAGTGCTTAAGTTAAGAATGTGTACAGCTGTACCAGTACTTCCCTGTATGCCATTGTGGCATGGGGCTTAATTACACACAGGGACAGCTTTTGTTTACTTTTTTCTGGCATGTGGTGTGCAGGAATATAAGATGATGAAATGTGGTGCCTCTTTGTTGGTAGGTAAAGAATACTTTGTGGGAAGGAGGTGTACGAGGTGCTGGACTGCTGTGGAGTCCTCTGATACATCGCCCTGGACGGGTTTCCACCCAGCTATTTCATATCACTGACTGGCTGCCAACTCTGTATGCTGCTGCTGGTGGGGATGTTGGGTAAACTAGTTACTTCTTATGCTTTGTTGTTACCAGTATGTTAGGTAAATCAGTTACCCAGTGTGTCATGCTTTTATCATTCTGTTGGGTAAATCAGATACCTTTTGTCTTATGTTTGTATTGATCCATAGGGTAAACCAGTCACCTCTTGTGCTGTGATGTTAACAGTTTGTTGGGTAAATCACCTTGTGCTGTGTTGTTAGCCTGGTGGGTAAATTGTTTACCCTTTGTAATATGTCACCAATTTGTTGGGAAAATCAGTTATCATATTTTCTCGAATCTAAGATGACCCCCACAAAAAAAATTTGCTAAAAAAATATTTTAATATTAATTTCATACACTGAATACACAAAGCATGTCAGATCCTGTCTACCTTTACCAATCAATGTCACTGTCTCCATCTTCACAGTCAGTGCTTTCTTCTTTCTCACACTCACTCCTGACATCCCCATCCCCTTCACTGTTATTCCACAACATATCAACATCTGTCCCATCGACTGCATTAGATATGCAGTGCTTCTTAAAACCCTTCATACTCAATTCTGGTGAGATTTGCTGCCATGCCTTTATGCTCTACATTGCCTAACATATTTGTATTTCTTGGTTTATAAACTTACTTGAACCCATAAAGATTCACAATTTTCTCCACAGATGGTGTTAGTGGTGTTAAGAATGTAAAGTACATGTGTTCTGGACTTTTGTATTGTGTCTGTGGTCTGATCAGTCTGAGTTCTTGGCTCTTTTCATGGTTTTTAATTTGTAGCTTTGTCCAGGTTTTATTATTGAGTCTTGTTAATTTTTAATTTTTCAGTAGCCATTTTCCTGTTACTACCCTTGGATGAAGTCTGTCCTCAGATGCATATCTTAACCCTGTAACTATGAATGTCGACTGTTGTTGTCGCACAGTGGGCATTTAAATGGTCCCTCTGGGACAAATGACGATGTCAGTTGTCGTCAATATTGTGTCGAATTTGGAAGCTTTTTTTTCACCCCTATCCCACATACCTCTCAGGATTTCTGTGTGGTATGTCCCCTGAAGGTCAGAGCTGCTGTGTGCAGTTATAAATGTTCCCTGTCCCACCCTGTAAGGCCTCCAGCAGTCACAATATGTGTGTCAACACATTGGTGAACTGTGCATTTCTCGGCTGAGTAATACCGTTTAGAGAAGGAGACCGAGTGTTTTGTTTATCAGTCACACCCGGGAAGGAGTGTTTTGTTTATCAGTCACACTGGGGGGAAGGAGTGTTTTGTTTATCAGTCACACTGGAGTCATGTGTGGGTTGAATATCAACAGTGTGCTATGAAGCCAGTTACTAATAAACGTCTGAATGGTTTTCAGTGTCGTACTGTACTGGGTATTTTCAGACTGACCTAATACAAAAATACTGGAGATATCCACGAAAATCTGTGTACAGCTACAGGAGTGCTCACAGGTGTGTCTGTTGTAGTTCTGAGGCATTCTATACGGGTTGTGTGGCAGAAATGTGTAACACACAGCTGTCTAATATACTAAAAACGTCACGTTCACCCTTGAAATACATGGCATTTTTAACAGCATTTATGTCGTAGGCTTAGATCTGTTTTGCTCTCATCATGTAAGTTGGTCGTTAGTTAGGGTATTAGACTTATGAGTGCACAGGAACACAAAACCGTCTTTGTAACAGATAGACCAAGGTAGTGTTCAGCAAGCAGTAGCAATAACAAAAATGATGGACCGGGTGAGGAGGTGGAGGAGGAGGAGGAGGAGGAGGAGGAGGAGGAAATACTTGAGTACACTGTTTTTCACAGCGAAGCCAGGACGAGGTAGTAACCCAACCCAACAAATGTCCTTCAAAAGATGAACCCATACAATGTTTCACACATAGCACTTACGTTGCTCTAGCTGTGGTTAGACACACAAACATTCTTATTGCGTCAGAAGCACATTCCGACTTCCTGCCATGGTCACGAAGGCTTGATAACCCAAGCCATTAGAGACTGACAGAGACCCAACCAAGGCGAGGAATATGACCGACCATGGAAAATAAAGACAGTCTTTTGAAACATTCAACCAGGCTTATGCTAAATTCTATAACCCCTCGGAACATTTGGCAGTGGACAAAGTAATTGTAAAATTCAAAGGCAGGGTTATATTCAGAGAGTACATTTCCAAAAAAAGGGAAGTTTCGACATTGGAATTTATAAACTGTGCTGAATCAGGTTATACACATGACATGAGAGTGTACTTGGGTAGAGACTCATGCTGCGATTCTGACGACATGAGTGCAACACATGCGTGGTGCCTTGTTTCGCGGACTATCACACGAAAACTAATTTGTGTAAATAGTGCGGATGTATGTATATGTGTGTGATGATAGAAGAGTGATCAAAGGTGCCACGGATCTTGTGCAGCAACCAGAATTATGTGAATAATAAAATATTTACCCCACATTTTATATAATGCATGCAATTTGCAGGACTAAATTTATTGTAAAAATTTGTGAATATTTTTTCCCAAATTCACCAATTCATAAACACACTGCAAAATTTTTTTCATTAAATTTGAATGAAAAGTCTATGAGATATGCTTTTTTATCTAAGAGCAAGCATTAGAAATTAAATGCCCAGAGAAAAACCTCGGCTGGCGGTCCTGCGCCGGGGGATTTAATCGTGGAGTGAAAGGGTTAACAAGTTACTATTTCTATGGTATCCAGTCACTGCAAGTAGCTTGAACAAAAGGGTTCAAGAGGTTGGGTGCTTCTTTGCCTGAAGATGGAAGTGGAGTTGACTTCCAAATTAAACATCATGCTTCTTTAGAAAGATGCATGAATTTCCAAAAAACAAGATTGTGTCAGTTAACTTCAGTTGACATCCATTTTTCTCTGTGTGGTCCGGTTCAGAGCAATCCGGGTTGGCACGACATCCATTTTTCTCTGCATTTTCTGGTTCAGAGCGATCTGGTTCGGTGCAAAATCCATTTTGCTCTGCATGTTCTGGTTCACAGTGATCTGGTTTGGTGCTTCGTAAGTGAATTTAGGGTGACCTCACATATTTAAGCACCAAATTTGGGGGGGGGGGGGGGGAACAAAAAAAAACTTGTCTTGGATTCAAGTAAATAGGGTACAAGCAGTAAGAACAAGAATATCAGAGACTTGTATAGGGGTATCAGTGACTTTAAGAGGGGGTGCCAGCCTAGAACTAATGTAGTAAAGGATGAGAAGGGTGACCTGGTTGCAGACTCCCACAGTATTTTGGCTAGGTGGAGAAATCATTTCTCCAGCTGTTGAATATACACAGGGTTAATGATGTTAGGCAGACTGAAGTACATATGGCAGAGCTGCTAGTGCCTTTGAGGTTGAGATGGCTACTGAAAAGCTAAAAAGACACAAATCACCAGGTATTGATCAGATTCCAGCAGAATTGGTTAAAGCAGGGGGAGGATAATTCGGTCTGAGATCCATAAACTTATTATTTCTTTTTGAATAAGGAGGAATTGCCTGAGGAATGGAAGGAGTCAGTCATTGTGCCTATTTTTAAGAAGGGTGATACAACAGACTGTAGTAATTATTGAGGCATATCACTTTTGTCAACTACATACAAAATTCTATCCAACATTCTTTTGTCAAGGTTGACTCCATATGCAGAGGAAATTATTGGGGATCATCAGTGTCGATTTCGACATAACAGGTCAGCTACTGATCATATATTCAGTATTCGTCAAATACTTGAGAAAAAATGGGAATACAATGAGGCAGTTCATCAGCTATTTATAGACTTCAAGAAAGCCTATGATTCAGTTAGGATGGAGGTCTTGTATAATATTGTCATTGAGTTTGGTATAGCAGAGTTCGGGTAGGCAAACATCTGTCTGAGACGTTCCCTATTAAGAATGGCTTGAAAAAAGGACATGCTCTGTCGCCATTGCTTTTCAAGTTTGCTTTAGAATATGCCATTAGGAGGGTTCAGGGAAACCAGAGGGGCTTGAAATTGAATGGTACACATCAGCTTCTGGTTTATGCTGATGATGTTAATATTTTGGGCGGAAGCATACATAGTATGAAGAAAGGCACAGAAGATTTAGTGATTGCTAGTAAGGAGATTGGTCTAAAAGTAAATGCTGAGAAAACTAAGTACATGGTCATGTCTCGAAATCAGAATGCAGGAGACAATCACAACATAAGTGTAGATAATAAATCCTTTGAAAGGGTGGAAGAATTCAAATATGTGGGAGCAACCCTAACGAATCGAAACTCCATTCATGAAGAAATTAAGAGCAGATTGAAGTCGGGGAATGCTTGCTATCATTCGGTGGAGGATCTTTTGTCTTCCAGGTTGCTATCCAAAAACACAAAGAGTAGGGTATACAGAACTGTAATTTTATGTGCTGTTTTGTATGGGTGTGAAACTTGGTCTCTCACACTGAGGGGGGAACAAAGCCTGGGGGTGTCCGAGAATAGGGTGCTGAAGAGGATATTTGGACCTAATAGGGACGAGGCGACAGGGGAGTGGAGAAGACCACATAATGAGGAACTTAATGACCTGTACTCATCACCAAATATTATTCAGGTAATCAAATGGAGAAGAATAAGATGGGCGGGGCATGTAGCACGTATGGGGGAAAAGAGAGGTGCATACAGGATTTTGGTGGGGAGACCTGAGGGAAGGCGACCACTTGGGATAACCAGGCGTAGATGGGAGGATAATATTAAAATGGATCTTCAAGGAGTGGGATTGGGGCATGGACTGGATTGAGCTGGCTCAGTATAGGAACAGGTGGCGGGCTGTTGTGAATGCAGTGATGAGCCTGTGGGTTCCATAAAATACAGGGAACTTCTTGACTAGCTGAGAAACTGTTAGCTTCTCAAGAAGGCCTCTGCTCAATGGAGTTAGTTAATTAGTTAGTTAGGGTACCTCATGTGGTGGTGTCATTAGTCTGTTGGATAACTTGGTTACACTTTGTGCTATGATGTTATCAGTCTGTTGGGTGGAGCAGTTACTTCTTGCTTTGTGTTTTCAGTGTGTTGGATAAGGCAGTTGTGCATTTTTTATCGTTCTGTTGGGTAAATCAGGTCCTATGTTATCAGTCTGTTAGGTAAATCACTTACCTCCTTTATCATGTTGTCAGTCTGCTGGCTAAATCATTTGCCCTTTGTGCCATGTTCTTATCAGTCAAGTTGTGTCAGTACTGTCCTAGGAATGATGGGCCTTGAACTGGGTAACTAGGTTGGATGCTTGATTAATATGAAAAAATATCATAGACAAGGGAACAATATTTCTGTAACAAAATACTGTCATCTGGGGTCTTATGCCTTATGCAGGTAGATAATACCAATATTTTGCAGAAACCAGTTGCTGCTATCTTCAGGCTAGAAGGTTTGCTCCAAGGTACTGGTATTGTCAATGAAACTATGTAGCATCACATCACTTAAGACAGACCATGTCAACCTCAAATCTCTCACTATTTCTTTAACTTCTTGGCCAGGTATATATCTTACTGTTTTTTGCAGACAACACCTTCCCAGTGTTGCAAAATCTTAGTTTTGCATGTTTAGGCTTGTTCACATAGTCTTGAAAGCGCCTGTTGTCTTCATCATGTCCACCTGTCTGTTCGCATATATCAGTGTGGCTTCCACTGGACAGATTTTGGTGAAAATTTTTATTGGGGACTTTCTGTCAAGAAAGTCTTAAATTTGATTAAAATCTGGCAAAAATATGTGACATGTTACATGAAGACATCAATATGTATTTTATTGTTGGTGACATTAAATTGCTGTAGAAGCGCTGTCTTGGAGTGAAATGGTATCGGGCTGTTAGGATAGCCAAGTAGGTATAAAGATTATGCAGATGTGCCACAGTGTTATGTTACTTGCACATGTATAATGTGTTGTTCTTGTAACAAGCTGGGAGGTCTTCAGTTTGTATGTTTTATGAGGTTTACCAGTATGTTATACTGTTACATTCCATCAGAGAAATCTCTGGTCAGCTCCAATTTCCCAGCATGGATATAAAGAATTTTTTTGTCACCACTACACAGACTGGAGGCTGGGATAGTGTAATTGGTATAGCAGCATGCTATGGGCTAGATGGTCTGGGGTTCAAACCCCAGCAGGGTGAGATTTTTGTACCCATCCAGAGCGGTGCTGAGGCTGACCCTGCCTCCTGTGCAATGGATACCAACTTTTTTTCCCTGGGTAAAGCATCTGGGGTGTGGTGTTGACCGTCCACCACCTTCTAGTGCCGTGGTTGTGTATGGAAGCTATAACTCTCTCCACTCTGTGTCTTCATGGCATGAAGGGTGACCTTCATCTCTTACTACACAGACTGGCTGTGAGGCAAAATCAGGTTCCTATCTGGGGCGTACAGGGGCTGTTTCCACAGGAGTAAAGTGACTGGCCGTGAAAGTGACCACCCACCTTCATATGCTGCTGAGGTTAAGAATGCACAGAGCTCTATCACCACTGCCCCATATGTCTTCGTTATATTGTGGTTAGTTAAGCACAGTGACATCTGTGCCTATGAAGACTGCATTCGTCAGGGGCTAACACATGGAATTAATCCCAGAAGACAACAGTCTTCGTAATCACAATTATGAGAACCTCAGATCGTAATTTTACTTTCTAGGGCCCATGTTAAACTCAGAGTTAAGTGGAGGTACCAAGTGAGGGAGGATGTGCAAGAGGGTTGGGAAAGAGATTAGACAAGGCTGTTAAGGCGGCAGAACAGACTTTTGTCTTAATATTATTTTGATTTGAAATGTACGTTTTTGAAGGATTAGTGTTGCGTAACATTGCAACACTGCCCAATCTTGCTAGCATCACATGATGCTAGCCACACCCTAAGCACGTGATGCAGAAACGCAGTGTGGCTTGGGGCACTCGGAGTTACACCTTTGTAGGGGCAGGACGTGTTGTGGCACAAGGCCAACAAACACAAAGGGTGGTGTCCTAACCACATTAACAATTAACTAAAGTGTAGTAGCACTCGAAGTTACACCTGCGTACCGTCAGGACGTGTTGCGGCACAAGGCCAACAAACACAAAGGGTGGTGTCCTAACCACATTAACAATTAACTAAGTGTAATAACTACTCGTGGGTGTACTAAACCACAAACTGCATCATAACCGTGTTTGTACAACAACAACAAGGGCCATAAGGGCAATAGTGTTTTTCTGAACACTAATAACACTTGTATATAATTGTTGGAACAGTGAATTTAAGTGTATCAAAGACGAACAGTAACAGGAGGTTGATCAGTGTATTGTGATCAGTGTAAACCCAAAGGATTAATATTGTTATATTAAAACCAGAAATTTAATTACAAACCAGTGGCATTTCTTAATCATTCATGCGTATAGGAGCAACAAGTGTTTTCTGTGTGAATGATGTCATGTTGATCAAAACCTCTTAGTTAAACTAAGCAGGTTGTGCGTCATCACAAGGCTGTATCATGATGGTCAGACTTTGTAGAAATATCAGCTGTGATGGTTGTGGTGGTGGCAGGGGCTTATGCTGGATTCATGTGTGGTGCATGCGGTGCTAATGGAGATACACATACGTAATCAGTCATTATAAAAAATATGAAACTCACCTGATTTGAAGCAAGATGGCTGGGAAGTGGATGAACTGTGCATCAGTGTTTCTTCCAGGCAAGGGGGGTTGCCCACAGAGATTCTAACCAGTGAACTACTTGACAATTTGATGCAGAAGTCGGTTTTAATAAAGACACAATGTGTTGATGAGAAAACTGAACATCACCTGAAGTTGTCAGCCAAGAACATGTAAAGTAATGGGTGGCCATTTAATTCCCAGGTCTTTTGTGGAATACACTGGACACTTTTGTGCCAGAGGCTTAATTTTTAATCTTAGTCCGACCCACAAAATGAAAACAAATTAATGTACAAAGAACCACCCCCACACACACAGACACATAGTATGTTTACTAAAGTGATATTTGCATTTTTAAACATTTATTATGTGATAACCAAAGTAGATATAAATAGAGTCATTTGCAAATTATTCTGTAACTGAAAAAGTGTGTGTGCTTTAGACCACCTCAACTAGGAAAACCTGCTGGCCCTGATCACATCAAACTGATAGACCAGTTCTGTCTATATCCGGGTAAACACTTTTTTCACCACACTTCAGACTAGTTTAACCTTCCACAAAGGGTTCCAGTGCCATACTATAGATGTTCTGTAAACGTGACACTTCACATAGCCTCACAATAAGAAATCTAAGGGCGTGGTAGTATCAGGAGAGCGGAGGGGTCAGGAGATGGGCCCACACCTGATATTTACCTTGTGAGTAGTCTGGCTTCAGCATGACTTGAAATGAAGACAACAAAATATCTGAAAAAAGGAATGTCTGTTTACTTATGTCAAGGTCAAGTTCTGCTACAACTATTATGAGATAAGGGGATGTAAAGCTGATTTTGACCCTAAACACAGTGAGGTTTGTGGAGACAGAAAAAAAATTGAAAGGATGGAAAGTGAAGCCAAAAATAATTGACTATAATAAATATATGTGAGGGGTAGACAGGACAAACTAAATGGTGCTCTGTTACTCATGCTGCAGAAGAACTGTGAAATCAACGTAGAGATTTATGTTACTTTTATGGCTGTGCTGAGCAGTTTTATATTGTTCAGAAAATATGCCACAGACCAAAATCAAAAGGACTAGGACTATGCCTTCAAGGACTTGGTACTTGACTGTGTTCAGAAAATGACAGGTCCAGTGAGGAGAGAAGATGAGAATGATAGAAGGGATGATGAATAACTAGACTCAGTGTCAACAGTGCCAACACCACTGCAACATGAACAGTAGCAGATGATGGATCCAGCCAAGGTGGACTCGAAATTCATGCATGTTTTTTGTTGTACCAAATGAAGAAAAGAAGGGTATGAGCATGAGAACATGTGGAGTTTGCTCAGCTAATAAACAAAGAAAAGAAACCATTGTCATGTGTTCGACCTGCACTGTTGCAATTTGGAAAACTCTGTGTTTTGGCAAATACCACAGGAAAATTTACCGAACAGGTACACAAGAATTTAATGTCATTACTGACTGATATTCTAACATTTTCTTGAAGAGACTGTTTTGAATTATTTCTTGATGCACCAAATTAATTTCTACTGCCTGCAATTTTGGCTCATTCTCTTTAACATTGCTGCCAGGGTTCTGGTGGCATATAAAAGCCCCTGCTGCCAGGGAGAGAGTAAATTTAAAGCTTGATGCTGTGCAAAATGTGTCTGAAATCTGGTGTAACACATTGTCTAAATTTTTCATTTTAACTGTTTGAATGCAGAATTTTCGTCTGTTCATGACATTCACACAGGAGGTGCACCCAAATATTGATTTCTGATTTCTTCTTGAAGAATTTCAGATTTATCTCTGATATGTTTCATTTATTTTTTCAGTTTCATGCTGTGGTTGGTGCAGTACATAATGTCAAGGCTTTTCTTTTGAAACATGTTGCGAAAAGGTGCATGTGTGATAAAAGAATATTTAAAAATCCTTCAAGAAGAAAAATGTGTTGGAAATTTGACATGCTTTGAAGCTCTGAGCTTGTAACACATACAAAAAGTCCCAGTTCTTACAGTTGTCAGTAATCTTTTGAAAGAATGTGACAATTCTACTTCTCTTTTCTCTTGCATTGTTGATCAGTTTGAATTGAAATTCCATCATGCAATAGCTACTGTTGATTATATTTGTCCACAAATTCCTTAAGGGCATGAGTGCACAGTGGAGGTCGAAGAAATGACGAACGGCGAGGAAGGATTTGGAAAAATATGTGTATATGACACTGTTTGATAGCACAGTTTGCTGCAAAGTAGATTTACCACATGACTGTAACTGTGAGTGAAGGTAGTGAGTGGATACATTCCTGGAACTTGTTTCTGCTGGCCAGGTATGTAGCCCACTGTGAAAGGTGTGCAATCGTATGTCTTACCTAACAATTTAGCTTCCAAGCCGAATTTTTTTTATGGTTTTCCCAGTCTGGTTACATAAGGCTTGAATGGACCTGTCTGCACTTACATCAGAGCAAAAGAGGAATCTCTTCTGTGGTTCACCTTTATCATTAACATACCTAGTGAAGGTGTACAGTAGTGACTTATTGATGGCAGCCATTGTTTCATCCTGCAGAATTAACACACAGCCTGCACAATTAATTTCCACTTTCACAGCATCCTAAAGGTCTGTTATAGTACATTATGAAATCATCTGGCATCATGGGCCATATGTTGCAGAAACTGTGCATTGTTTCAGGTGATTTGCAAGAAGAATGTCATACTCAGTGAGGGGATTTGGCAATTCTGCGTAACTTTCGCTGTGTATGGAATCTCATGATTTTTATGACCTGTAAATCGTCGTTCTTGTTCAGCCAAGAAACAATGATAGTCAATTTGCTGTTTCTATACATCTCTTCTTCTTTACTATCTTATTGTGAACCTGTTCAGAAACTTTATTTTGTCAATGCAGTTGTTGATATATTCTCTTTAACCCAAGTGAAGAAAGTTGCAAGACTTGCTGTGATGTAACAGAGTGATTTCTCATTCCCTGTGATAACATGCGACAGCACATTCAAATTGCTATATCCATCTTTCAGCCACACATTAGCCCTACTAACACCAAATGAGAAGCATGGCCAATACCATTTTTGTTTGGGTTAAGTCTTTCATAACCAAATAGTTTTCTCATACTGAGGTTTGGAGGTGCCTCTCATATTCTTGGTTTTGTCCTGTGTGTTTAGAAACCAAGAAAACGGGGGGCAGGCACAGCCTACTGGCTCTAACCGACATGGGGCTTTTCTGTGCCAGGTCTGTAGTTGAATGGATTATTAAAAGTGTTGGATTTAACTGTCTGTAACCTGGTTTGACGTGTTGTCTTACTGACGCAGTGATAGTCAGAATCACCCTCAAAACAGAATGAAGGAATGTTTCCATTACGGACTTGGCAGTGTGTACTACACTCACTGTAGGAATGAACAGTTTTAGGCAGTAAAACCATTTGTCAGGCTTGTTCATATGCAATCTTATGCTGTAGAGCCTGTAGCATACCATGGGTTTGGTGGGTAGGCAGTTGAGTGGTGCAGGACGGTTGCTCCATGCTGCAACAGCCCCCTGCAGCCAGCATAGTACTGTGCTGGCTGCAGTGGGCTGTCAGCTGAGAGTACACGTTGGAACAAAATGCTGTGCAAATGTGCCAGTTGCTTGTTTCAAGGAAGGCAAGACATTGGAAAGATTTTACAACATGCAAATCCAAACATCCTAAATGCATGCTTTTTTCAGTGAATCTTACTATGGTGACACCCTGAAAATCTCAAACTAGTATTACAGAAAATTAAATTATTTGTTTGGTATGTTGTGCACTGGTAGCACAGGTGGAATATATGCCACTAGGTGGTGGTGGTGGTGGTGGTGGTAGTGATTTTTCAATCTGTCATAGTTTTCTAGAATCATAATATACCTTTTAAACTATATATAGAAATCTTTTGCACAAGTTAATATTTTAGTATTTTATATTTATGTTCTTAGACACCTTGGGGAAATAGATGGAATGAACGCATGGATGACTTTATTAGAAGACTTACCTTCAAATAGAACTTCTGTACTGCACAATATTGATGACATTTATGGCAATGCAGCACTTACAGTGGGGGATTGGAAGATTGTCAAAGGTAAAGAATCCTGTACAACGAAGGTTTGTGATGTAAATACAGTGAATGCACTGTGAAACCCTCTGAAGACATTTCTGAAAAGAATTAAACATATTGCTCTTATTAAGGGGGAAAATATCTTAGAATGGTAAGCCTGAAAATGATATTACAGTAAAACTTGTTTAAGACATCTCCGGTTAAGAAAATTTCCCGCCTAAGAAGTCAGGATAAAAAAGCACCAAAATTCTCCCATTTGATTAACATTACACATTGCCCTTTTAGTACACCCCTGCATAAGGAAATTTCCCGCCTAAGAGGTAACAAATTTGACAAAACAATTTTTTTTACCCATTTAATACATTTTCTGTTTCAAAATCTTAAGAATTTCCCCGAGTTTCCATTCGTTCAGTTTCCAAAATGCAGCATTCAAATGGCACAACCTCACGGCTGAGGGAGGGGTATCGTATTTCTTCCATGATGCAGAGACTGCAGTCAGTCAGTCAGTCCCCACTACTCGGTTGCTCACGACAACTGAAAAATTGTATCGGGCGGCCAGAAGCTGATCCTAGCTGTACTGTGACCTGCGTAAGCCTGCGTTTGGCAACTCACTGCTTCAACTGCCCGGGACTTGGAGGAAATGAAGGCAGGCAGTAACATTTGAAGAAGTTTAGGCGCACGCTAGTCGAAATGACATGTTATTCCACGTCACTGGGGAGATGGTGTTTTGATGCGAGATAAGTGGGTGGTCGATTGCGACAACTCGTTTAAACGTAATTTATCGGCAGTAATATGAATGTGTCGTGGTGTAGCGTGATTGTGAAACATTTGTGGTGACTGTGTGCAGATAAGTCACATCAGCAATTCCAGAAAATAAATTCAGGACACTGCAGAGTTAGTGAAAGTGACTGGAACTACTGACCGCCCCTTATGGTCTACCTAAAAACGAACCTTTGGAATCTGAAGATGTATACTGCTACTGTTTTTGAAAAGAGAGCAAGACAACCCATGCTTGAAAAATATTTCAAGGAAAAGTAAACATCTGGAATGAAATGTGAACTTGTGAATGAAAAGTCAGTGACAGTATAGGTAAAGGTGTAAATAAAACTGTGAATGAAATGTCACAGACAAAATGGTTAAATGGTCAGATATGAGTGAGAATGTGTTAAGATAGCTGCAAATTGTACAAATTCAGCATACATATGTAATAAGTTCACAAAAAAATTAAAAAAATAGAACTATTCAGTCCTACCCTTTTAAGAAATTTCTCGCTTAAGAAGTCAGATTTTCTTGGAATTTTCAAAAATGTCTTAACAGGGTTTTGCTGCATTTTGTAATTCTGTATTGAAATGCACATTTAATTTACTAGAGTATTATTCCATATAAATTCCCCATTAAGGACTAATTTTCTCCACTATATGGCTTTTGAAGGCTTACCTTCTTTAGTGATTCTAACATATTCTTGAACACCAGACAAAATTTTGTTTACAGGCACAGCTGGTAGATGAAGAACCCATCTTTGCCAGAGCTCTTGTACGTACCGATTTTGCTGTGCTACCTTTCTGTGTTTTTGCCTTTTTCCAGTTCAGCTATTCACTTACAGACTGAGTGCTGTGTTTCATATTTTAAGTGGACACAGAAATGCAAAATTCTTCAACAACTGCTTTTGGGAGGAAAATTTTAAGTAGCATTCACTGTGATTACAATGTCCACTTTTTCTTGAATTGAGAGCAGCTTAGGTTCTGTGGTAATGTTTGATAAAATAACCCTGGCTTTCATGTGTTCCATAAGGTAATGGCGGTACTTTACAGAAACTGTACATACTAGAAATTTGAAATGAACACAAAAAGCATATATATTTGCACAGAGAATGCCTCAAATTAGTGAAATTAAAGTAAATGTCCTTCATTAAACACCCATGCTCAGTCACTTTGTAGATTACATGCTGCTTGAAACAGATGTGTGGAAATTGGTGTCAGTGAAATTACAAGTGACATCAGTTTCCTGTGACAAGTTTCCACAGATTAGCATTGATTTGTGTATCTGAACTTCTTAACCATAAATGACCATGGAGATTGATCTTACTACCTGTGAGCATTGTTTTGTCATTATATGTTGCGAACAAATTGGATGAATGGGAAGTTGTTGAAGTTCTTGATGCAGAAAAGGGTTAAAATTTCTTTGAGTTGTGAAATTTATGTGCTTCTTAGGCAGGAAATTTATTAAAAGGGTTTATATGTTTATCAGGTGGGAAAATTTTAGTACTAAATTATTTTGGCATCTGAGATGGAAAGACTTCATAACCAGGGGCATCTTTAAGCAGATTTCATTCTAATTACTTCAGAAGTGATATGATGGTTTGTCTTACACACCAGCAATTATATTGCATGTTTTGTTCGTGTGGTAAGGTACTGCTTCTGTTAGATGAACTGAAAGGGAGAGGAAAATGATTTTCATCTTTTAATATAAACGTATGGTTTTAAACATGAAAATGTATGTTACGGAATATAATGAAGGAAATATAGCAATAAATAAACCACATAATGAAAAATTAAGGCACTTCTATATGAGTTTTTAAGACATTTTTGATCCTTCTTTTCTTGTGCTTTTACCCAGTACAGGATTCATACACAGATTGCTGTGATGTAACAAGAACTATCCAGTGCTCTGACTTGCACAGTTCTTGTTTCATTATTTCTTCATGATTTCTTTAAAACACTTCCTTTAACTGAGATTATGTAGCATCAAGTGATGGGATGATTAGTGAATAATGAACTGGGGACAAATGTGGAAGGAAGTGGCTATGGCCTAAATTGAGGCACTGTATTTTTCTAGGAGGACCTGAGTAAACCACAAAAAGTATTACCCAGTATAGCCGGTTTCATGCTGGGTTGCTTTAATTGTTTGAAAGCATTGTATTACTTTATGGGTCATGATTTTACTTATTCACAATTATATGAACATTTTTCCTTCGTCCGTGACTGCAGGCACGACATATGGTGGCATGTGGGACAGCTGGTATGGTCCGTCAGGCCGAGGAGAGACAGCAGGTCAGAAATATGACATGTATCAGGTTATGGCTAGTCTGGCTGGCCGTGCTGTGGCTAGGGTTGGTACTCCCCTTACACCAACCATCATACAGACCCTAAGGAATGAAGCTGAAGTGATCTGTGATTCTCTATCTATGTATGCACATGCAGAAAGATTGGAGTGCAAGCCCCTCATAGCACCATGCCTCTTCAACATTAGGAATGACCCTTGTGAACAGAACAACCTTGCTGACATGTAAGTAAATGAGCTGTTTGTAGCCCCGTAGTTAGTTGTATTTTTATATTTTTTGGTGCGCACAGTTTGTTTCTATAATTTATCTTCCAGGTATCCAGAAACTCTCCAGCTTCTGGAAGTGTCAATAAATGAAATCAATGCTACAGCTGTTCCTCCCAGTAACCTTGCATGGGATCCACGTGCTGATCCACGCTTCTGGGACCACACGTGGACAAACTTCGGGGATTACAGTATTTTGAACAGTGCTGTAAGCTGAAGCTTAGAATAGCTGCAAGCATACATCCAGTTCCTGGTATGTATTTTGTAATATACACAGGCTGGCTTGTACATTCGTAAATGGAAGCAGAGGACTCCACAGACACAAGCAGATCATTCAGTTTGATGTGCGACGTAAGTTAATCTTTGCTGTGCTGTTAGTGATGTACAATTTTATTACAAGACCACTTAATTTAAATTGCTATTTCATGTAATTAGGCATAGCAGTTTCTTTGAATTAAGTACACATGGTGCATGAAGAGATTAAAATTCTAGAAAGGAGAACTGGGAGGTAGAAGGATAGTTGTGTGTGTGCGTGTGCGTGTGCGCACGTGCCTGCGTGCATGTGTGTGCATGCATGCATGCGTGGGTGCATGTGAAAGTCATAATTGAAACCTTAATACTTGTATTTCTAACAAGTAATGGTGAAAACATGATTGAAAAATAGAAATAGTGGAAGTTTGCCTGTGTTGTATGGGAACTTGAGTGTGAGACATGTATGTCATTTTGTTCATATTTATATATAACTGGTATGTCACTTCTTGCTGCAACCAAATTCAGTTGCGTCTGTGGTACTTCATTGCACGTGGTCTATGTTGTTGATTTTGAGTCAATGTACATTTGTTTCATGTACACTTATAAGTAAAATTCTGGCAGAAAAAATGCACGGTGATGCAATGGGTTCAACCCTCCAGCACCTCCAGTACTTTGGGCCAGTTTCGGAGCATCAGACGTTTTGCATATATGATAAGAATCATGCTGTCAAACTCAGAGTCTGGGGACCTGCTCTGGTAGAGTGCCACCGTCTCATGTAAACAAATTATCAATACAGGGACTGCATGATATCAGACCCATCTTCCTTATTCTAGACCCAAAGGCATGTGGTTCAGAGTGTGAAAGAGAGTAACCAGAAATTAAGTTAATTCCAATACATACAGTATATTACTAAAAAGTATTATACTGTTAAAATGAGAAGCAAGGTTACCAACACTTCACAATCTAACAGTTCCCTAGTTCTTCCTACATCACTGTTCATAATCACCACAGACCTTGGTTAATTCAGAAACAAACCTTCCTACCTTTTTGACATAATACAGTGGTGTATACCATGAGAGGCACATTGGTCCTCCTGACTGTAGCAGCATGTCACCTCAAGGAAAATAACGTTCTTGACGACTCCCTGTGTCTATTGGTCTATATTCAACAGCCGAAGTTCCTAACTCTTTTTATCGTAAATTTTGTGCTTTCTCCTTGCATCAAAACAGTTTATTGTTTCTAAATGAAACGGTAACTATCATTCCTGATCGTGTGGGAGAGCAGATCTTATTGGTGTCCGTCTAACACACAACTAGCTACTTTTCGCCATCTTCTTTGTTACACTACTACCAACTCAACGAAAACAAATACATAAGCAGAGTATCATCTGTTGTCCTCCAATCCTTCCCACCCTGATAAATATCCAAACCGATGACGTACTGCACTGAGCGACTGACTAATTCTGTTTCTGTCTGGAAGGCGAAGGATGGCTGTCGTTTTTCCATCCCTACCTTGGTGCACCTTCTCTCTCGGGGCTGTGTTCCACATTTGTCTAGGACAGGTGTCCTCCTGTAGAAGAGCTACATCCCCGACCCTAAATTTCGGGTATCCTCTCGGTGGGCGTTTCATCTCGTGATAGTTGCATAATTGAAGAACGTATTCCTTCTTCCACCACCGCTTTAAGTCCTCAGTGATCTTTTGCTTTATTCTATACTCCTTGGACAAGTCTTTTCGTAGCTGGCTCAGGTCCACCAAGGATTGTTGTAGGCCTTTGCTCATTAAGGAGGTGAGATGGTGTTAAAGTCTCCAAGTTTCCTCTGCCCTGAGCGATTTGTCTTGAATTAAGGGAGGCTTTAATGCCAGTTAGAATAGTGCTTACCCCTTGTTCGTCGACCTGTTAGCTTCCTAGTACTTTTCTCAAGCATCGCTTGGTGGAGCCAATCATTCTTTCCCACCATCCTCGCGACCAAGCAGCCCATGGTGCTATGAACTTCCATGTGACACTGTGATGCGCAAGGTATTCGTGAGTCCGGGCATGTGAAGTCACCTCAAAAATTGGCGAGTTCTTTGTTAGCGGCTCGGAAGTTTTGCGCAGTGGTGTGGGGTAAACTTCTCCTACCCACGAATCGCTGCAAGGCCATAAAAATCTCTGGATAAATCTGTGGAAAGCTCGAGATGGAGAGCTCTGGTCGTGGCGCACATAAATAACACAATGACGACTTGATAATGCTGCAACATTTGACGTAGAGTAGGCCTGCAAAGTCGATCCCAGTAACGGCAAATGGGCGTGTAGGGCGAACGCGATTTGATGGTATAGGAGATTCGATCTCTTCTCCCCTACTGCTGTGTGCAATTTTACATGGCAGACAAGTGCATAAAACTTCCTTCGTCACGTGACGGGCTCTCAGGATCCAGAATTCACTTCGAAACTCTGATAACACGATACGGACACCAAGGTGATGAAGTTGAATGTGCGTTTGCTTTATTACCAGGCATGTGAAGGGGTGCGATCCATCGAGGAGAAGAGGATGCCTCTCATTTTCGAACAAGTCTGCAAACTGCAGGCGACCACCAAGTCAAATGGACCTTGTAGAAAGGGATTAAATCGAGCAATCTTGGAGTGCTTCGGCAGTGGTAACCCTCTGCATTAAGGCTGACAGCCCAGCGGCGAAACATTCCTCTTGAACTTGTATCCAGTATGTGCGAGCAGCTCCCAGTTCTGAAGCATCAGATTGTTGCCGTGTTTGTGTTTCTCTTCCAGGGATCTTACAAATCAGAGGACCCAGACTATAAAGTGTGGCAGTTTCCAATATGAACTGAAGCGTGAAACATGCAGGAGGATTTCCTGTGTAGTAACCATAAGAACCTGGGGGGGGGGGGGGGGGGCGTCTTCTTTGCTTTAGGCAGTGATGTGTCGCAATGTGTAACGTCTCGAGGCCAGCTATTAAGAGTGCTCAACGAGCCAGTGGGGCCCGTTCCACCAACATTCCAATGTGCACAAGTCGTCTGCTTGAAGTCCTCGCGAAGGATGGTCAGCAGGATTGTTGATGCCCGGGCAGTGTCTCCATTGGGTAGTTGTGTAGGTCAAAATCTCTGTAACGTGATTGTAACGAAACGTTTTCCAACGGTTCGGATCGTTACCTATCCAACCCAGTCGTACTGCTGAGTTACTCCATAAAATGGGCCTAATGGCGTCGAATCCAGTTTCGTCACAGAAGTATCGAAGAAGACGCGCGGCTAATAAGGGAGCAAGCAACTCCAACCTGGGAAGCGTTACACTCTTAATGGGTGATAATCTGGTCTTACTACACACTAGGCGAACGGAGCACATAGTCTCGAGGACTGCTCTTGTGTGTAACACGGCACCTTAGCTCTTTGTGAAGCAGCGCAAAAGATGTTGTCCGTGGCCCCATTCCCTGATTGGGAGACACCTGCCCACCTCGGACTGTGCAACGAGGATAATTGATGGTGTTCATAAGTCCATAACTGCCATCTTTGTGCGAAATCTGAGAGTAGAAACTCTTCCTACTGCAGCCATCTGCACTAAGTGTCTTGGAAAAGGATTTTCCCAACGATCAGTACAGGAGCAAACAGGCCAAGTGGATCGTAGAATGTGGCTGTTGTGCGGGGAATGCGGTGTATCGTTCCAGGTGCTCCTGTCGGGCTGTGGGTAATGTCTTCTGGCGGAGTAAAGAGGGAATCGTATTCTGTATTCCAGTCTACTCCAAGGACATGACTTTCAGTCTTGATGTCTTAACGTGCTCTCCAGATATCCTTCAGTTATAGAGAATTTGTGGCCCGTTTTGACGGTGGAAGTGTGGTGCTTTCGAGCAGTGCAGTGAGCTCATAGTAGACGGTAATTACATGGTTATCGTCCTCCACAGTGGCTGCGAAGTCATCCGTAAATGTGGATTTGTTCAGGAGTGCTGCTGCTGTAGGATATCGGTCGCAGTATAGTACTGCTAACTCTGAGCGTAGCTGACAGATGGAACGGACTACTGGTAAGGCCAAATGGGAGGGGAATAAAACAATGTTGTGTGACGTCACGTGTCGTCTGCTAGTTGCCGTTGTCATCCCGCTCCACGCGGTTAGATCTCTGTCGTTCTCGTGCAGGGTAAGTTGTAATAATGCTTGGCTACCATCGCAGATTACTGCTCTTTTATGCAATCGGAACCGTAAGAGCGTCGCAAGAATTTCTAGCAGTAAGTTCGTTCCAATTTCCAATGCATCGTTCCAGGATGGGTAACCTCGTTCATGCGAAGATGCATCGAAAACTGTTCTCCATTTCGTGGTATTTCTCTTCCGTTTCTTTACGGCATGATGAGGCAGGTAGAATAAATTTTCTGATCTCTCATCTAGTGGGGCTACCTGAACCCGGCCCTGTTTTATGTAAGCGAGCATGTGACCGAAGTACATGGACTTGAAGTCTGCATCGTCATGCAATCTCTTTTCAAGTGTTCGAAATCGGTTCTCTGCTGTAGTGCGATGGTTTTATAGGGAAATATCTTTCCTTCTTCGGAGCGAAACAACTCTTCTCCCATCCTCAATGTGGTATGAGTCATGGAACTCTTGAAGAATGGCAGCATCCTTGGCTGTGAGTGCACGGTCTTGCGTCTGTTGAATACCAATGGTCTCTAAGTTCCAGAAACGTCGTATGGTGTTGTGGGACAGTTGACTGTCGTGAAGTGAGGTATAATGCGCCATGACCTGGTTGACAGTAGTACCAGATCGACTGCCACTAATAATCCACATAAAGATGGACGGAAGTAGGACTAGTGAGAGAGAAACGTATTGGCGAGTTGTCTTGAATCACTTTCCAGTAGTGGTCACCCCCTATCAAAACTTCTATGGGGAGGTCCGCAGAAGTGGTAGAAGTGTCGGGATTCGCAAGACGCAGTTTACGAGTGCATTGCAGTGTGCGTACATACTGGGGAGCGGTTGGATGTGGCGAGTATGTGTGCGCGCTGTCGAAGCCTGTGATGGATAAATTTGTTTGTCTGTATTCCTTGGAGAGCGAAGCCGAGAAGCCGGCGTAAGTGTGGAGTGGGTGTAGCTGATTCAAATGGGGAGATAATAACATCTCGTATGGTCGAGAACATTTAATTGAAAGTGATCCACCAAAGATGTACTGATTAAACTTGATTGGCTGCCCACATCCAAGAGGCAGCGTTAAGATTCCTGAGCCCAGTCGGTCCTATAATTGATACGCGGGTGGTCTGTATGTATGTGAAGTTACTTGAAGTGGTGTCTATTTGATGCACGGAAGTGGATACTAATTGGTCAGCGTTACAAATAGAGGGATGGTGAGATCGTCTGCACTTCTGGCAATTAGTTTTTCTTTTTTTGCTACCATTCTAGAGTGAATGACCGCGATTTAAGCAGAGGAAACAGCGAGCGGCCGTTTTTAACTTCTCAGTCCGATTCCTGAAACCAATAACTTGTTTGCAGTCTTGAGCTCAGTGGCCTCTATTGTCACAGAATACGCAGAAGGGCTCTTGACTACGTTTCGGTTTCGGAGTAGGGGTTTTGGCAGGCTTCGTGTCGACATGGAAGGAAGCCGTATTTGGGGTAAGTAGATCGATATCAGACACATCACCGCGGGTTTTCTTTGGGATGATTGCTCCTTCCTCTTCATCATTCGGAAAGGCCATGAGCTTAGTTACATCGCCCTCGGAAACTTGCTCTCTCTTCGTATGTATAATCCACCGGCGGCATATATCCTCTGGCAAAGCCCAGAGAATTTTTGGTGTAAGTATTCTGCCATAGTTATCAGTGTTCTCTCCTAGTGCACGAAGGGCCAGAAGTCGGCGGTTGCACTCAACGTAGGCGGTGTTCAGTAATTCGGGAGCGGCAGAGCGCATGGGTTTAAGATCTTCGAGGTAATCCAGATGGGCCTGAATTATGCGATTTTTGTTGCCTTCTTGCCTTTTGTCTCTTCGCATGTATCTGCTGTGACTCCGTCCACAAGGTGCTTTGGTTCACCTTATAAGTAGCCTCTGAGAAAGAGATGCTTGTTGATTTGGGAAACAGATGGGTTTGTATCAACTGGTGACTACACTGTTCCCAAAAACGCGGCCATGGCTCAGTGTCGCCCGTGAAAGGTTCTAACTTGATAGTCGGAATTGTGAACGTAGGCGTAATGGGCGGTGTGCACTAAGGGAGCGGAGTGGCGGCCAGGTTTATGCTGGACATGGAGGTTGACAGTCCGGAATTGATGGCGCGCGAAGCTTTGTAAATTGCACGTTTCGATGTGTCTATATACGTCGCACTACTGTACGTCCGTGGCGTATTCCTTATCCAATGGGTCAGGTATGGAGTCGTATAAAGTGACGAGGCGTTCTAATGTTTCTTGTAGACGACCGCGGTAATGTTCCAGATCATCGAGTGTAATGTCCTCTGTAGAGTTATTTATGGCCGTTGCAAACCGCGTGGCCTTAGAACGTAATGTAGCACATTTCCTTTTTAGAGTTGACAAATTTTCTGCCATTGCCGGAGTAAGACTAGTATGTTTGGCAAGTTCTCGTAGTTCCGGCAAGATCAACAGATGGCACTAACAGTAGCCTAGGCAACTTAATCGTAGACTGGGATCCGTGGTGCAAGACTGGTAGCACGCACTGTGCGCAGCAGAGGGCGTTGGTGTCAAGACGCTAGTAGGTTCGGAAGTCAATGTTAATACGACCACGAGGTCATGCAGCAAAATTCACTTATGCAGTTCAAAAGCAGAGGTGCGTCTTGTCCATGCCACAAAATATCGTAGATACGCACAAAACACCTCACAAGTGAAAAGTAATTACTAGTATACTTATCTAATGACGGGCACAGACGGTTCTATACTGATGAACTGGAAGCTGTAAGTTTGCGCCACCAATACACGAAAGCTCGCGTTTTTCTGAGATCGGTTAGGCTGCAGTCGTCCCCGAACTACCGTAGTGTGTGGCAGAATCCAGTGGTTAGGTCGTTTCTGCACCAGATTGTGGGACAGCGGGTCATATGGGGGTCCTTGTAACACACACACAAGCTACTTCTCGCCATCTTCTTTCTTACACTACTACTAACTCAACGAAAACAAATACATAAGCAGAGTATTATTTGTCGGCCTCCACAGATAGTATGTCGTTTTGTTTGTTTGACCTTGGTCTAGACATTACAAATTCCTAAGTTCCTGCCTTCGACAAATAACTTACATTCCCGGTTACTTCATAACACTACCTCGTGCTCGAATATTCGGAATAATTCCTTAGGTGTATGAAGAATTTCTTCCATCATTTAGTTCAATATTTACAATATATACCATTTCATTCATAATCACAATATTCACAGCTCAGATCTGTTTTCATTGTACAAGTGGTACATTTAATTATCATGTCTTGAAATGAGGTCCTGGCTGGGGAGTCTTGGGCTCATCGTTGGCATCAGTTTTTACTTGATCTCCCCTCTTGTCTGCCGGAGTGCTCATTTTATAGCTCAAGGTTAGCGGAAGAGCCGTCTGTTCCACACGCACAGCAGGGTCATGGTAGCCACTTTTAGTACAACTGTCTTTGATTATGTGGTGAGTGTCACACAGTGCTGAGTCTTCACCTCTTGGTGCCAGGTCAGTGGTTAAATCCATGCCTGCTCTCCATCTTTGTGCAGTGTATCGCATGACTCCAGAATGTCCTTTTTCCACCTCAGGATGTTCCTTCAACACTAGTTGCTCACCTTTGAGATATAATTGTTCTGCTTTGGTAGGGGTACTGGTTTTGACTCCTCCATGTACCTAGATCGAAAGCTGTTCCAGGCCTTCAATGTTATCGCCACATGAACGGAATCACACCTGTAGGGTTGCTCTACCCAACCAGCGTCCTTCAGTGGTACTTCGCTTGCCTTTTGGGCTGTTTTTAACTTCACCTAGAAGGTATAAAGTAGCCAGTTCACTGCTTACACCCATGCACTATATTTTGTTCTTACCCGTCTTATTATGGGGTTAAAATTTGGGCTTATTACGCCTCTGTTACAGTGCTTTAGTATTACGTTGATCTTGTCATAGAATAACCCGCTTAAGCACAACCCTTTCCTGGGGATGTCGCTTCACAAAAATTTACGAGACCAAATTTATGGATTTTATGGTGTCCTGGCTGAAACTCGTAATAAGTTCTGCGATCCTTTGAAACGGTGAACATTTATCTGTGTAAGCAATTTGAACGTTCCTTCCTTCTTTCCTCGACTGAGTAGTCGGGCAGTGGAATTACTTTATATACAGTGCTGTGCATTTCCCTTAATGGAATTTGGAGCAGTAACCTGATCAACCCATTATACAAGTAAGCCACCGCATGTACTTGCATGGTGGAGTTAAGTACATGCATGAATTCCGACTTCGCAGGTCTTGATAATTTAAGTCCTGGAGGCAGGTGAATTGTAATTTGTTACAAAACTTCCATCAACATGTCTACCCGCATTAGGATAGTCGCTAACCCATTGAGCAGCCCGCTTTCCATACCCAAAGCTAATTATGTGACTATTTTTATGTTTGTCATCTCCGTTGGCTTGTATAGTACTTTGAATAAGTAATATCCGTCTTACAGCCAACAAATTCTTTATTAAAATAAAGGTTAAAAAGTTAAAAGTTGTATATGCTACCGGTTTCGGCACTAATGTGCCATCATCGGGCTTTTTCAAGTAACACAATTATTCAAGTTACATTGGTTGTTATAAATGTATATGCAAGCTAATCACTTTTTCCAGAGATGGCCTTCTCTATACGTTAAAATTTCATGAGATTCATTAATATATTGTGTTTAGTTATTAAGTTTGTGGGTTTTTTTGTGTCTTCAGGTGTTATTGTGAAAGTTATGATCTTACTTCTTTGGTGTTCTGTAGATTTCCGTGGATGTGGGCTGTTTATGTTGATTGGTTTTTCCGTCTTCTTGGTTGGGCTACTTCTTTGGTGTCCTGTAGATTCCGTGGATGTGGACTGTTCATGTTGATTGGTTTTTTTTACCGTCTTCTTGGTTGGAATCCTTTTATTGCTATGGTGAATACTTGGTTTCTTCTTTTATTTCTTCTTATATTTGCGGCGAATGTTGTGGTTTTGGTTTTGATGTTCTTGTTTCTTTGGTGTCTTGTGAAATTCCGCGGGTGTGGTGTGTTTACGTTGGCTGGTTCTCTGTCTTCTTGGCTGGAATATACTTTGTTATGATGATTATTTCAGCGGTGTCTTGTAGCTATTTTTTGAGGGCTGGCCGATCTTGTATGTTAGTGGTATTTTCTTTCCGACTATTTGGTGTTCTTCGTTGTTTTTGAGGTTTTGTCGTTATTATTCTTCAGTCGTATTGGTATTCGTGCGGATGTTGTCTTTAAAGTGCTATCCTGTAGATTTTGTCTTCAGGTAGTAGGGTTGCATTGTTTATGTGATTCTTATTTCTTCATTTTTTGTTTCTTCTTATGGATGCATCCTGATGAGAGGTGTAGTTGTGCTGCTATTGTCGTATTCTGAGACGATATGACCTTTTTAACCTTTATTTTAATAAAGAAATTGTTGGCTGTAGGACGGATATTATTCAAAGTAATTATGTGACGTCTGAGCCTACTCTGAACAGAAGGAATGTGTGAATCGGATACCAGTTTATTTCCTGGTTCTGTAGTATCTTCTTCAGTATTGTTAGCTCGTCTAATAGCATTCTGTCCCCACCGCTCGGTTTCTCGCATCCGTAGTTTAGTCACTTTCAACAGAGCCTATCCCATGTGATTTCACCCTATGTTGTCTTCCCAAACCTAGACAATAAAATTCGGTTCAATACATTGTGTATTAATTTCCCTTAAGTGTCGTCCATCAAATTATTGTATCGTTTAAGCAGGTTACATCCGACTTCAGTGCTATCCCAAATGAGCGTTTCAATACTTGTCCGCCTAACGACAAGAAACTCCTTTTAGAACGCGTTGCTCCTGATAGTATCAATTCCGTACTACGAGGCTGTTGTTGCCAGGCGACCCGGGCAGGCAACAGCGAACAGGGTGTCTTACAGACCAAGTATCACTTACCTGTAACACCATTTGTAGTGTGCTGGAAGCTCAAATATATTTTGTTTTTAATTTAATATTCTTGTCTGATTCCGAAACTGAATATGCAAAGAATATGTAAAAGATGAACATACATACTGAATAATTCGTAATACGTACTAAAAATTCTTAACTCAAACTGTATCATGTCCTTCATGATCATCCTCTTCCAACAGCAACTTGTTATTTGATCTTGACATAACTCTGGAAAGCGCGACGTAAACTGTCCATGAGCAGATACATGTTGTAGGAAGTATAGGCCAGGCTGGTGCACTGACTGGCCCTGTGTCTTGTTGATTGTCGTCAGAAATGCCACTTGCACCGGAAACTGTCTTGGACAAGGCAAACCGAATGGCCTACCAGCTTAATTCTTGGAATAAACACCTCCATTCCTCGCTTAGTACCGGTCGTCATGGCATCAATGCAAGTGGGAGCCAAACAACAAACCTTCAGTCTTTTTACAGTCCATAGACCTTGCTCGCCGTTGATATTGCGCTTCAAAATAACCAGGGCTGCATCCGTCAGTCGCAGTTTATGTGCAGACTTTCTAGCAATGCTCAGCAGGTTGAGAGACTCAACTGAATATATTCCGTATTCTTTTTGCTCTTCAACTGCCTCAGTGGACAGATTCTTCTGCATATTCCCTGGGAGCTTATGCATCGCTTTCGTTAATCTGGGCAGCTTCAGTGATCGGAGATGATATTCTCTCTGCCAAAAAGAGTTGTTCCGTGAATGTTATTTGAATTTCACCTTACAGCCAATAAAACTTAAAGTGGCCTTATTTCAGTGGGCCGGTCGTATAACCAAAACGCGAGGTACTTTGACGAAAGCACGTGCAGGTTCACTACGCCGCTCATGATAATTCTCGCCAACCTCCAAGAGTCTGCAGGCTCTTGAATCTCTGCTGCACTTCTTGGATTCTGAGCTGTCTACACCTTCTTCGTGATAATACGCTGTACCTCAAAGTGATGCCACAACTCTTCTTCAGGCAAGCGGAGCTGATCTGGGAGTCTGTAGAGCGAGGCAGAACTGTTAAACTCTGGCAAAAGTCGCCTGCTAGTAGCATTACTTTTCCACCAAACGGCAAGCCGTTGCGCATCAGCGACTGCAGCAATTGATGAACAACTTCAAACGCGAAACTGTGCATCATTGGAGCTTCATCCCGGACAATAGGACTTGATTGCCAAAGAAGCTGTGCCCTTTCCGATTGCTTTGATATGTTGCACGTTGAAATGGATGTCTACTCCAAACTTAGCTGGAGTCTCGACTGTCCCGTTCTTCCTCCTATTAATAACAGTGCAGCGGTACAACTTAAAGCCATTGCAAACGCCATCTTTCCGTCTAGTCTAACAGCTGCCAGTATTTTCTGCAATACAAACGACTTCCAGTTCCACCTGATCAATCGAGAAAGAAAAAGTTACTGAACACGTAGTTTTCCACAGTATGCATAACTTGTTAGTAAACATGCCGTTGATTACCATTAAGAGCTGATGCGCTTTCTACAGTTCTTTCCAGCACTTCAGCAGTGTTGTGCTGCGCGATCAAACCTCCCAGCTCTCCGGCCAATACTGGTGCATCTGACCTCGCGGCACTCTTTGGGTTATGAAACCAGGTTCGCGAAAAGCTAAGTTCGGACCCCGATCCGGTAACGTGCTACCATCTTTCGTAAAAATATGGAAGTATCCAGACACTGCGAGAGATCAGTGTCTTATTAGGCTCGGATGTTTCGGGGTTGGATGCAGAGTGACCATCAAGAAACTAATTCCACAAATATATTAAAAAGAATATCATAGTCTTTTGACCAGGAACGAGGTTAGCACAATCTATACATCAAGTTACGTCATGGACCTAATACACCACATGAACCACCATAGACCGAGGTCAATTGAGAAAGTAACCGTCATACCTCGTAGGTTTGCCACGAAGGCGTAGGCGACCAGCAGGGCGCCGATTTCGATTTCCATTTCTGACTGTAGACTAATGATTACCTGTTTCGTCGACTTAAGACTGATGCCGATTACTTGTCGACTGACTCAGCGGATTGACTGACCTCAGGCTACTCCTGCCTAACCATTATATACCCTAATTTTGGTGTCCTTTTGCCCGTCTTAGGCGTCTGTTTTCCCTTCTCATGAAACAACAGTCCCTGCTGATCCGCCACATTCCTTTCTCTTGACCTCGGTCTAAGCGTTACATTTTGCCGAATGGCAAAACTTCATAAATAGTTTACCTTACAAGTAAGGAAAATCACGGTAAAATTTCGGGGTGCTCGAAAGGTTCGCAGCTAGTCAACAGCGAGCACGTTTCAATATCGACTTGGTCGCCTTTTTGCATGCGGCCTCGACTGGTCGGCTGCCCTTAGTACCCTTAGCTGCAAATCAGGCAGCTTGCGTCGGCTGTCGGTCAGCGTTCAGATCTGGTTGAGCATTCCAATACCGCTGCTTATATACTGTTGTTGGAGACTAGCTCAGAATAATGGGCCAATAGGAACTAATGGACGGAGTCTTTACTTTATTGTTACTGGTTCGAAAGCGTATTGTCCGTATTTCTTATCTGTAGTAGCAGGGGCCACTGCAGTGGTCAGGGCCGGTCTATCCGACCGCTGCCGCCGATTGCCGTGCTCGTAGCCCGGGCTATCCGACCGCTGGCACTAGTGGAAGCCCAGATCGATTCGCCGTAATGACTGGTGTCTAGCGGGACAAGCCTGCTAGCTCCCGTCGGTCCGTTTCCCTGGTTCCGGTCGGGTTAGGTAGCGTGCTCACTATTACGGCGTAGGTAAGACTATGTGTAGTACTGTGGGAAGGGTACAAAGTGCATTCATCCCTCTAAATCAGGGGTCTGGTGAAACTACAACTACAGTGTATTGAAAAGAATATCTCATAAGTAACTACACGTATCTCTCAACAAGACTCAATCATGTAAGCCCTCGCCGGGGATCTGAGCCTTAGGTCGGCTAGTGCCAATTCATCCCCAGCAGATTGCAGCGCTGATACAAGTCCTACCTGATGTACAGCGGAGCAGCAAGATGACGAAGACTGCGACCAAAGTCATTGTGCGAAGCCGTCTCAGGCTCGAAGCATTGTTACTGTTCTTAAACTTGTCGTCGTCTGACCGGCATAGTCTCCTCTGGCAGCCCTATTCTGACCCCGTCTCGGACATTTTCCTGGGGGTTTAAGCTATAATTTTGCTGCATCCCGAGTTCTGCTTCCTGGTTGCAGTAAGACCTGCTCTGATTCCAGTTGGAAGTCTGCTGACTTCGGTCTTTCCTAATAAGGCTAGGCCTACTTACAACCAGGAACTACATATTCTGCTGAGTAGCTGAATGGCACAACCGTATAAGAATGAGGGTAGATGAGCAACTCGTGGCCCGGGACGAATCACGTAATGCACAGCATTACGGCCAGCAAGTTTGGGTAAGCATGAATCCGCTGTCTCTATTGATGTTGTTTGGGTGCAGCTTTATTTCTATGGCTGACCTTCCTGATTGTTCAAGACGAAGGAGTCTCACGTGTTCCTTACACTTGATGTCTGTATCCCTCTTTGTGTGTCCTATATATACCTTCCCTCATTCACAAGTTATACAATATACGCCGGGAATTCTCAATCACAAATTTTCCTTGACCGATCTGAGTGTATTTGTGGATTTCTTTACCGGCACGTGGACGTTCTTAATATTGTATTTCGCAAGCAATCTCCTGATCCTGTTTGGGGTTACCTGTTTATAGAGCAGCATTGCCACACTGGCGCGTTTTTTGTTTTCGATTTTATGTTTAACCCCCGTGTATATTGTGCGGTTTATATCATTTGTGCTCTAGCTGTTTCTTCTGAAGGTCTTTAGGTGTTGTGTCTCTTCTTCGAAGCTATGCACGTCGCAGATTTGCCTGGCCCTCTTAATCAGAGTTGACAAAACAACAGTATATAAGCAGCGGTATTGGAATGCTCAACCAGATCACTGTTCCTTGAGGATGGAGACTTGTTCTCCGAAACGTCGGAGGTTTTTAAATAACTGACACGGCTGTGAGCCTGCAAAGATTTTATAAGTCGAATGCCATTTCCAACACGGTATCTATAGAGGTTCGACCACTGTTCTTCCGTTATATTGTGAGATTTCCCATAACGTCTCATCGCGGATTTTATGACTTTTGACGGTAGCTCGGGAGGTAAGTTGGCAAGACGGACCATTCTTAAGCCAAACCTACCATTTCCTACTGCACTTGAGAGACTTCACTGTTAGCATATGGTACAATAGTGCACTAATGTACGATATGCTGCTTTGTTAAGAAGATATATTCTCCCTGAAGATGGCTCAATAGGTAGGCCGAAACATACAGGGGATTATAAAAGTGTAATTGTGCAGTAGTTGGTTTTGTTAATAAATTTGTATACTAATCAACTGCACGGAAGGTGTACAACAATACATACTTACAGGCAGTGTTGAGTAAAGTGATGGAGCGATAGTCTAACCAGTTTCGCCATGTCTTTCGGGATACACACAAGGGAGCCTAGTTTTTGGCCCTTTGTGTTCAGCCCGTCCGTGAACATTTGGTTGTACATTGACACTAGATCCTCTGTAATGACCCCATATCCACTGCAGAAATCCACTGGGATGCCATCCACCCCTGGGGATTTTCGGGGCGCACTTCTAGCACTGCTTCCCAGATTTCGGTCTCTGATTGGTACCTGAAGCCAAGCCTGCAGCTGTTCTGGGATCATATTCTTCATTTCATTACATAGTGCCTCCACCTACTTTCAGTCCCCCAGAATACTGCTATAGCTACGTGATAGGTGACGACGGTGTTTACAGTCCTAGGTCGGTTGTACAGTTGTTACCGTTTGGGTCCGTGATGGCCGTGGCGCCGTTTACTAGCTGTTAGGAAGTGATAGAGGGAGGTCCGTTCGTGTGGCGATGTTACGGAACCCCTCGTATCAGTATGAAGTTCTCGGGCTTTCAACCCTTAAATTCTGATGATTTGCGTTTGAAAATAATTTAGTATGAGTGATAGTGTTGTGTCGCTGTGGTTAGGTCCTCCAATATCCTATTCCCGCGCCAGGAGCATTCTACCACGCGAGACGGTAGGGTTTACAACCAGCCATCCAACGTCTAATCCAGTAACCTGATTGGTGGCGTGCCACAACCTCTCATGTCTATCAGTCGAGTGAGCAGGAATCGCGAGAGGTCAGTTCCTGCAATATAACCTAGTGAGAGTCGGAGGCGACGTGGGTTAGAGAGAGCAAAAGCATACAAGATAAAGTAATTCCTAAACTATATTTACAAAAAACAACCAAACATCGTACCTACTCGTAGTTCGGGCAGGAGCTAGGCTGCTTATCTGTGCATTGACTAAATCGTGGATCTTATAAGCCTAATGAACGCAATGAACTTAATGAACCATCATAGACCCAGATCAATTCAGAAGTCAGCCATCATACCTAGTAGACTTGTCGCCACGGCGTAGGCCGCCAACAGAACGCCGATTCCCGTATCTGCGGTTGCGGACTGATGTTAGCTTGCTTCGGCGTCTGGAGACTGATGCTGATCCCTTGCCGACTAATTGGCTGTGGGCAAAGTGAACCCTCCTTTCTTCCTTCTTAGAAGTTTACTTCTGCCTAGCCATTATATACCTTATTTTTGGGCGTACTTCCGCCCCATTTTGTGTGACAGTTTGTTGTCCCTGTAATAAAACATCTGTCCTTGCTGATGCGCTACATTCTTTCCTCTCGAAGTTGGTCTTTGTGTTACGAATGCTTCTCATATCACTCTGTTCTCTACCTTAAGTTTTGGCCTTCGTTGAACAATATAAATTCCATAGTATAACAGTCGTTGTGTCATGCCTCTGTTCGAAATTAACAATGTCTTTCGTTTTTCCAAAAACTAACTACATTAGATCACCTCACCCTTGAAAATTGAAAATAATCTCTTGTGATTATGTGCATTTTTCAATAATGAGTATAGTTACCAACGAATGCACTTTTTATTCTTATCACACCCTACATGTTTCGGCGTCCATTATGACGCCATCTTCAGGGGTGTATACACTATAATCATCACAGAATATCCGTATGTTCTTGGTGGTCTTGATTAGTTTTCCACTCATACACTAACGTGAGAATGACTTCATTAACATCATCAGTATGTGATATAAGTCATCGCATTAGATCTTGTATAAGAATTTGATTTCTTGGTTTAGGCGATGTCTTACTGCTCCATTTTTTGTGTTGGAGCCTTGTCTATTGCCATTAACTCTGTTGTGCCGCCGTGGTTTGAGCCCTCAAACCCCGGATACTGCACCAAGAACATCCAACCACGCGGCACTTTAGGGTTTAGAACCAGGCGTCCCAATGGCTGATTTGGTAGCCAGATTGGTAGCGTGCCCCCACCTCTCGCGTTTATCAATCAAATGAGCAGGAACCGCGAGAGGACAATTCCTGCTAGATCACTTGAGGGAATCGGATACTATGACGGTTAGAGAGAGATGGAGTAACAGGGTGGGGCTGGGCGTTCACTAATTCGGAATCAAACACAGGTTCACTAAACCTACAATATAGTAACATATGAAAAGTCCCAAAGTAATCTACATACGGGTCTAGAGTCTGATAACTATCTACCATACAGTATTGGTCGGCTAGAGCCATACACCCCTCAGCAGCCTTCAGCAATGATACGGGTCCTACCTGGTCTGCAGAATAGCAGCAGAATGGTGCAGAGTACCGCTCCAGCCATCTCGACCCTTGTACATCTTGAAGTACCTCGACTGTCGTCCTTTCTTGGCTTAACCGCCGACCAACATAGATTCCTCCAGCAAGACCCCATCTGTCTTGTCGACCCACATTTCCCGGGGTTTATGAATTGTATTTCTGCTGCCGCTGCAGACCAGCTTCCTGGTTGCGGTAAGGCCTGCCCTGATTCCTAGCAGGGAAGTCTGCTGACATAGTTTTGCGTAACGCAGCTACACCCGCTTACAACCAGGAACTCTCAATATGCAGAGTGGCTGTATGGCACAATCGTATTAGCAGGTGGTTAGGTGGCCAACTTGGGGTTAGCGACCCCTCACATAATGCGTGGCATTACACTGTTCATGTCGCTAACTTTTCTTCCAATGCTTCTATTAGTTCCTGTAAACTTTCAGCCATCTTGGAAAGAAATTTACCCTCTAACAATGTCAATACTGTAATTGGAAAATACGTAACATATCACCGAACCTCCATACGAAGCCACATTCAAGCTATAGCCTATCAACTATTACAGATCTGAAAATATACTCATACTTTCCCCCACCGTTCAAAGGAACGCAATGAGAAGAGACAAATGCACCCAAGGGCAAAGCAACAGAAAAACCTGAGAACCGCTGCCACCAAATGCTGTAATGTGCTGGAGCTGGAAAGCGGACTGGAATGTGCCGCTTCTAAAAGCGGTTGGCCATGCCTCAGTACTGCAACTCATATAATTCAAACAGTTGGGGGAATCGCACGGTGCAAAGGGTTGCTCGTCTTGGCAAACGTCATAATTTTGTATAAGATAAACAATTGGCTTGTTAAACTTTTTTCTATCTGAACATACCCATAATAAAATTACTGCATTAAATGAAAACAGGAACACGGCCGTATTTTGTTGCTTCACACATGTTTTCCCATGCAAACTGTACATCTAGTTTCTCCCATCTATTCACGTATTTCTACTGCATTTAAGCCTGCAGTTGCTGCTATGGTTCCTTGTCTTTAAACACATCGTTTGCAGATCAAACAGTATTACTTGAAATTACAATGAATTAACGTGGTTGTTTGTCACAGCCTTACTTGAAATTACAACGAATTAACACGGTTGTTTGTCAGTTTATCAGTCAGCCAATAACATAAAAGGAAAAACATTTTCATCGTCAAAACGGTTGCTTGTGATTTTGAAAAACAATACTCCTCGCAATCTGAACAATTTCTCCGCATAGGGTGGCAAAAATGACTGACTTACCGGCTTGGCCGATAAATAGGTATCTCGGCCCATAACATTTCTCAGTTTCCACACTCACAAAAATTCAACTCCGTCGCTCTCTGCAGCATCCTGCCGTCTGACTCCTAATCTAGTGAAGAAAGATGATACAGAGAAGCCCAATCTGTGTGACCACACTCAAAACAAAACTCCTCGCAACGGCATAGGCATCTGCTAATATAAACATAGCGAAATGTCTGCAGCAGAAATACATAAATGTGGGCCGGGGTCTTGTAATAATTGTTCGCGTCTCCTGATGTATTATGAATGGCGGAAGGACTTCACCCCCGGCAAGTTTCTCTGCCTTCCGCGCCGTCTGTTCTGTTTTAGTGTTCGCGACTCTCAGTCCTTGGTGAACCTCCGCCTTTCCACGACCATTTGGTTGGAACTGTTTTTTCATTACGTTGCCCATCTCTACATCTGCCGCCTCTACCTCTCTTCGATCTCCGGTCCTTGTTGAAACTTAGAGCCTCTCCGAGCCTTCCTCTCCTTTATCTGAGGTATCGGCGGCGCATATATCCTCTTCTCCGCTCTCTTCGTTATGGTTTTTTGTGTTGCTTTGGGAGGCAGTAGGGTAACCTCGTGACATGTGAATCAGCCCGCTGGGGTCCTGCTCCAATCGTCCGTTATCTACATCCTGATTTCCCTGCCCCCTTTGCCCGGGTGTCCCACTGTCGGCTCTGAGAGGTTTGGTCCCTGTGACTCCTCCATCCCCCTCGCAGCCACGTATGTCCATGTTACAAGTACCGCCAGAACTGCCTGGTTCTGTTTGGGTGCGTTTGGGACAGTGATGACCCATATGCTTATTACAGGCGTAACACATGGGGTTGTCCGTCGTAAAAATTTGGTGCCCTTTTTACAGCTATTGTCGTGTATAGAGGAACGTGATGACTTAGCTCCAGCAGCACAATCTTTAGCCCCTTGTGTACTTTACCTGTAGGCGAATGACCACATTTTCTCCCTTATTTTATACTCGATCCCGTATTTTTCCAAATCCTGTTGTGTCGCCCTTGGCATCTCTGGGGTAAATTTGCCATTCGAATCCTTCGTGTCTCTTAGCCTGCCATGCTAATTGTAACATTTGAGGCTTCATGGGTGTCTTTGTAAGGTGTGGTCTTATTAGTCTCTGCAGTAATGTTCTCCAGCGTTTATGGGTCTCTTACCTTAGTAAAGACCTGTCGGCGGATCCCATCGATTTGAACCACAGTTATGTCTTGTTCGTGGAACTGCATTTTTTTTATGTATCCATGCATGGATTTCAAGGGCCGAAATCGTAGGGGTATTCTTCTCAAATGAGCATGTCAAAATGTTCTTACTTTCGCTCATCTCACTACATTCACAATCTACTTTCACCACTCACCAACTTTAATACACTACTGAATCACAATTCACGCGGATAGGGATCTTCTCTATACAACCTTCCTCACCAGCGACTCAGCCAATACTTGGATTCGAGCCCCAGACCCTCCAGGTCGTAACTAGTCGCTATGCCGGTTACACAATTTACAAACAATTTAAGTGTTCACTGAAGAAATCTCTGATATTAAATTAGCATCAGTCATAAATAAAACAGTGTGAGGTTAGTGTTTTCTGTCAAAGCCTTCTGAATAACGATATTCGGAACCAAACACAATGAATTACTGTCATCCTGCCTGAATTAGCTGCAGTATCTTCCAGCCTCAATGAACTGAAGTGAGCATAGCGAGTACCACAAAAATGTCTTCTCCATTGTGTTCTGTAATGCGTCACCACTCCTCTGAATCGTCTCAATATCTCTGCATGCCCGGGAATAACTTTCTGACCCAGAATTACGCCATGGCTCTGAATTACTTCATCGTTGTGACACTTCTCAATGGCTGTGAATAACGAATCTGGGATTTTTATTACCTATATATCTGTTTGTTTCCTCAGTGTTTGAAAACCCGAGTTCTCAGTGACTTCCTGCTTTGCTGACTTTACGTTCCTTAGTGTGTTAATTACTCAGACATTCAGATTTCCATACGAAAGTTGTTTCGACCTTCCTTTTTGCTGCGTGTCCTATGTGTTGGCATCGTTCTCAATAGGTCACATTCTTCATACATAACGGTATTCTGGCCTTCACATATCAAGAAACCATTTTCACTGCATAACGTTGGTTCCGCAACATGACATATCTCCATTTATGTGATCTTTTATTTGTCTGATACAGTATTTTCCAAATTTCTGATATTTGCCTTTTTCTTTCAGTTGCGTGCGTAACACGCTTTTTAGTCAGGAGTAAGTTCCGAAGTTTTTCTGCGTGTATCAGTTTCGCATGCATTGTGTAAAGAGGGTGGAAGTCTCTCCATGCTTTCAAAGTTACTGACTGGTGTACTAAATCACACCCTTCAGTAACCATTAAGGATACTTTCCTTAGTCCCAGTGCTTTCTTGGCATTTTAGCTCAAAATTACTAAGCGTGGCCCGTTTAGTAAATCGAAATGTCTAAACAATTTTACAAGCGTAAAAAACGTTCCTCTTTAGTGAGAAAATCGGCACCATTTATTTGTCACTAACCTATCTATATCAACTTTAATCAGGCAGGTGCACCGATTCGCAGTGAGTTCTCCAACTGAGTGTTCGTTATTCTAGTCCATGATTTAGATTTAACGTTCTTCATCCTTGAAAAAGGTTTTTGCATACTTCCATAGACGGAAACCATTTTCAGGGTCTGTGAATGAATTGCTGGAAAGGTGTGCCTGTCAATATATTTGGGATAGAAATAAAACAGCCAAGTGTTGTTATATTTTTCTTTTAGGCCACTGTTGCATTGCAAATCAATTGTTTCCATTTGCGTATTGCCAGGAACATCGTCGGTAAGTACACTGAAAGGAGTAGAAGACAAATGCATTGATTTTTTATTTTATTTGAAATCTGTGAATCTGTTACTGAATTCAGTCCTCACATCACCAACTGCTGAAGCGTAGTTCACAGTTTCCGTGTCCATGCATTCTGACAGGCTTGGGAATTGTGTCAAGTCACCTTTTCAAAGCTGAAGTTGCCACACCTGACTTTTATAATCAAAAGATTTGACGTGGTCAAACATTGTGAAAGAATTTATCTCTGCCGTGCAGTCGTAGATTCAAATTGTTGAGATGCAAAGAAATTTCAGTTAAGTGTCCAGTATCACTCATCAATTCTGGATGACTGGACTCTGCTACAAGTTTTCCTTTACTATCCATAATCACTCTTACTGCTTCTCTCCGATCGAAACCCCTTTTCAACATTTTTCCTCTACTCAGCCAACGAACGTTAGAAGAACATATCACATGCCCCTATTCCGCTTCTGTCTCACAAAAGTGTGAAACTCTGTGGTTAAATCTCTTTGATCTTACAAAATCGACAGTCTCGACAAAGACCATCACATCTGTTAAACTGGCAGATCTTACACACAAGATTTGTTGGTGTAAAATACGGTGGTGTTGCATCAACTGGTGGTTCTCGAGCATTTCATCTTTTTTGAGTAGTGCCACGAGTCCTTAATTTTTTCCGACCATTGATCATGCACCATCTGTTACAATAGCGGAGGGATTCTTCAACTTAAGTTTGTAAGGACCTAAAGTCTACTTTAAAGCAGTGAGCAAATCGGTATCTTTTGTAGTGCCTTTTATTGGAAGGACAGCAGCCAATTCTTCTGTGACAAGAGTATCGTCAGCTGCCCTTATAAAAACTGCCATCTGTACCACGTCCATCGTATCTGTATTATCATCGACGGCAACAGAATAAAAACAAACTTGGATGCACGATCGCATTATCGATGTCTCCAGCTAAGTCTTCAATCTTCTGGCAATAGTTACTCCAGGTAAACTAACTTCAGCAAGTAGATGTTTTTTGGATGGATGTAAGACTCCTGCAGCCAGTTCCATGCACTCCTTTATGAACTCACCATCACAAAATGGCTTTGATTTAGTTGCGATTTTTTCTGACAACATATAACCAATCTTCACAGTTGAGTCACTTTCCACATTTGCCTCTGAAATGTAAACTGCTGGCCTTGCAGTTTTTCTTCAACTCCGTTATTACTCGTATGTTATTTCGAAGCTGTCCTTGGCGTCAAATTTAGCAGCGTGCTTGTTACCATAATGCCGCTTTAAATTGTAATCTTTGATTGTGGCAATGGACTCAGTGCATGCTAAACCAACGGGTTTCTGCTATACATACATGCATACTTACGTACTACATACATACATACGTATATACCGGGTGAGTCAGAAACAATTAGACGATTAGTAACTTGAAAATGAACACTTTAATTGAAAATTAAATCATAACTAGCTAAACAATGGTAAGCAACATGGAGAAGCGTTACGTTTTCAAGTCACTTTTTGTAGATAATGTCACTCAGGTGAACTCCATTGGAGGTAAGGCACATCTCTGCACGTTGTCTGACATTGTCCATGACTTTCCTCAGCATATTTACTGGAATTCCTTGAATTTCCTCTCGGATGCAATCCTTCAGTTCCTGTATAGTGTGAGGTCGGTGAGCATAGACCTCCGTCAAATAGCCCCACGGAAAAAATCGCATGGTGATAAATCAGGCTAGCGTGGATGCCATTCAACGTCTCCGAAACGAGAGATGATATGTTGCGGAAACATTCCTCGGACGACTGCCATTGAATTTTGTGCTGTGTGGGCGGTAGTTCCATCCTGTTGGAACCAAACCAGGCGCGTATCAACACGCAGCCGACAAAGTTCGTCATTGAGAAATTCTCGCAACAGCACATATCGATCCGACGTTACCGTAACTGACTGGCCAGTAGCATTTTCAAAGAAGTAGGACCCAAGAACTTCAAATGCACTAACACCGCACCAGACTGTCACTTTTTCACAGTGCAGTTGTTTCTGAGGCAACATGTATGGGTTTTCTGCTGCCCGATATCTGAAGTTATGTTTGTTCGCGTTTCCGTTTAAATGAAAATGCACCTCGTCGGACATTATCAGGTGATCCAGGAATTGCGGCGTTTTCTCGATCATTTGCAAGAGTTTCCTGCAACATTCACTCCGTTGCTTCAAATCACGGGGAAGAAGTTGTTGCACCACTTGAATTTTAAAAGGATGGAATTTTAAATCCTCATGTAAGATTCGTCGAACGGTTCTAGGGGTTAAGTGTAAGGCGATTGAGTGGCGACGAGCAGAACGCTGAGGATTACGCTGAAATGCATGCGCCACTCGACGCACATTTTCCGGTGTTCGTACAGTTCGAGGGCGACCAGGAGGCTTGTTGACGTTGGATGCAGTAGTCCTGAATTGTGTAACCCAACTCAATATTGTTTGGCGTGTCGGAACCTTTCCATTCCTCCCGATGTCAAAATAAATACGGAAGTTCCACGTTGTAGAATTCCTCCCTCCATCCGGTGCGCCTTACCCGGCGGAGCATATATGTTCGTAATAAATATGTCCTTATAGTACGTTGTTATTCCCTGTCCCGAAGACTTTACATCTATTCTTTCCAGTGTAAGGTGCTGTCGCATCAAAATGGCGATGCCACGCCGGTCCGTGCTGAGGTTGAAGGGGACAGTATATCCTGAGCATTCAGCGAACTCAACAGGGTGACTTCTTGGGGGAGAATAATATGAGTCTCGTGTTGTGGTAGAACTCTTTGAGCATTCCCGTCGTCGTCGGTGACGAAGTCCCTGGGATATTCAGACTGGAAACCTAGTGAGGCTTGTATTGGCTTGGAAACGTTCTCCTTGCGGGTGTAAACCGGTGACTTTCGCCATGCCAATCCTCGGCTCCAGCCATTGCGCTGCAGGCATTGGCTCTCCGTCCGTTGTTTCTTGCGTGCCCTTGATGGCAGAGACGGCTGGCCCTCATTCCCGTCCAATACCTACAAGTGGTGGGATATCTTACCTCTTCGCTTGTTCGACTGACCTCCCATCTCCACCTGTGACCCTGCTGGTTTCCCTGCAATTTAGGGAAGGATTTTATGCTTCTCCCTTCCCTGCATGGTCGTCAGTGGTGCTTCCGTTCTTATCTTTGTTACCCCCGTTTCCCCAGTGCGCTGTTACTCCGCTTCTGACATCTCTCCCGTGCGTGCCTCGTCATCAGTTCCGTGCCTCCCACGCCTGGTGGATGCAAGTGGTGTTCCTGGTCCTCCGCTGTACATTGCCTCTGGTGCGCCGTTCCATCGGCTTCTAGGTGTGTCGTCGTGACCATCCCGTCTCTCCAGTGGCCTCAACATTTCCTCATCTCATGACACTGATTCTCCTCGGAGGGTTTCTTGCGTCTGTTGTCCCTCATTTGACCCTCCTCGTGAGCAATTAAGGCGGCCTAGTTGTCTTTCCTGTTTGCAACATCCGGTGCCTGTGTTCGTTGTCGTCCCGCACAATGTTGTATGAGGTGACCGGATGCATTAGAAGCATAACACGTAGGTTGACCGTCATGCTACATAATGCTCGATAACCTGCAATCCGCAAATGGGTTAGAACACGTTTCGAAATTTCTCTCTGCACCATCAGTACTCCATTGTTCGCTTTGTAGTGATATGCCTGTGACCACATTTTATCTCGTTATGTCCTTCATTTCCCATGTGGCTCGAGGGCTCTGACGATGTTCATTCGCGTCGTTTTCGGAGGCAGGTTTGCGATTCTTATTCGTCGACTTCCGAGACAGTTTCACTGTGGAGATGATCCCCTTCCTGTGCACGTATGTTTACACCACTCCTTTCTTTCTCCCAGTTGAGGCTGTGGGGGTGGGAGCCTCCATAAATAAGAAAGAAACACATCACAATATAAAATAAAAAAGATCTTTATCATCGTAGGGTAGACCATGCTACAATCACCATGTATCCTTCGGCTGTCTTATTACCAATACACGGATCAAAATGGTCAGTCCTAACACAACCAAAGCCGCACACACAAACTACCCCAGGGTCGTTCATCCAGACTAAACAACCTTAACAAATATTACCTTGAAAACAAATATTAACCCAACTCTGGAGCTAGAACCCAGCCCCGTCGCCACAGCTGTCCGAGACACAATTTTGGCTAAGGCCGAGACGGAATTTAGAGATTTACCCGCTGCAACTGACGAAAGCGAAGTCAGCAAAAGTCAGGCTACAGTTCTGAGGCTACGACCGACTGGAAGGGGAAAGTAGGGAGGACGGGACATACGCTGCGCAAGTCTGAAACCGGTAAGAAGTTATATGTGTGTAGGTCTCCGCTGCCATACACAGGCACATGTTTTTGTCCCTTTTTTTCGCGTGATGTCATCTAAAACATCCTAGGTCTTTACCTTTATATAGGCCTGTTGTGCCGCGCGATCAACCCTACCGGCTTCCCGGCAAATACTTGAGCTTCTGACCTCGCGGCACTGCTTGGGGCATAGAATCAGGTTCGCGCAAAACTACGTTCGGACTATGATCCGGTAGCTTGCCACCATCTCTCGTAAAAATATGCAAGTATCGAGAGACTCTGAGAGATCAATCTCTTTATCAGGCTCGGAGGTTTCGGGGTTAGAGAGAGAAAGGGCGACCGTCAATAAACTAATTCCATAAGCATTTTAAAAAGGATTAATATCACACATCTTTTGACCAGGAGCGAGGTTAGCACAATCTATACATCAAGTTACGTCTGGGACCAAATAAACCAATAAACCAAATGAACCACCATAGACCCAGGGCAGTTCAGAAAGTAACCATCATACCTCGCAGGTTTACCACGAAGGTGTAGGCGACCATCAGGGCGATTGCAGACTGATGATTGCCTGCTTCGTCGACTGAAAACTGACGCTGATGACTTGTCGACTAATTGACTGTCGACGGATTGATTGACCTCAGGCTACTTCTGACGAACCGTTATATACCTTGTTAGTGGGCGTCCTTCCGCCCCGCTTCATGCAACAATTTGTTGTCCCTCCTCAACCGTCCTTGCTGATGGTGCTGCATTTTATCTCTTGACCACGATCTAGGTGTTAACATTATTGCTGACAATTCAACCTTCATAAATACCTTTCATACTGCTTTGTTTTATAAGTTGTGGCCTTCCTTCAACAACAACACCAAATTCCACGGCATAGCATTTATTGTGTCGTACGTCTGTTCAAATTTTAACAGTGTGTTCCATTTTCCAGAAAGTTACTACATTATAAGACCTGTCATTTTGTCCCATCTGTATTATGGACACCTCCTGTCCAGGAATGTCGATTGTCTCATAAATCCAGTGATGTATCTCTAGTGCTGTGATACGTTGGCTGTCTCTTTCAAGGGTGCAGGCTATGGTGTCCGGCGTTCATGTATTTTGGTAACCCCCTTTCACCACTCACTACACAAGCAGCACACTCTTATAACAACATAGCTTTAGTAACCAGCTTCTGTACGCACGCCCTTTCACTTCGACTACTCAAAGCCAATTGGAACCCACAATCCCAGCATGCGAACTGCTGACGGCCCGCGCTTTAGACCACGCGGTCACCGGAATCGGCAACTTCATAGACCATACTAACATCGTCTGCCATCTGTTGGCAAGTTGTAGGAATTCATATTCGTGTTGCTGCGATAGTACAGAAAAAATGCGTCCGCTGAACGGGCACAGAAACTGTCAGGAAACCGCTGCATGAATACGCCACTCGATTTGTTCTTGTTATTTGTCTAGTGACAAACATCTTACGAACTGAAATTATTTCATAAACCGTGGCGGATAGGCTGCAATTTCATACTGCGCCAGTTTTCGTTAAGCTACCTGCTTCATGTAAGCAAATTCACAAGAACCAAATATTTCAACAGACCTCTGGTTTACTGAGAAACCGTGGTTCGTAACAGTACTGTCACTGAACAGATACGTTAAGTAAGTGTTATTACCCCCTGGTTATGGCTGCTGCCTCATTTCACACAAAAGTGGCATTTAAGACTACAAGTGGTCTGCATTTATTTGACGAGAATTGGAGTGCCAGTTAGAGTAAATGAATATGGAATGGTGAACTTGTGCACATAGAAATCTTACTGAAAAGCACTTTAATTTCATATTATGTGTTGTCGACTCACTTATTTTAGTTGGTTTTACCTTTTTGTCTTGAGAAACTAATAGCCTTTTAGCCTGTCAAGAAATTCCGTGTGTTTTAATGAACCCAAATATCTTCCCTGTGTTTACAAGAGCCCATCACTTATGGCCCAGAATTAATAGTGTACAAGGTATTAAATTTTTAATTTTGCACTTGTGAGTTGGTAGACATCTTGTATGATTTGTGATTTTTTCAGAGGTTTCTTAAAAAGTTTGGATATTAAAGTACCAAACTGCAGGGCGTTACATCCAAAATGACCGCGCTATATATGTGGATACTATTTTTGAGTAGTTACTATGTGGTGAGAAGATATTTTCTAAAACATAAGTACATTTCACACAGGAAAGTCTACTTCTGTAATTAACATGTGAAATATTTCGTGTATCTATGTTATGGAAAGGACAGACAACTCTGTGATATGACAGACTCTAGGTGTTACTATGTTGTCATACTCGAGAACAGCATGTGTATTTATTGAGAATAAAATAATTACTTTTACTGTTTGTATTTTGTTAAATATTTTCTATACCGAAAATGACTTAAATCAAAGCTGTCGAGCTAAATGAGGTCTGTATTTTATACTGTGAACGCAAACCGGTTTAAGAAATTTTCACCCCTGTTTTGCAAAAAGGAGGAATCCCACGAACCATCAAGTTTACAGGGAAAGAAAGAAGATTACTCCCTTTTACACATTACAAGTACTTTAAGAGGCAGCATATTCCCCGTATATCTTAGTTATTCTTGAAGATGAAATTGTCACCTTTTTACGTATCATAAAGGATTATTACCATTACATTAACCAAATCATGCACTGCATAAAATGCATTCATAAGCTACTATAAAAATACCTACATGTTTCTGCACCGAGATGCTGTCCTCAGGGGGCCGTTCAATTTAAAGGAATGTCGGTCCAACAACCAATCTAGTTATTGTGTCGCCTTTACAGAAGTGATTAAAATATTAAATTATAAAATACGAAAAATCAGTAACAAGAAATCCACAGTGTTGTAATAAGAATTGAAAGTGTTAAAAGTAAGCAGTTCCAGGTGTTGCAGTTATTGCAACTGTATGAATCATGTACACAAACATCTGCGTGGATCGTATGTAGAGATCTCGTTCTGGTGAAGCATATGCTGTGTATCGTGTCGAGTGATGAGGTGCACCTCCCCACTCGACACGGTACACAGTTGATGTAATGATTTAAAAAAATGCACGGTATGAAAAATATTAAAAATAGAGGACTATTAGTTGAATGATTTGCTACGCATAACTCAAATTAGTTCAGTGGGAATTAGCTCCTTTTTACGAAACAGGGGCGATTTATAGGGTTTGCTTTTAACATATTATTTACTGATGCAACCAAACACGACGTTCAGCTGGGCAGCTTTTCTCGTATTTGTGACGTCCTGTGTTCCAATCTCAACCCGGCGACCAGCTAGCTGTCCTGACTAAATATGTTGTTTTCCTCAGTCGCTCAAGCTACCGATCAGGCCAGTACCTCATATTAGGCAATGACAGCGTTCTCCCACCTTCTCTTCGCTGTTGTTATCTAATCCAACCTTCACTGCTGTTTAGCCTGACGTACACACTGCACACAATTCATGAACTGTGATAACGATGTTACTGTTATTGTTAGTTTTTTACTTCTTGTTGTTCGTGGTGGTTATGATATATGAATTGATTAGATTTTAAACCGCATTTGCGTCACAAGTTATGATGTATGCTCCCAGTAATATTAAATTAATCGATGGTTCAGTAATTTTGGGAAAGAGGCACGTGGGCGGATTGGGGAACTAAAGACCGTTCGCTATTTAGGTTAGACGTTTGTTCTTATGGCAGCCGCACTGGAGACCTTCACGAGCTTTACTGCTGCCACTCGCATATGGCATTTGCTAAATGTTTTGAAGAAACTGAAAGTTGTTACAATCAGTAGTTGCCTGACAAATTCCGCACTGCAGCTTACAACCGAACAAACGCTATAAAATAATTATGATGTGCGGATTCGAAATTTGGAAGCAAAAACTTTTCATCACGTACACGTTTTGTATGTGTATTGAATTTTAAACCAAAACGGCGCATTTTGTCATTATACATTTTTATGGTAATGTCAGTATTTTTTGTGAGATTTGAGGTTCCCGCAATGGTGGTACTGAAGAGTGAATTTTTATGAGATGTGACGCGTTGTTGTGGGAAGATTAGTTACTGGCATTACAAAAGCTCGTAATTCCTCAGTCTTCTGGGTTTCCTTGAGCCGATTGACCCTGGAAGTGAAGGAGTTACGATCCTTCGAAACGTGAACTACTCGTCGAATGACACAACATCACATCCCAGAAGATTTCAGTCCTCAATTTAATTTTTGTCAAGTTTTCTATGAGAATATTAGGTTTTATTGCTTCATAAAATTTATTCCCATTTAAGTAACATTATTGTTTCCAGTTGGTAAGTAAGTTGTGTGTACGTGTATAGATCTTGCACAGAAATGAGAAATAGAGGCTAACAACGTGTTATGTGTGTTACAGCTTCTGACTGTCTTTGCTGTGATCAGCGTGCCCGACTTAGTCAAAACCAAGTTCCTTTCATACATGTTATTCGAAAGATATGAAACGATAGTAGTACGTTTTCTCTGATTAAGAAGGTCGCTGTGTAAAGAACAACTATGTGACCCCAAAACCTATTTAGATTTATTATGTAGAGTTTCCACGTCAGGGACGACACCACACATTCTCTATTTCAAACTTCTGCCACCAGGAGGAAGTTTCTGACTTATCTCAACTGTGGATGATCTACGTCAAGAAAGCTGTTCATATGTTTGTTGCTCGTCATGGTTTGAGATTTACGATTTCTGGCAAAGTCAGTTAACCTTGGAAATTTCATCGTCAACGTCCTATTACGTGTGTCACGGCCTTTTTTTAATGTGTTTGTGACATTTGTGCCATTGCGGAGGATCAGTTAACGGACTTAGCGTTAACTTTATGTAAGTTTCACCCATCTTGAATATCTGTAAGCCGTGAAGGAAAGTGCGGTGTTACTGTCTCGAAAATTGGTGTAGGTGCTACAAATTTTCAACGGAGAGACACCACATCACGCAAAACACCTGTCTGTGTGAATCTGAAGTGAGTCGCGACATTTGTGCATTTCCTTAAGGTTTGTAGTGTGCTTTACGCTAAAAGTATCTATTTTGTATTAATTCAGTCCTGTGAAGACAGGCCAAAAAAGTACTTGTTTCTAGGAGAACTGCCTCTACCGCAGAGACGAAACACTTTGTGTATTTCTAACTTCTGACGCTAACCGGAAGTTGCGCTTTTATCCTACTGTTTTATGAGTCACTTGAGAAAACGTGAGCTTATATTTTAGTATCTCTTGGCTGTGTCTTTTCCTAGGGGCATGGCAAATAGCCCCAACCCCTTGGGGAGAGACACTGCAAACAAGCCTTTCTTACTTTAAGATTTCGGATATTTCTTTTCCTTCTTTTCTGATTTTTTCTATACTTAAATACTAGATAACACTAGAGTTACGCGTGACTACAATTCCATTTGTATAAACTCTTAATATAACAAATATACAGAAATTTTCGAAAAAGTGGAATTTCTGCCGGGATGACTATATATTTATTTCTTCTTAAACTGGGTTTACACGCGACAGTAAAACTCGCACGAGTCTCCCTCAGCTGCTCTGGAGAGGCGCTCTCTTATGTGTAACCGCCTTCGAGAGCCGAATCTCCAAGGTCATGGTAACCTGCGGAGAACCGGCTTGAGAGCACTTCCTTTGTCCATGTAAACTGGCGCTACGTCTCAGCTGCAATCTTAACTAAAGCAGTAAAATCGGTGTAGATGCGAGTGGAACTGCAAACCTGGCGTTTCGGAAGGTGTGGACGAAGGACGAATAACCATGCAGCTTGTAAGTTTGTATGAGTCTTTTCTGGAGATTTGGGACAGCGGGCATGTGCATTATAAACACAGAGAAAGAAGCATGCGTTGGCCATCAAAGAGAAAGGCGCTGCACACCATTGTTTAACTTTTCGTTTAGAAGTACATAGTGCACCTGTTTCATTTAATGTAGGCCTACTTTTTGTCTCTTTACAATGTAATTTTCTGTTATTGTGTTCTACCTGAATATACATACTGAAAACACTGATTTAATAAGAGATAAAATTATGAAATTGCTGCATTTCTATTTCTGCTACCTTCAAATATTCATCCTTCAGAAAACCCCAAAGGGCTGTGCATACTTCCTTTATTATAATTCATATTGTACACGCGGGTATTCAAAATAAGTATTGCAGACTGGGGTACGAATCACCTGGAAAATATAATTAATCTATTAAAAACTTAAATCAGTGGAGCCAGCACGTAATTAGAACTTTCGGCAAGTGAACATTCCGTTCGTTACTTGCCTGTTGCCACAAAGCAGGGCCGCACCCAGAGGGGGGGCTGCAGCCCGGCAACCCCAAACCCTCCAAAACCGAAATTTAATTAACACAGATTTTGTAGCTTTATTATATCAGTTGTTTTACGTTATTTTCCCTTCAGCCGAAATCATCCACGAAAGTTGTCTGATGAGTAGTACATTAGAATTTTGAAAACTAAATGAATAAAATAAAAAAAACTAGATGATAGGACACTGTGACTGAGTCCTGGAACGTGTAGTTATATTCGTATGTATGTAAATGCAGCTGCTGACAGTGTTACGTTGTACTTACACCATGAGTTTTATAACATAATTTTTAAAATCAAACATTATTTATATCTATTGTCTGAGGGTCAGCCCCCCCGCGAAGGAAAAATTCTGGGTGCCCACCTGCCAGAAAGCGAACGGTGACTATCACCCTTTCCTCTACTGAAATTGCGTTTCTAATCGCTGTATTCTGCTTGCCTATCACAGTCGCAGCATGTTCACAAGGCTCTGAACTTTTACAGTAGACATTCTTGTAAAGGTTCTAAACTGCAATTTACTTATCAGCTGTGTGTATGCCCCCAGTTGATAACACCTTTTACCCAGTCCTTAACCGAGCACTTTATTTTCACTTTCCTTCTCTTACTAATAGCTAAAGATACATACAGCATTCGCTAGCTTTGCTTCGCGAAAGTGAGCAGTGTCTTGTCAATGGCTGAACGGTACTAAACTTCCTGAGTTCAATGCGCCATGTTCACAAACAGCTGACTCCGCCGCCATGTTGTTCTCAGAACTAGCAACAGTTCAGTTGCACGTGTAAACGAAAATTTTGTAGTATGAGAGTTCTCGCCAGTCCACCGGTCTGAAGCGCACTCGCCGCCAGTCAGCTCGCCAGGATTTACTCTCACGTCTAAACATCGTCACTAGATACTCTCGACAGGACTAGCGACAATTTACTCTGACGTATAACCACGCTTTAGGTTGTGTCCACAGTCAGGACAGGTCAGTCATTGTAGTAGCTACACTATGGCTTGGATGACCAGATAATCGGGGTTTGATTCCCGGCCGGGGTAGGAGAGTTTTCATTCCTCTTCTGCTTCTAGACCGGCTCTGGGGACCACCCAGCCTCCTATTAAGTGGGTACCGGGGTTCTCTTTCAGAGAATAAGCCGGCCGGAATATGAAGCTGACCACTCAGCTCTGTCTGATACTGAAGTAACGAATGTATGGAGCCATGCCTCCACTTACGTCTTCATGTTGTTATGCATAATTATGTATGACGACGGTCCGGGAAGGGGGGTGTACAAATTTCAGAGTGGAAGAATATTTTGAGAGTTACCCATAGAACATTTAAAAGAAAACATTTGTCGAGAGGGAGTAAAAGGAAACAAGTTTGAATGCTACTGTCAATCTATACAGACAAACACAACCTTCCTGTGCTTCCTGATTTTATTATTCTCATCCGGCATATTTCAGTCGTACAAGGCGTCCATCATAAGGTAAGAATGCCACACCTATAAAGGACAGTAAGTATTGTGGCGGAGGCCTCCCCTTTTACGGTAAAATGGGAAATTATTTCCGTGAACTATGATGTTACAAAAGTGTATAAATATTGCAAAATTACAAAAATACAATGGTTTATTATTTCCTACGTGGAAATAATATGAATTATGTGCCTTCTATAATTTCTATGGATGTTTTAAAAGCCAAGGTTAAATGTATACATAGATGAGGTCACTGCTTTTCATTAAAAAGTTAAGTAGTAGAATGGAAGTATTTTTCAATTGGTGTGCGTGGGTCAGCTGCTGTTCCTACTAAGGGCACGTTCCTTGTTTATGCTTCCGGAGCACCCTGTGCAGCTTGAATAGTTTCAGTACACATTTTCGTGCGTATATTCTTACCCTCTTACTCTCCCCCAGTGTTAAGGTGCCTGTAAGGAATGTGGTGCCAATCACAGAACCCCATTATTCAGTTTGCACTCATTTTTTCTATGTATTTTTTCTTTCTTATATTTCTTATATAATAGTGACATTAACTGCCCAAATTGTTTGCGTTATATTACTATTAACGTATACTCACATTAATGTATGTATATACCCCATGTAACTGCGTGCACCTAAGTTGATGTTAGTGCTAGTCAGTTCGGTCCACTACTAGCGTAACAAGTAGAATCCAGTTACTTGGACGAATCTAAGGCTATCTAGAGAGGTTCCACTGAACTATCGTTTCAAAAATTCTATTATGTCCTACCTTAGATTATTCATTTAATTGTTTCATACAGATTTCTATGTAGAGTTAGAATCTTTCTAATACATTCATGAAAAGACATTTCTTGACAACTTGCACTACTCCCATTACGTCGTCTACAGTTACAGTGGAATGATGATTAAATTGTGTTGTGCAAATTTTGAATTACAATTTTGTTGTTTGTAAGTTGAAAAATGTTCTTTAAACCTAATTTGGAAGGATCTTCCGTTCTGTCCAAAGTACCGTTTCCCACAGTCCGGGCACATTAAGGCATAAAAGCCATTTTCATGGTACGTCTATATGTCAGCGTCATTTTGTTTATGTTTATAGCCCAAACGTGTTTCAGCGGTATTATTAATTTTACATGAATTCTTCAGTTTTGTATGTTTGAGTAGTTTGTGATGAATTTTGTCTGTCTGCCTATGTATTTATAACGGGGATATTTTCCTTTTTGTTTTTATTCTTCCTCCTCCTCTTTATAGGGTTACTTTTTTACGATTTAATTCATTTAAGATTTAAATCACTTAATTACTGTAATGCAGTAATTTCTGTGTATGTGAGCACTGGGCTTACCAGATGTCCCTTGTATGAGATCCACAAACTAACCTCGTTTTTTAAATTTCTGGGCAGATTTTCGCTTATTAGAGTTCCTTGCAGGAAAAGGATCCTAATTTGCAGAAAAGCTCAGTTTTCGAAAGCGAATGGTTAACTTCCTCTCCTGTTGCGATATTTATAAGGCGAAAGGGCAGCTCTTCAGCAGAAAACCCTGAACCTGAACAGTCCACATCTGCTGCTAAACCTCAGCACTTATGTCTGCTGCTGAACCTAAATATCCACGTCTGCTGCTGATCTTCACCCATCAACTTCAGCTGCAGAACCTCAACCATCCATTCCTGCTTCTGAACCTCATCCATTCGTTTCTGTTATTGAATCTCGACCATACACTTCTGCAACTGAAGCTCAACCATCTGCTTTACTGTTGAATCTCACCTCCCGCCTGTGTTGCTGAAACTCGGCCATCCACTTCTACTACTGAGCCAAACCATTTCTAAACCTTCAAGCATGGATGTGGATGTCAACGTTGTTTCGTTTCGCGCCAGGGATCCTGATGACCTACCAACACCAACAGTGAAGGAGTTTCTTTGTAATGTGTCATAAACGTTTGTTGGTGTTACATTCATATTTGTTATAAGTAGACCTATGGAAACTAACTTTTATGCAGTTTCCGTGCAACTTTAATGATGCAACCACTGTTTATGCGTAGGCCAAAAACTGAGTAACCATTAGTGTTATGTTTTTCACACATGTGTACAGTTCTGTATTGTGCTAAGTTGTTCATATGTTTGGGGGAAAATTGCTGTTGAATCAATTAAAATTTTTGACGTGGAAAAAAATAGGAAATTTATTTTCGTTTTACGTGTTTTCGCCGTACCTGCAGTTTTACTGGAACGATTTAAACTCGTAAACGTAGGGTTTACAATATTAACCTTGCACCGTTACGTCTTTTCTCATGTGACTAGTAGAATATATTTTATGTACACACAACATATGTACAGTATATCATTATACAGAATATGTGTACAGTCACACCATCCATATTATGTATGAAGTCACACAATGCGTATTATTTGTACTGTCATTCAGTGTGTATGCCTTCACACAGTATATATTATTTGTCCTGTCACACAGCACATATTTATTAAAATTAATTGTATAAAGTGAGCAACATGTTTCTGTACGAAAGCGCCTCCCTCATTCCTGAACGCAAATTACAAACAATAAATCTCTTAGCATGTATGTTGAAAAAATTATTTAACTTATAATTATACCCACCGCACTCACGAAAATTTAAAGAGGTAATAAAATTGTAATTATTACAATATTATGCCTATCCGTGCATATTAAACTCCTTTCGTGCAGTATGCGACATAAAATGATAAAATTATAACACAGATTTGTGGCAGTCTGCATAAACAATAGATCTTGTTGCGAAGAGCAAGACGAATATCCACAGTTTTTGAACGTTGTTGACTTGGATTGAACATGTGGCATTTCTTCGCGAAGTCGTTGCCTCGGTTGTTCACTAATAAGCAGGAATAACGTCAATTTTTGGCAGCTACAATTGTATCTGTGGTTACCTACCATCCTTTCTCACCAGATTTGGTCCTTTGCAATTTTTTTCTTATGTCCGAGAATATGAGCGTCCTTTGCAGGATATCTCTGATACTAAGGAAGTCTCTCTGGCCGTACTACAAGCGATTCTAAACATCAGTGCCAGCAGTTTTCCGGCGGTGGCAGAAACGATGGACTACTTGACAAGGTGACAACAATAATTAGTGCAAAGGTAAGCGTGTATTTCCTTATAGACTGAGTGCTAGACCTTTTGAATGCACCTTCGCAACGTTCCCTCTTATTCTGTTTACAGCTGAGCGTACCTGCTACTGCTCTGAGCAGAAAATTTTTACACGACCTGACGACTGCGCGACACTTTAAAAGTTTTTTGTAATATACATAGTAGAATAGTTACAACGAAAATTGAAAAATTCTAGTTTCGCGGCAACAATTCAGTGTGCGCGAGAGCATTTCAGTTACTGCGCGGCCGCGCACCCGCGCAGCTTGGGGGGAACATTGCAGCCTCGTATTCCCGTATAATACATTATGTATTCGATTACTACAGTCACGCTCGTAACTGAAAGTGATGACGGAGGGACGGAGAGGTACGAGCAACTCGTGCATGCGATTTCGTCTTAATCCTGAGAACGTAAGTTAATTTACACTGCTTGTTTAGAAACATCTTGGTCATATGTGAAAAATTATAATTTTTCTATAAATAATGCAAATTGTTTCCTCATTGTTTTACTTTTATATGTAAACGGCCATTTGTATCTTAAAAATAGCATATCAGACCAATACAATATAAAATAAAACGTTGAAATGGAATTTCAGTAACATCATGCTGATACAATCTTCCCTTCACGTTCAGCGCAATTAACCGTAAATGCATGACAATTGTCTTAAAATTTAATTCTTACTTGCCAAATATTTTACCCTTTTTATTCTTCACTTCCTGTACAAAGTATATGATATTTATGTGTAACCCTGCTATGGAAACTGTTTCTAGGATGTAATTTTATTTTAAGAAATCAGCTTCTAATATGGCATATGTTGGCGACAAAAGTCCTATTGTTGCAGTCTTAAAAACGCAAGAAGAGTTTTCGTTCACCGATAATGTCAAAAATTAGAAAACTTCAGCCCAGAAAAACCAATATTTTTGGTTAAACTTCCATTAACAAAACTGAAATGATTAAGCCTTCCTCTTATCACTAATGTGGTACAAACTTGTTTTAATCCTTAATTTTAATAAAATTTTCGGAATCACTTTACTCTAAAATTCGTTAATTTTATGCTTAGTTGATTACATTGCGACTGGGTAAAGCTGATGAGGTTTTGAAACCATCCACGCGTAAGGTAAAATTTGGTGGGGACAGATGATGTTTACCTTTAAGAAAAGTGGCCGCAAGCACCCGTGCCTTTGCGTCGCCTACAAATACCTGTTTCGGCATATTCCTTTTAAATAATGTATGTAAATTATACATCAGATATGTCGATACAGTATTGTGCTTCCCTTATATGGATATGGCAACGCTGTAGAGCAGAATACGACATTTCTCGACTGCAGGCGGAAGTGGCGTGCGGGCTTGCTGGCGTTTAACATCCTTGTTCCTTTGTTGCTACAGCAAATACGCTACAAAAGTTTGCAATTTATCTAGCACTTGTCGCTGTCCCTACCTATAAGCAGATGCAGTGAGTTTGGCACTGGGATAATGTGTATGAAGAAACTGAGACTAGTGTAATTTTAACAGCGGTAAGTAATCCTTCAAAGCTCAATGTTCACTACTGTTCTTGACATTAAAATTATCGTTCTCTGTACGCAATGTATTCGTGTGTTTTTGCGATTCTCATAAAAAGGGGCTGTTACTTTCCTAAACGTCGATCGTTCAGTTTTTATAATGGAGAAAACTTGTGTTTTCTGTGAGGTAGGAACAATATTTACTTATCATTTTGACGACTTCCATTCCTGAGAGGGTCAAATTCGAATTTTCTGTTAGAACATGCATCCCCAACCCCTCCGCCTTGTTACATTCACTGTCCAACCTTGATTCTGAATCGATAGACGGTATTCTTTCCCTAAATTTCGAAACGAACTATTTAATTTTATAAAAGTGAATGTGAAAGTAACATTGTTCCTGTGGTCAATTAACCACCATGACACCAAGATATGTGGTGCAGTGCGGGATAGCTCCACACATTCTTAACACTGGTACGAGATAGAGGTGAGTGGTCAGCTTGATGTCTCCGCCGCTGTACTGTCGTGGAAAAGAACACCGTTTTCGATAGGACAGTAGGTAGGTGGGCTGAATAGTGGGACTGGATGCTGTTGAGAAAATTCAATATTCCTGAGGGGACTCGAACCCTCACTGGACGGTTCCTAATGACTGAGCTATTCCAGGTTCTGTGTGAGTATACGATGTTTTTATTAACCAGAATCGTTGAGTTACTAAAGCAAGAGGTCATATGCCTGCTGACCATGGTTAGATTCTAGGGAGGGACACACAATATTCGCCACCGTATGCGGGAAGTTCCTGAAGCCTGCACATCCACTGGCTACTAGCACCTTTTCCTCTTGTAATGAAGTGCCATGTACTGGAAGTTGCACACTAGCTTCCTTGAAATTAAGAATTATTGGAGTTATACCTGTCTCAAATTTCAAGTCGTGGTGTATGTCAAAAATTTATCTTCTCAGTCTTAATACAATTGTATTTTTATGTATTCAATAGAGCACACTCAAAAGCTGCTATTTCTCGGCCACAATAAAACCAGTTTACATAAATTAACAAATTGGAAAGTACTTATTTTGAGACATTAAAAGCGGAATGTATATTTGATCGCTATCCTGAGTTGTTACAGGTTGACGCGGCAGATGCGGGGTTTCGAAACCATAATGTGCTCTGATGATGAACAAGCACACACCCCGTAACATAGCAACAATTAAGCTTCTTTAAACTTGTCACTCGAATAAACATATCGTTGTTTAGTGAGTATTCTAATGAATGCCTACAGATATAATTGTGTTAAGGCTGGGTAAACAAAGCATTGGCATTGATTTATTAAAAACAACGTGACGCAGAAATATTTAATGCGATGCATTGTATGTATGTACAGGGGGTACCTTTACCATCTGCTTGTAAGTTACTGACTCCTCTGTACGCGACCTTTATCCTAACATTTAATTATGTACCTAGGCAGGAAATCCCTTGAAAGTTACTGTCTCCTGGGCTCTGAAGTTGTGTGTCTTGGTAAATAAGTACCGACATTTCGGATATCTACTACCGCCATGTTTCAGGTAGAAAGTCTGCGATTCCTTCGAACCATCATTTACTTCAGTGAAAGCCCTTCATGTTCTTTATTTGAGTTACCCGAGATTGAAGAATTCTTGGGGAAATTAAATTAAATTGCAAATCAAGCCTATTTCTTACAAGTCTGAAATTATTACTTTCGCGATTTTTATATTTCTGTTTCTAAACAAACGAATTTGAAGGACCTAATAAGGGCCTAAATGCATTCCCTATTTGTGTTAGAAAGTATCCTGGTACATTTTTGTAGTAGGGTTCCAGTTATATTAGAGGATATTATTGTAAAAATGTGACAGTGAAATTTTAAATTCATATGTAATTAATATCACCCCGCCAATGCTGCGTTCTGTCTCATTAATCTTCCCCCGACACTGTATATAATCTTAGCAATTGACAAATTCGTTAAATAGAACACCTAAATCACCCAAAATTAAATTGAATTAAACTATATTTATAGATAAATATTGGATACCGAATGTGTCGGTTAGGTAAGTATGACTCCTGCTTCATATTCAGGAGGTCCGTCATTCCAATCTTGACTCGTAATGACTGCTATAAATGAAGGTTTTCGTATTTTTTCCAATTTATTCCCATAAAATTCCACGATGATACCTTAATATTGCCATGACTGCTTCATTCCATGTGATCTGCAATTTGTTCGCTCATCATCCTATCATTCGATGCTATATATTCTGGGCTACTGACAGTATCATTTAATAAACCGTAAATAAAGAAACAGACAAGATTGTGCCAGAGGCACCTATATATTCTAGATCGGGCCCGATCAGCCCGTAGCTCGTGGGCGATATATTGTCCATGACACAGTGTTCTGTTCCTCACGGAGACATAACATGAAAAAACGTCTTTGAACCCTTTCCCAGGTGCAAATAGAACGCTGAATGAATTTTGAAAACTTCTGAGTTCTTTATTCATGGAAATATACATTATATTACTAATTCATTTTGTAAGAAAAGTGTTAAAATGGCAACACCGTAGTCTTTGTAGTGAATTGCAGTGTTTATAAATTTTTCCTATTATCATCAGCAGTTTATATTTCTATTTCACATCATTGTAGGATAATACACAGGTAAAATGATAATGCCATTACACATACACCCCTTCATTCTTCATTTTGTGTAGTGAATTTCATGTTGCCCGTTTGCATGCAAAATCTTCCCGATGTAGGCCTCACCACATAAAAGGTTGAACGGCACTGTTCTAGACCTTCAAAGGGGAGTGAGGTTTCTGGATGATTTATCCACAGGAAATGCGATATTGAAATAGAATTCTGAGATGGATCTGTAGTCTGTGAAGCTGAAGATTTGGTTCAAGTAGCTTTATGTAGGATCCAATAGCTGTCTGTACTTGAACTCTCTAAAGTATTTTGAGGTTTTATAAAGTATGTAAGTTCTTGACCATATGAAGAACTGTTATATTTTCAAGAAGGGATTTATAGCATGTTTGTAGAAAATCACATGCTTTAACATCAAAATCGCGTTCCATAATTAGGGCTGGCGCTTTGCTTTACGAGTGCCTCCAGGATAATACTGGTCTATACTATAGTGAAATTAAGAAATTCCCAGTGCTTAAATAAGCACTAAGCGATGAAGACGCAATTCAGAGTGAAGATATAGGATAATGCGTTCTTAACCTCAACACTAAGTGGACGTGAAAGGCCGCTTTGCCACGGGAAAGCTTCCAATACTGTTAAATAAGAAGATGAGTGGGCCTCGAGTCGGTCAGTGAAGAAGCGGAATTTTTTGCCTCTGCCCGTAGTCGAAGGCCGATTTCTCGCTTATTTAGCTCATAACTTAGATCCTACACTGACTGTCTTGCTTGTAGTGGGTCAAGTTTCCACTCAGAATTTTTATTAATTTCGATGCTATACAGCGGGTTCCCCTTGAGGTGTACCGAACTTCAGGATGTTATTTTATGAGTCATTTTGAGTAAAGAATTCAGTATCAACACATGCCCAATTAGCAACCTTTACGCCGCTATGAGCATTTTAATTTCTCAAGAAAGCTAATATACGGTATCAATCCTTACGAAGAAACCTCCACGCTTGCTCCCACCTCTGGCACAAACTAGTCCCGCGTACTTATTATTTTTGTTTTATAGGCCTTGCCTCGGATGTCACCAGATTTCTAACTGCTTCACTGCTTCTCGTGGGGCATATGAAAACATATCCTACCGGCAAAAATCCCAGACAGGAGAATGACTCTTGCAGTGCTTCATGGAGTCCACTAATCGCATGGATAATTTTCTATTGTGGTGTTTCCTGAAACGTAGATTACTTCTTATCTCTGCAGTATGATGAAACATATGTATCGTAAAATTTTCGGTTACAACCATGTACAAGTAAGAAATGCTCGTAGCGGCGTAACGGCTGATAATCGGGCGTATGTTGATGAGCATTTTTACTCAGAACGACTGATATAAAATATCCAGTTTGACACATCTTATGCGGAACGTTCTGTACAAGACAACAAATGCAGCTCTGTGGTCGCTGTTAGAGAGTCCAGCTAAAAACACAGGTCACTCATTTACATCGCTGGATGCGTTGAGTTGCGTCATTGGGCCGTCTCTGTAGGCCCCATCTTCGGGTATCCGTCCGGAGTCTGTGGACATCCATTTTTCGTCAAACATTTGACAGAATATTTTAAAATTGGCCACGACCCCTTTATTCCACATCTATATTGGCTTGTCATTTTTGTGCGCTCTGCTCTTTGACAGTACAACTGTAGAGTAGGGGTTGAACAACGAGGGAATCGGACCGCGAATCGTGGCGGGTAAACGAATTTTACTTTTCCTCTAAACGCCCATACCGGCTCTGAGGCCAATACAAACTCGTTTCCAGTGGGCACTGAGATGCATTTAACGGGAGTTAGCGCGGACTAAGCATGAGTCTGACTACTCACCTTTATGTAACGCCAAGGATGAGTGCATATAATTACACCTTTCGTCCCCATTAAGTCTTCATGACGTGGGCAAGAACAACTTGCATTTTGTTGTAACAATTAAAAGCCGGCGTCTCTTCACCGTACTGAGTGCACTTCAGGGCATATTACATTTAAAACTCCTCCTGCAGTTTAAACCCCAGCGTTATTTCTGGGATAACGTTACCTATATTACGTATTGTCTCTGCCAGGGGTTCACATCTTGTGGCCCGTGGGCCACATAAGATTTCGATGCTTTCCTAAGTGGCCCGCGGGGCCTTTAGTAACACATAATATTATTACGCTGAATATATTGACCTTACGTTTTAAATACCATGTCTGGGACTTCGCCAAATAACTCGCTTCTGAGTGGCCCGCGGTTGTAAGAGATTGCGCACCGCAGGACTGTGCCTCTGCCTCAGCTATGTTACGAGTAAATGAAGTAAGAATTAATAGCTTCTTTAGATATGAATTGGCGGTTTGTAAGACAGTCAGCATGAATAAAAGGTGAACGTTAACCCAGGCAAAGTGATAATGACTTCTGAGTCGTAGTTAACCAGTTTCTTCGTGTCATTTTATCTTTATAATATATTACTTTGACTTTATCAGGGCCGGCCATGTCTCAGGTTGTTAGTCGCCGGAATCTCACTTCAGAGACCTAGTTTCTATCCCAGGCCAGACCACCTGAGGTTTCTTGTAGACAGAGTGGCAGTGAGACAGGTCTTCTCCGAGTACTTTGAATTTACTATTAAGTATCTTTACATCACTGCTCCAAATTCAGTTCTGTATCACAATGCTATCTAATCTTCGAAAGTGACAGCGTCTTTAAATAGCGCATTTGAGTGATATGTCAAGTTAATGAGTTACATCTTGACGACAGCAGTCACTTCTGCCTCTACTTCTAATGAATGACGTGATGGCAAATGTAAATGTCTTTCTGCGACCTTCGGAAAACAGTCACTTGATAAGTTTTAAGTGTGCGTCTAATTAGTAACTAATTACAAAAACAGACCTTGTGATGCTTGTTAACAAAGGAGCACTGCGGCTAATACAGTACGTCCACAAGGCCACTGTGCTAAGAGACTCGATCTCAACATATTTTCGCTTTATTATTACATCTTCATTATCATCGTCGTTGTCACAGTTGTTACCATAACGGCAATAATAATAATAATAATAATAATAATAATGAATACGGTCATATTTATCCTAGTAATAATATATTTTATTACTATGATAAAGAAACGACGTTGAAATGATATAAATAACTCTAACTATAAAAATAATAATGATTACTATTATTTTTCCATTTATTTTACGACATCATTGTGCTGTTATCCGTCTAGGATAAGATACTGCACGGTGATAATATACTAGTAGTTAAGAATCTTCGAAATAATGTAAATGTATTGAGTATAACAGGCTTCTGTATCTGTATGGTCTGTGGATTTAGGTAGAGCTTTTGTAGACTATTCGAGAGGGACTTTGATATTATTATTATTATTATTATTATTATTATTGCTGTAGTTATAAGGGGGTAGTCATTTTAGCCAATTTAGTTTGCTATTCAGTGGGTACCGGCTGCCATTTCTTGGGGGCTAAAGCAGCCAAGGCGTGAAGCTTACCACCCACACTACCTAATGTCAAACTTAAGAATGGCTGGAGATGTATCTCCACTTCCCTATATTCCTTAATGGCTTGCATATGCACATCTTTGCCTGTATTATTATTTACTTCAGGCGCTTTCGCATACTCGCGAAAAGCGCTTATCACTTTGGTCATATCGCTACGTCCGTCTGGCTTTCCGCATGTACCAGCGCGACTCACACTAGAGGGACTTTGATGAAATTTGATATTGGGACTTACATGGAAATCTGTCGAAAAATTCAAGATTTGCTCACAATATGGGAAAAGATATTTTACATGAGGAGCTAAGTATATTTTATTGTTGCCGGCAATATTAAATCATCATAAAAGCGCTTTCTTCGACTGAAATGGTATTATGCTCTTAGTCTGCCTGCCCGTTTGTCTGTCAGCAAGTGCAGCGCGGCTCCAACAGGATGGATTTACGTGAAATTTTTTATTTGGGTCTTATATGAAAATCTGTCAAAAAACTCCAAATTTTGTTAAAATCAGCAAAAAGTATGGCAAATTTACATGAAGACCAAAGTGCGTTTGAGTGTTGCCAGCCACATTAAATCGCCGTGAGATCGCTGTCTTCGATTGAAATGGAGGCAGGCTGATGGGCTACCCGAAAGCGCCACAATGTTACGTTATACAATGCTGCCCAGCTTGTTACTATTAATTGCCAGTCTGAGATTACCCTGGCTCAATTCTTTCCACAATTCACACTCAAGAGTTATTTTCATAAGGTACACAATAATGCTATTTTTGTCGCTATGGTAATTAGGATACGGGCTGAAGGATCCGGCTCATTCCAGGCCAGGCCAGATTTTCTGTCCTTCATAAGGTCTAGACCGCCTGTCGGGATCATTAAGCCTCCTATTCAATGGATACCCTTTTTGGGGGGAGGGGGGCGGATAAAGCGGGCGACATACGAAGCTGACCATTCAGCCCCATCCAGTACTGAGGTTAGACTGAGTGAAGCTTCAATGCCGGGCCTTAATGCGGCCATACCTGCCTGACAAACCCGACAGTGGGATTGTGATAGCTTGGCCGATTTTAAGGCTATTAGAAAATACTATTTCTGGCTCCCAGTAGTCACTGGGAGGCAGAAATGGGTATATATTACCTTGAATACTCTCCTAAACCTGAATCGAGGGTAGCAACGTCGGCAGAATAGGAACCCCAGGTCCCAGGAGAACCTATCGTTTCTCGGTAGATATGCCACCCCTGCAATTTTTCCCCGACAGAATATTGGGACGTGATTGGAGACGCCTGTGTTATCTGGCTAGCCTTTCATTATCCATAGGCTGTCGTAGTTACTTCGGTGGGAATGGGACAATATATGGGTGAAAAGGGGATGAAGGTAATATTGCCATATGATGACCATATGCAATTATCGCGTCAATCCTACAACACTTACCGTGTTAAGTGGCTCCCTGTCACCACGGCATGGCGCGTCCTTAGGTTGCGGATGGAGGAACGGCCTCCAGTTATGGAGGGTAGCTGCGAATACATTGAATCAGCAGTCGCGGACAGCCTACAAGGGGTGGTCCTCCAGCTTGGGGTTTGGGCGAGGTGCTAACAACTCCTAACCCTAAAAAATTATTATGTTACGAATCAGACAAAAATACCTCGGAACTGGACCGATTCTTTGGTACGACCCCAGCTACGGAAAAGGGACATGAGTTTTGGAACATGGAATGTGAGGAGCATGTATAGGTCAGGGTCACTTATGACGGTAGCCGGGGAATTAGCTAAGTATAAGTTAGATTTAGTGGGTGTAGAGGATGTTAGGTGGGACAAAGAAGGGACTGTAAGAGCCGGAGTATACTTTTTTCTATGGCAAAGAGCAGGAAAATCATCAATTGGGAACAGGTTTTTTTGTGCACCAGAGAATGGTATCAGCAATCAAGAGAGTGGAGTTTGTTAGTGCTAGGATGTCATACAAAGTACTGAGAGGCCGCTGGTTTAATATCATTTTTCTGAATGTGCATGCACCAACAGAAGAGAAAGGTGATGATTCAAAGGACAGTTTCTATAAGGAATTAGAAGGGGTTTTTGATCATTTTCCTAAGTACCATATGAAAATTCTGCTATGAGGTTTTAATGCAAAAGTGGGGAGAGAGGATACTTTCAAACCGGCAATTGGGAATGAGAGTTTACGTCAGGATAGTAATGATAATGGCGTTAGAGTAGTAAACTGTGCCATATCAAAGAATCTAGTTGTTAAGAGCACGATGTTCCCGCACCGAAACATTCATAAATACACCTGGACCTCTCCTGATGGGAAGACTCACAATCAGATCGATCACACGTTGATAGATAGGAGATGACATTCGAGTATACTCGATGTGCGATCTTTCAGGGGAACTGACTGTGATACTGATCACTATCTAGTGGTTGCAAAAGTTAGGGAAAGACTGGCAGTAAGTAAACAAGCAGCATAGAAGGTTGATGCGGAGAGATTTAATCTCAAGAAACTAAGTGAACTAGAGGTTAGGAAACAGTATCAGCTTAAGATCTCAAACAGGTTTGCAGCTTTGGAAAACTTAAATGTTAGTGAGGACATTAATAGGGCTTGGGAAAACATTAAAGAGGATATAAAAATTTCAGCTGAAGAGAGTCTAGGTCTGCATGGACAGAAGCAGCATAAACCATGGTTTGATGCAGAATGTGCACAATTTTTAGATAAAAGGAAGCAGGCTAAAATTCAGTGGTTAGAGAATCCAAACCAAAGTAATGGAGATAATCTGAACAACGTAAGACGTGAAGCTAGTAGACATTTTAGGAACAAAAAGAAGGAATATCTGAAAGCTAAAATTAATGAACTTGAAACAAACAGTAAGACCAAGAATATCAGAGACTTGTGTAGGGGTTTCAATGAATATAAGAGGGAGTACCAGCCTAGACCTAATGTAGTAAAGGATGAGAAGCGTGACTTGGTTGCAGACTCCCACAGTATTTTGGCTAGGTGGAGGAATCATTTCTCCTAGCTGTTGAATATACACGGGGTTAATGATGTTAGGCAGACTGAAGTACGTATCGCAGAGCTGCTAGTGCCTTTGAGGTTGAGATGGCTATTGAAAAGCTAAAAAGACACAAATCACCAGGTATTGATCAGATTCCAGCAGAATTGATTAAAGCAGGGGGTAGGATAATTCGGTCTGAGATCCATAAACTTATTATTTCTGTTTGGAATAAGGAGGAATTGCCTGAGGAATGGAAGGAGTCGGTCATTGTGCCTATTTATAAGAGGGGTGATAAAACAGATTGTAGTAACTATCGAGGCATATCACTTTTGTCAACTACGTACAAAATTCTATCCAACATTCTTTTGTCAAGGTTAGCTCCATATGCAGAGGAAATTACTGGGGATCATCAGTGTGGATTTCGACGTAACAGGTCAACTACTGATCATATATTCAGTATTCGTCAAATACTTGAGAAAAAATGGGAATACAATGAGGCAGTTCATCAGCTATTTATAGACTTCAAGAAAGCCTGTGATGCAGTTAGGAGGGAGGTCTTGTATAATATTCTCATTGAGCTTGGTATCCCCATGAAACTAGTAAGGTTAATAAAAATGTGTCTAAGTGAAACGTATAGCAGAGTTCGGGTAGGCAAACATCTGTCTGACACGTTTTCTATTAAGAATGGCTTGAAACAAGGAGATGCTCTGTCGCCATTGCTTTTCAAGTTTGCTTTAGAATATGCCATTAGGAGGGTTCAGGCAAACCAGAGGGGCTTGAAATTGAATGGTACACATCAGCTTCTGGTTTATGCTGATGATGTTAATATTTTGGGCGGAAGCATACATAGTATAAAGAAAGACACAGGAGATTTAGTGATTGCTAGTAAGGAGATTGGTCTAAAAGTAAATGCTGAGAAAACTAAGTACATGGTCATGTCTCGAAATCAGAATGCAGGAGACAATCACAACATAAATGTAGATAATAAATCCTTTGAAAGGGTGGAAGAATTCAAATATGTGGGAGCAACCCTAACGAATCGAAACTCCATTCATGAAGAAATCAAAAGCAGATTGAAGTCAGGGAGTGCTTGCTTTCATTCGGTGCAGAATCTTTTGTCTTCCAGGTTGCTATCCAAAAATACAAAGAGCAGGGTATACAGAACTGTAATTTTTTGTGCTGTTTTGTATGGGTGTGAAACTTGGTCTCTCACACTGAAGGAGGAACAAAGCCTGAGGGTGTCCCAGAATAGGGTGCTGAGGAGGATATTTGGACCTAAGAGGGACGAGGTGACAGGGGAGTGGACAAGGCTACATAACAAGGAACTTAATGACCTGTACTCATCACCAAATATTATTCGGGGTATCAAATGGAGAAGAATAAGATGGGCGGGGCATGTAGCACGTATGGGGGAAATAAGAGGTGCATACAGGATTTTGGTGGGGAGACCTGAGGGAAGGCGACCACTTGGGAGACCCAGGCGTAGATGGGAGGATAATATTAAAATGGATCTTCAAGGAGTGGGATTGGGGCATGGACTGGATTGAGTTGGCTCAGGATAGGGACAGGTTCTTGTGAATGCGGTAATGAACCTTCGGGTTCCATAAAATGTGGGGATTTTCTTGACTAGCTGAGAAACTGTTAGCTTCTCAAGAAGGCCTCTGCTCCATGGAGTTAGTTAATTAGTTAGTTATCCTACATCACTTATATATTGTGATTTATATATACCTATATATGCGTGGCATCTGGTTGAAATTATGCTTTTGCCATACGGATATAATTATTATAGAATTATCCTACGATCCATCAATTTACCCTCGCCATCTCGACCCAGAATATCTAAGTCGGAGCCTGGACTCAATATTCTGATAACAAATTTTTCTTCCTGAACTAGCAAATGATTGGCCAACTCACAAGAAACGTTAATCAGTGTCGGTACTACTTTTGATGCAAATGATGAGTAGCAGTCGAACTCGGGTTGTAGGATTAACCATGGCGACGAAGAGGGAAGGCTTTGTTTGCGAAAAGCTTGCCAAAAATCGCGTTGTCGATCAGCGCAGAGTTGTCTAGCAAGACTTTTTCTGACGTGTCATATGCTAAAATCAGTGGTTTCTAAAGAGTGTATCTACTATTACAGCGCTTTTACGTCCTACTGTGTAAGTGGTATACACACATTTCATTACACTAGCCTCTCGTGGTTTATCGAGCGTTCATAAGCATGGACTATTATTTTTTGCAAATATTTTTTGTTCTAGAAGTTTCCTGGTCTGTATTGCGTTTTGCAAAATTAATACTTCTCTATGTTTTCTAGAAATCAATGTTAGTATAATTACAGAAGCTGTAACTGTACTTCATATTATGTTTTCGTTGCCTAAACAGGGGCCACGTTACACTTAACACATTGACGTTGTCAACCATCTCGTTCCTGGACTTCTAAGCCACCGTTTTCCAAGATAGATTTCCGCCACATTTACGTTATTTGTTTGACCCCTCCATACTAAAAGTTCCAGCCAAACATAATAGATTTTGTGACGCTTGTAATAGGGGAGACCGGGTTTAGTTGGCTACACGGGTAAGTTGGCACAACGTTAATATCTCGCCTCTCCTTTGTAAGAGCGCAGCACCTGTGGGGCAGTATGAAGAGCTACATCTTTCATTGGAGGGAAGTTAGTTGGCAATGTGCTGACAGCTGTATCGGAAGCAAAATTTCATTGTATGGGTTTTGCACAACGCCGAGTAATTTTACAACAGTTTGGTAAATCCGTATGATTGAGAAGGCTGCTAGGGATTTATCTGAACTAAAAGCGTGTAGTTACGTAGTATATATGTGGCAGTATGACTGAGAAATAACGGCGTTCCTTGTGCATTTAATCTCAGAGGAAACTAACCTCAAAGCTGAAAGTTCGTGTTGGGTCTAGTTGGCACACTTGCTGTGGGGCAAGTTGGCTCACCGTGCCACCTTACTCCGCAGTCAACAGTGCGGTATTCTGTACGCTTCTTATTACTTTCATCATTTCAATGTTGTTGAAGGAAATATAATTATGCCAAGATCGTGGAGAAGGAAATCTGAAATGGCAAACATTGCCCCAGATACAGTTCTTAGAGCCGTTAGGGCGGCCAGAATAGAAAATAGGTCGATTAGAAGTTAGCAAGAGGTTTTGGAATCCCGTTTTTCTCTCCAACGACATATTGCAGCAGAGCTTTTGAAGATATACGGAATTCACAGAATCCGACCTTCAGTACTGAATACAAGAAAACTCGCCAGTTGAGTTCACGTGTGTTTCTGCTGTATGGTATAAATGAACAGGGAAATAAATCAAAAGTGCTTCGTAGTTTTATTTTTGATAAATGGGTCGCTACATAAATTAAAATGTTCTTATATCTTTCACCATATTTCTTATTAATTTTTAAAAATAGGATAAGTGTAATTTCTGCGCGTTTGTTCACTGATGGTGATTAAGAAAACTCAGAGAAATCATTGTAAATGGCATCAGACATCTACTATGGCTTGTCTGCAAGGGAAGTGAGAAAGTTTTCTTTTGAGTACGCAATGGCGTTAAATGTAAATATCCTCGAAGGTTGGAGGGATACAAAAATGGCAGGCACAGAATGGTTTGCGAAGTTCTTGAAAAGGCGTAAGACTGATTCACTGCACAAACCTGAGGCAACAAGCATAAGTAGAGCTTAACAAGACTGATATTAATGCTTTTCTTTTATAAATCTGAAAGAAGTGTTTGGTCGTCTGCGGCTTAGTTCGGGCGACATATGGAACATGGACGAAGCGGGTATAAAAACGGTGCAGATATGTGACAGAGTTATTGCGCGCCGTGGTTGCAAATACATAGAGACACTGATGTCCGCTGAACCTGGAAAATTAGCAACTTCAGCCCTGGACGTTTCAGCTGCAGGAAACACAGTGCCGCCATGTTCTTTTTCCCCTAGGGTGAAATTTCGTGCCCATTTGTTGAATGGTGTTCCTGCAGAGATTCAAGGTGATGGTAGTCGTCCTGGATGGATGCAGGCGGAATTATTTGTGAAGTCTGTGAAACATTTTTTTTCCCCATGTGAAAACTTAAAGAGAACGGCCAGTAGTCCTCCTTTGGAGAGTCATGATTCGCATTTGTCACATGTTGCACTCGATTGCTGTAAGGAAGACGGTGTGACAGTTCGCCCCTTCCCACATCATTTTAGTCACAAGCTGCAGCCCCTTGATAGGAGTGTCTGTGGGTCAGTAAACCTATGTCATTCGTGCATGTGAATCATGGCTCACAAACTATGCAGGAAAAACGATGACGATTTACAATTGACCTGAAATTATCAACATGTCTCTCAACTTTACACCTACTTCTGCAAATATCGAGGCTGGATACCTGGCCACTGGAGTTTTTCCCTACAACAGAGATATCTTTGTTGATGAGGAGTTTCTGTTCTCCTATGTAAGACAGACCAGCTCCAGCCACAGACACTGCAGCATCGAGCTGCAGCAACAGAAACATTAAACATGATGGGTCTGCAGGACCAGACCCTTCAAGAATTCATTCTTCCGAAGCAGGTCCTTCCAAAAGAACACATGCCAAAACAAATCCTTCCTCAAGCACGTCCTTGATTCCTGAACTTGTCCGTACTTTTCCTAAAAGCAAACGCTACTAGAAAAAAAGATGTATAGCAATCCTGACTGATACGCCGGTGAAAGCAGCCTTCCTCGATGCGCAGAAATTGAGACAAGTGACAAAAGGAAAAAGAACATCAGAAGCGAAGCAAGAGGCCCCTTTTGATAACACTGAAAGAGATTCTAAGAAGAAGAGGAAAATAGTGAGGAGAATTCAGACTGCTCAGACGAAAATGTTGGGGAAATATTTTGTTTGGTTTCCATGGACACATACTGCAATAGTGCAGCGGGGGAAATATGGGTTCGATGCACCCAGTGCCATATGTGCGCCAATGAAAAATGAACTTCTGGCGTTTCCTGGGGATATATTTGTCCCAACTGCAAGTCGGATGTATCAGATGAAAATTTCTGCAGTTTTATGGGTATATATATCTGTACCGCTTTTCATTTTCCAATGTAATTTGTAATGTTTGTCCTGAGTTTTATACGGACTGTAAATCAGTTTCATTATGTTGTTAACAATTAAATATTTTAGCGTCATTCACGCTGTCCTGGAATATTTTTGACAATAATAATAAATCAGGCTCTACTATGTGCCTACCTACCCCATCATATGTGCGAACCTACCCCATATATGGGGCAAGTTGACACACGTGCAGAGGTTAGAAGAAGTTCATTTTTCTTGGATTAGTTGTTGATATAACTTCTTCATTATATTTTCTTGCATAGTCTAAGAATGACACGTGCCACCAGTACCATTTTTTGTATCATTTTTATGAAAATTGTAAAAAATAAAGAAGTGAAAAGTGTGCCAACTAAACCCGGTCACACTCGTAATATGTAGAAAGTGCGAAGAGAGGTTATGTGGGTAGCAGTCTCCTGCACCACAAAGCCGGAACAAGATGTTCATGATTCCTGCAGTTTTGATTTCTACAGGGTTGTTGTATACATTCGCACGTTCGGACACAAGTAAGCCGCGTGTGAGAAAAGGAGTTAAGGATATGCTTTCTTTCATTAGAATATTGAATCCCCATACAAGAAATACAGTTTCATAACCTGAAATTTGTGTTGAGAATTCTTCAGCTGAGATGCGGAAAACCGCTCCGCCGGCCAGGAAATTTTCCGCCCTTTACGAAACCAGAAGATTCATGGCCATGTTCACAACAGTCCTCCCCTAGACCTCTTTCTGAGTCTGTTCAATTCAGTTTACAACTACACATTTTTCTCATAAAGAACCATTTTATTACTACTTTCCCATCTGCCCCTAGGTCTCCCAATTAATCTCTTCCCTTCAGACATCTTTAGCAAATATTTGCATTTACTTATTGTCTCTCGCTTGCTTGATACATGTCGCAAACTATGGTTGCACGAAATATCATTTGATGGACAGATTTAACTGACAATTATTTTAGATACAAACGACGTTGGACCATATCAGATCTGGTTACAGAGAAACGGATGTGACGAAACACATATATACTGTGTGGTGGACTTTGTCCGACGTCTGAGGTACTTGGATATATTCGACGTTATGGTAACTGGCTTTAGCTCCGTCTTCAGGCTATACTTACACATTTTTGTATTTATGAGGCGAGGTACGGATGGGAATGGAAGAACGTTCTTGAATTTTCAACCATTGTACGAACAGGTACATTACTACCCTCCAAAGAAGGCAGCGTTTAATAAGGAACAGACACATCTCTTTCTTACAACTCCTGAACCTATTCAAACATGTTAAGATGGCGATCTTCTGAAATGTGACTTTGGTAGACAGAAACCAATATTTCGGAGAAAACTGCTGCTGCTGCTGCTGCCATTATCAGGGCAGCTGTAATATTCTGCGGACTGCTGTACCAGATCCTCCGAAATATTGGTGGCTTTCTGTAACGTTACACCGTTTAGAAGAGTTACCTGTAAGGCGGAGGCATTATGTTTGTATACACTACTACTTTCAGTATACGACTATTTTATTGTGTTAATAATTATGTTCCAGTAACTTGGTTAGCTGACTATTTTAAAACATGCTTTTGGAAAATGCAAGTTTTGTATGCGTTTTTGAACAAAGTACCTTAATAAATACACAGTATAAAGGCTTATCTTTCCTTTTCTGTTCGTCCTCATGCTCTATCTGCAGTACCATGTAGAGGTTTTGCACTGAATTATGCACCTGGGTCTACACTAGAAATAAGTGTTCGAGCCTTATGCTTACATCATAACCCTGAAAATACGAGGAATTAAAATTAAAATTTTGTGACTTATCCTTAAAAGTAATATATACAAAACTTTTATGTGGATGTTGCTGAGACACATAGATTTGAAACGGCTTACCTTCAGTGCAGGGTCTATTACAAATAGGTGTCGTTGATTAGTGTTAACACTCTAAAACCTGAAACTGGACATTCTTCTTCTACGTCACAGAAAGAATTTGTCTCCATTACAAAGACTAATCTCTTAATGAGGGATGATATTCATATGTTTATTGACGTGTTCATAGAAGCACGCCATTAGTCCCTAATATGAGACGGAAGAATCCAGTCCACGTATTCTCATCCAATATTTAAAGATTTATTTTCCCATTCTCCCAACTACATTTAGGTCTTCCAAGTGGCCTCTTTCATTGTGGTATCCCCCAATTCTACTTTCCTCCATATATAACATTTGTACCACGACTGTCTTCCTCCTAGATTTGATGATCTTAAAAATATTTTGCGAGGAACAGAAATAATAAAGCTACACATATGCAATTTTCTGCAGCCTCATTTACGTCCTTCCCCTTAGTCCCAGATGTTTTCCTCAGCATCCTATTCTAGAAAACTCACAGCCTATATTCTTTTCTTAAGTCGGAGACCAAGTTGCACACCCATAGAAAACAGCACGCAAAGCTGTGATTTTGTATGTCCTAATCGTTATGTTGCCAGGTAGCAAGCGGGGAGGCTAACGACTCCGAGCGGAATGTTAGCAATCGCTCCTCATAACTGAATTTTCTCTTAAATTCTTTGTGCCTGCAGTCTTGATTTGTTAGTGTCTTCTGCAAAATATTTCTACATTGCAGTATTTTTAACAGATTCTTTAGCTACATTTGTACTTCTATTGGGATACTTCGTGCATTCTCTTGACGAGACATAAACATGTACTTAGCTTTCTCAGCAATTACTTCTATAATAACATCCTTACTAACCACTAATGCAGCTTCGGCCTCTTTATTTGTAGTACGATCATGTACATTTTGGCCCAGTTACCAGCATCAGCACAGACCAGAAGGTAATGTGTCCCATTCAAGTTCAATCCTTCCTAGTTTACTTGGATATTACTTTTGGCATTTTCGAATAAAAGTTGAAAGGCAATGAAGATAAATAATTTTCTTCTTTCATACCATTATGAAGGGAAATGTGTGGGATAAATTCTCTTCCTATCCGGAATGCACTGCAGCTTTTCTATGAACACATTTCACGCAACATATTTTCATGGATATATCGAATTCATTAAAGTATTATATAAAACGTCACTCCTAACCGAATTGAAGGCTTTCTTGAATTCTATTAGTAGCTGATGTACTGCCAAATTTCTATCTAGTTTTCTCAAGTATATGATAAATGCGAAATATGTGATCAGTAACTGACCTGTTACGTCGGAATCTACGCACATGATCCCCAGGAAGTTAATCTGCATATAGAGTTACACTTCAAATAAGTAGCTTATATTCGTCGAATATTTTATGGAATTCATAAGACTGACGTGTGTGGATAATTACTACAACACGTTTTCTTCACTGTTCTTATAAATACGAACAATAATAGAGCGTTCCCACGGCGGAGGTAGTTCCTCCTTGCTTCAAACAGAATGAATAACTCGTTAACACCGCAGGTCATAAATAATATAGTATAACAAGTAATAGACTCTGAAAATGTACTCCAGGTTAGAGTAGTATACTGCAGTTAAGATTAGATGGCACACACGCGGAAAACAAGTTTCGTGTTTCAGCGAAAGGGACGAGTCCATGTGCCTCGGCTGGGGTGACAGTTCAGTCGACTACTAGGAACCGAGGTGTGCGGGTCAGCTGGTAGGATTTGTACTGTGTTGGAGAGGCTATGCTTCCCGGTCTTACAAGTCATGGTGGATAATCCCTCAAGTCTCCTGTTGCCCCTTCATTTCCCTCCCACGCTTCGCCGTGTGCCATGTCATATTAATCGCGTTCTACTGTTTTCTTGTGCTGTACGTGTATGTACTTACCAATGTTGCTTATCCGTACAATATTCCGTACATTCTTGAAGAAAGTTGTTGTGTTTTTTCCCCAGGCGATATACTCATGATGGTACCCCCGTCTAAAAGTACGACAGTATACATAAACGACCCACCACAGTCTGAACAAGGTGATAACAGCATTAAACGAATCAGTCACCCATCAGTCTCATCACGTAAGAAGAACGATGGTTCTTGTACACCAGAAAGAGTGCCTTTGTCCTTATTTCTGCAAGACTCTCTGTCGTGGCCAAGCGATGCTGTAAGTAGTGAGGCTTCGTTTGGGCGTACATTACTGCATATAGCTGCAACTGGAGGGGACCTGGAAACCGTTAAAGCTCTGCTTATGAACCCCAAGACAGACGTCAATGCTGTCGACAGCGATGGTTGGACCAGTCTTCATATGGCTGTGAAAGGTGGGCACTTAAAAGTAGTACAAACCCTCATACCTGACCAGAGGATTAATGTCAACGCTGGAGGTGGATATGTGGGATGTACACCATTACATCTGGCTGCAATGGGGGGTGATCACGAAGTCCTCAAACTGCTTCTGCTGCACGGTAAGATTAATGTGAACGCAATGGACAAAAATGGTAGTACTGCTTTTCACATTTTAACAAAGGAATCCTGCAAACATCACGGATTCGAGAAGAAATACGTGCAGTGCATAAAATCATTGATGGAGAAAGTGGACCTGAAAGTAAACAAACCTGACATGTATGGACACACCGCTCTCAGTCACGCCGTAAAAAACGGGTGTAAAGCGACAATTAGGACCATATTGCAACATGACGGGAAACACTGTTTGAATCTGGAAACTTCAGGCGCTGATGAAATGAAAACCGTACGTGAAAGAATCCTCTCCCTGTATCCAGAATTTAAAACAATCCTACCCCCACCCTTATTAGAGGATCTGAATTCGCCAAATCCTCAGACTCGACTACTTTCTGCAATCCAACATGATTGCTTGGATACCTTTCGGGATGCACTGAAGAAAACGCCGGTGAACATTGACTATTGGTATGACGAACCTTACTATTGTACCTGTTTGGAAATGGCCTGCACTTTAAAGGGGAGAGACAAGTTTGCCCGACTCTTGATCGAAGCTGGCGCCAATGTGAACACAGTTAACCCATTTTCAGATGTACCGCTTCTTCACATGGTCGCCAAAAGTGGGAATCTGGAACAATTAAACGTGTTGCTGAGTACGGACCGTATAGACCTAAACATCAAAGACTGTTGCCAGAGGACAGCACTCCACTGTCTTGCTCGTCTCAACGTTTCGCGTCAGGAGGAAGTTCAGGTACTTCAGCAGAGCTTGGTGCTTATTTTGGAATGCGATTGTTCTGTCTGCAGGATGATAGATTTAGACGCAACTGACGAATGGGGCAACACGGCTTTACACGTAGCGGCACGGCATGGGAACAGTGAGATGGTGGATACTTTGTTGAGGAATGGCGCGGACATCAATGCAATGGATGGTTGTGGGGAAACTGCATTGCACATTGCCGGTAGAGACGGGAACCAAGACACAGTGGTCATGCTGATGAAACATGGTGCAGACTTGATGTTCACCAAATTTAGACAGCCACCGTTGTCGCAAATTGATAGATTTACGTTGAGAAAATTCTTTGATGAGTGTTTGGAGACGAATCACAAAACACCACACAACCAGGATTTCAGGCTGACTTTCAATTACAATTTTTTGGCACCAAATAACAGTAATAGAAGTAAAAAGGAGACGGCTGAAATGCCTCTGCTCTTGTATATGAGCCACGACAGAAGGTTACGTCATATGTTGAAGCATCCTGTAATCACCAGTTTCTTGTATCTGAAATGGAACTATGCCCGCGCTTTTTTCTATATAAATCTTCTATTTTATGTTATCTTCCTTTGCTTCCTCACGACGCATATCATTTTAACTGATTATTCTAATGGAAAAAATTGTGATGACACAGTTAGTAAAAAGGAAGGTGATCAACTGTCCAGTGTTGTTCATGACCCTTCTCGGTACAACGACGTCTCGGTAGAAAACTGCACTACTATTCCGTGGTGCAGGAGCAAAACTATACATTTTCATCCAAAAAAAGGTAAAGAAAATGTAAATCCAGAAAATGAAACAATGAACTTCGAGAATATCACTATCAAGCGTTCCATAAGTTTGGAAGGCAACACTGCAACCTCAAATGGCACATTTACTGTTGAAAATTCAAAGAGCAACACATCTGTACAGCTAACTTACAACGAAGGTGGAACCAGGATGAATTCACAATCCGAAAAAGCAACTCTTCAGGGTAATTTATTTAATCCAGAGACAAATGAAACTGCAACGCAGTCAAAGAAAATTGAAGAAACTACTTTTGAACTAGGGATCAGAATGGGACTTACGGTTATGGTTGCCATGTTTGCAATGCGAGAACTTACACAATTTCTGTCAGTTACTAAGCAGTACCTTCGCAGACCTAACACATTTCTTCGTGTTTCTATCATAATACTGGCCGTAATCCTGTGTGTGCAGCAGTTTGACAAAAGAACGAAACATCATTGTGCGTCAATTGCAGTGCTGCTAGCTTGGTTTGAGTTCCTCTTACGGATTGGCTGCATTCCCGACTGTTCTATCCTGATGCAGATGCTCCAGACAGTGTCCCTCACGTTTGTGAAGTTCATGTCATTTTATTCGCCATTGATAATAGCGTTTAGTCTGTGTGTTTTCACAATGTTTCGCAGATCTTCCTCGCAACTCTTCTATCAAAATGTGTGGGTGACCGTGATGAAGTCAGTGCTAATGATGAATGGTGAGTATGAGGCATCCAACATGGAATTTGATCTACTGCCAGTGACAAGTCATGTAATTCTAGTAATCTTCATACTGTTGATAGGTGTCATACTCTTGAACTTGCTAAGTGGACTGGCAGTAAGTGACACACAGGCCATAAAGAATGACGCTGAGACGTTGAGTTTAATTGCAAGGGTGCGACTCATCTCCAGCATCGAAACTCTGGTATGTGCGGCAGCTCATAGCAAGTGGATATTTCCTAGGTTCATAACAATAATAACACCAAATTTGTGTTCAGTCTTCAAGAGTTACCCAGATAAGCAAGTGCACGTGTTTCCTAACAGAACAAGAGGAAATATTTACTCAGATGCAAATGAACCAAGGATGAACACAGCCATGTCCAGGGACATAATCAACGCTGCCGTGAAGCAAATTTCCAAGAGGAATGGATTAACGTCTAAGGGAAACGACAATGTTCAAGGGACATTACTTCGAGCATTGGGGAATGAGAATAGCTCTCTGGTATCGAGGACAGTGAAGGATTTGTGTGAACAGCAAGAAATGCTGACAACCCAAGTAGGTGCGCTAAAAGAAATGTACGAATACAAGTTGACCACAGTGGAACAAGACGTGAGAAATGCGATGGCGGAAGTAGTCAGTGAGGTGAGGGTGAAGTACAATTTGTTAAATGAAAATCAGGAAAAGATGTGGAATGAGGTCGTGGAAAAAAGGATGGAGATACGTGAGGTTTTAGGCCAGAACCAAAGCCGTGTGCAGGAAGACCTCGTGAAACAGTCCGACCATTTACTTCAACTGGAGCGAAAGTTCTCACAGCTAGAAGAAACAATGAAACATACCAAGGACACAGTGGATCAGATATTTTCATTTATTCTGTTACAGCAAAGAAACACGTGAACGGCCCCTTACAAGGGTAAATGTGACCTTCAACTGATTAGCTTCGATATATAACCAAAGATGAAATGTCTGAGCGAAGGCTGCTTGTTTTCTCCAGAACCATAGTAGTACAAGGGACTGCATATTATTCTGTATTCATTAAGTATACTGTCGTACACAACTTTAGAATAAAAGTTAATTAGGCAACATGTTTCGTCTTATTTTTCAAGCCATCATCATTCCTTAATTTGAGGACTTAAGTGAATATTTACAACTACAATTAGGAGTGAGATCTTAACTTTTACAAGCAATGATACGTAGTAAAATATTGACAAAATACTACAAGAAGCCTTTGTAGATTACATAACACGCATAATATTGTAAAAAAATATAGGAGACAAAAATTAAAAAATTATAAATATTTAGAAGTTTTAAAAAATATGTTAGTTGACACTAGAATTCCAGATCTTTTATTTTAATATAAGACATCCCCTTTTTATTTTTTAGGAAGTGTAATCCACTAGCAATACCCAACTTTCATACATACGAAATATCGGGTCTATCAGGAGGCCTATATAAGACACAGACTTTATCAGACATGCCGTGAATGCCAATAGTAATCACGTGTATTCCAACTTGCAGTTCAGTCAAGTTATTTGCACGACCACCACCTACAATATATTGATTAGATACCGGGGGTTTTATACTAGTACTGCTAGCTATATACAGCTAATAATCTGACAATTGACTCCTTGTCTCACTTTTAAATATTACTTTTTAATTTTTAATTATTTTTAAAAAAATAATTTTCCTGCTACTTTTTACAGCCTTGGCAACGTTTCAAAATTTACTCTAGTTTTAACTCTTTACTTAGGCTATATATACCGTATTTTATGTATATACCGTATTTTATAATTGTCATATACATGTGTCGTGTATATACTGATGTAAAGGGAGAGATCTCCTACCTGCAACATAAGGGTTTTCCAGCTTACGGTTTTTGTTATGGTCTGTTGATGGCTCCCTTACGAGAATAACGTAGTTGTTAATAAAACGTGTGTTGAATGACTTGTTGGGCGTGATTGTTGTATTAATAAAATACGTACAGTAGATTTACAATGTGGTGTTCACATTACCGGATCATTTTAAGGCACGAGAGAACATTGTGTATGCGGAGTATTAATGTTGATGGTGGGTGAAATTTCCAATATCAATAACTCTGTTGATTCCTTGCACATTAAAGATGAAGTATATGTCTTCTCCGCGTTTTATTGCTCTGTTATGAGGTGGTTCTATGGAAATTTAAGGATAATGTGTTCTGTGGTTTGGAAATATACCGAAATTCTTAATGTTAAACAAAGATCTGAAGTAAAAATATTTACGCACTCACATGTTCTTAAAAGTTGTGAACTATCAAACCTTGATATTATGATGTGCCTTAATGAAGGTCAATGTTATCGTAACATTTGCGTTGGAAGGCGCGTAGAGCTGGTCGTGTGTAACTGCCTACTGCAGTGCAGTGGAGGAGGGCTATCGAAAAGAAGAGACGCTCCAAAATGACCTTCTTTTAGTGTTGCTTCAAATATTTTATTCGGGTTAACTTGCGTTTATCATACAATTGATATGATTTTACTGTCTCTTTATAGATATAAAATTTTTCTGTTTAACCACGCGTATCTTATTTTTACTAAATTGCAAGATTTCCGTAATGCCATCGATCTTCCTTCATGGATAACAATTTCAGTGTGAATATTAGTTAAAGGGAAAGGGGTCCATATACAGGCCTAAGACCCAAGGGGGGTAGAGTTTCGTCAGCCTCGGCAATAGAAGGGATTTGGGTGGCTAGCTCCTCGTTCCGGCCACTTTACCCCAGAAAACACTCCATGTCCATTTTACAGGGAGCTGGGTGGGCCCCAGGGCCGGTCTGGAGGGGGCGGAAAATCTCACTGGTCCCGGAATTCGATCCCCGGACCGTCCAGCCAGTAGCGAGTCGCTATACCGACTGACCTATCCCGCCTCGCAATATGTATATTACTATAGTTAAATACACATGTTCTTTTTTAATTTTCAATTAATATGACTACAGAAAAGCGACTTAATTCCCTTATGTTAGCCCCTATGGTTTGAATTATTTACCATCATATGTGTCCTACATTATTTCGTAATTATATTTTCGGTGTTTATTTTGTATTAGTGTAACATAATCTCACAATAAAGGTCTTCTGTGCCCACGCAAGAAGCAAACTGAAGTTTGCTCAGAGGCACTACTTTGTGCCAACCAACAATATTTTGTAGCAAAGGAGAAGTCAAGTGTAACCAACAGTTCTCACAGGAAAGGGGCTTCATACGTGCAAACTGTTGGACATCTGTAGAAGGTAGGGGAATGCATGTTTACTGAATTAAAGTAGAAAAGCATGTCCCATTCTGTGACCTCTATTACTCCATGGAGAACACCTTGTAAAGAAAGAATTTTTAAGCTACTCTAGAAATTACACACCTTTGAACTCTAAGGTTCACTGTACCATGTTCGTAACAGCACGCCACTGGTCCCTATATCACCCAGAAAATTGGAGTCGACACACTTTCATCCTCTTGCCTTAAGATTATTCCTAACATTATATCTTATTTGATCCTAGACTTTGTACATCTTCTCCCTTCTAGTTGACCGGAAAAAATTGAATGCGCATATTTCATATATTCCATGGGTGCCACATTCCCCACCCATAACGCCATCCCTCATTTGATGAAGAGTACAAATTGTGAAACTCCGGTATGTATTTTCTGTATCTCAGTTTCAGATATCTTTCTCAGTTTTTCTCCCTCAGAAGCCCTACTTGTAAATTTACACCACATTATCCATGAAAGGAAAGCACACTATACACAGATACAAGTAACTGACTAACTCAGACGAAAGGAGTCCTTGTGAAGGTAATAGTTCTTCAGCTACTGAAATTTCCAGCACTTCGAGGAACTCAAAATTTCATTATTAATTTTAATATCACGCTATCATCTATGCCTAGATCTTTCAGCTGTTGTTTCCCCTCTTCAGGTCCTCGTCCCAAAACCATATATGAATATTTATTCTCTCCCATACGTACCTCATGGCCGGCCGGTTTTTTCATTCTTGATTTCATTGCCTAGTAATATCTGGCGATGAGCGTAAATTATTATGCACTTCATTATGTAATTGTCTCCAGTCTTCTTTTGTAACCCCAGCTTAGGTCCAACTGTTTTACACAGCACCGTGTCTTGAAAGAATAATTGATGAGTGCTGGGTAGGGGATACAGACCATAATGTTATGACAGGCAACTGCTTGGACTGTTGAATATCTATTAACATTTGCAGCAAATCCCAATGGAAGGGGACGGTTCATTAATTGGAGAACTGGTTTATTATGAGAACAACATAATTTTATGGATACAACTTATTTTCACAAGAATAGCCAGGTTATACGTGTTATGACGCCGCGTTGCCTAATCGATAGTTATCAACGTTTTGGAGGCACGTGCTACTCGAAGTGAAGCTAGCCTAATAATTCAGGAAGCACGATTTTCTGAAACATCGGTAAAGTTCTACCACACTCTCGGTGTCACGCCTCACAGGACAGATTTCAGTGATGGGTTTGATATAAAGCGAGGAAATTTTTTACGTCAGAGTAAATATCGGTTTTTCGAGGAAGGCTGTGGATCGTGAACTGGGTGAATTAGTTATTAACAGAAAAGGCCAAAACTTTTAAACTGTTTATTTAAATTCTAGGAATTTTTGTTTTTGATGTGGAATTTTGTTAAGGTTTTAAAGTTTGAATGACATAACCTATTGTACACATTTTTACATTTTTACAGCCTACAGTTGACTCAAAATAATAGCTGTATATTAGCAGGTGTAATAATATTACCGAAATGTGAATAAACACTATAGGCCTAATCTGCTTTCGATGGGGCTTAGTGCAGATGTTAACATAAAAAGAAAACTTCTCTCTATGTGTGTGTGCTTTTGTTTGCGCGCGCACGCGCGCGTGTGTGTCTGTCTGCCTGTCTGTGCCAGTCATAGCTCATCAGGAAATAATGAAAATAGCTTGAAATTTTGGCGGTAGTTTTAGGATGATTATGAGCTTTGCCGTGCCAGATAGAGGTCCTAGTCATAATAAGCGTCATTGTGCTTCGGTCAGCACTGGAGCATATTCCTTTTGTAATGACATTTGTGAAGCTGTCTCTTAAGAACTTCTCATAATCATGACGCGAATATTAAGTGAAATTTTGATTTCATGGTATTCTTCTAGGATTATAATTCCTTTTTCTTCTCTATAATGGAGAATTTGTCTGCTGTGGCAGTCGTAACTCTTCAGAAAATGAATATGGGAACTTGAAATTATGGCAGTAGTTTTGAGGCGACTGTGACATAAGCACCGCCGAATAAGCAAAATCAGCATAATTGTGCTTCTGTCGGCATTCCAGTACTTTGCGGGTAATTTCTATCAAGCTGTCTTTCAAAACCTGTCAAACAGAATGGCGTTAATATTCACTGAAATTGGTTTCTAGAGCTACGATATATACGAGCGGTTCATTTGGCGGATTGTCTCTGGAAATCATAGCTAAAGGCGGAAATCTTCAATATGTCCCTGTGAAATTTCAACGGGATTTTTACTAGTAGTAAACAAAATCGTCAGGTTATGAAAAAAGTGCCGTAATAATCAACTGTTAACTAATTAGAATCCACTTTCATAAACCACTATGTAAATGTAGAGAGACTGGAATAGCTCAACCAATATACTGACTAAGTTACCGCCTGGGAAACAACGTAGTCCAGCTTCGATTCTCGGAAGACGCGAGAAAGTTTTCCCCAATCCGCAGGGTCCAGACCTGCCATGCAGCCCACCAAAACTTATGGTCTGGGGTTTCTTTGGCGGGGTAGAGAAGCCAGGTCATAAAGCTGATCTCTCACTTCCATTTAATGTCGAGTTTAAGAACGCGTAGAACTTTACCTGAACCTTTTCATTAGGGCTTGTGGAAGAAGAAGTCGTAAAGATAACGGTTACTACTCTGAGGCACAGGCATTGATAAGAATGGCCCCTAAAAATTGTGAAAATATATGCGCCACTAAGTGTCCACTACAACCTTAAATACAAATACAATCGCAGAAGGCACTCAGACACACCAAATCACGCCTTCGTACTCTGCAGTTTCTTCGCTGTGGCTCTTGGCCGCTTCGGTTTGAGGTTTTCAGATCACACACAATTAGACACACTGACACACACCAGGTAAGATTCCTATAAAAGAGTCATCAGCTCGTCACAGTGGCCACTACCTACACAAACACAAGAGATATTCATGCCCTCCGCGGGATTCATATCCCCAACCCCAGCAATCGAGCGGCCGCTGGCCTGCGTCTCAGACAGCATGGCCACCGGGATCGGCACTTTATAATTAGATAACATTAAATGCTAAGTATCCTGATTTTATGAGGTATGATAAAACGTTCTTACAAACTCCATGTAAGGTCTGGCAAAGTCGAGTAATTATTAAGGATCAGAGTATACTCCTTTTAGTCAGTTGCGTGTGAGTAGACTTTTAACACTTTAACACACAAACACGCAGGAGGGGCTACAAAATAAGGCCTGGCCTTCCTGATGTGAATTTGCTTATGTCTGGGCTATGAAAGGACTTGCCATATTTGACACAAATATAACAGTTAGTGACTTGTAAACAATAGAATTGCCATGGAAATGTTACAACAAATGGCGGCTTCTTTAAACAAATACCAAAATAGGCATTGTTATGAATTTTCAATATTTGCCTTTGTGAAATAATTGATAGTAGTTGAGGTAGAATTACAGACTCTTTACGAACCACTAAACCTAATACAGAATGAAAATAGATCACATGTTTCTGTGCAGTGGCTAGCACTTTGCTGCATACTTTGGATTTCCCGGGCTCAAATATTAGCCATATGATTACGCTGACTCTTCAGATTTTCCCTTTGTCCACCCGCCCCACTCTACTGCTGAGGTTAAGAACTATGTGAGCTATAGGCTAACTCCACTCCACATATGCCTTCACAGCATTCACAGGGACAAACTTGCTTTAAGGGAATAGACCCTGACTTCATTTCTGAGTGTGTATCACAGTAAGAGCCACCAAATAATTTTTTTACGCGTAGATTATATTGCCGGTCAGTGCAGTGTCTCGGCCTCATGATGGGCGAGATGTGCATAATATCCTAAGCGTCCAGAGAGGCTCTGGCGCCTGCTGAACTTTCTGTCCAGTGGGTACTGATTTTCCTTCCTCAGCAATAAAAGGAGAGGTGAGTGAAAACACCTCCTCGCCTCTGTGTAGTGCGGAGGTTAAAGATGTATGTGGCTGTGCTTCTACTCGCCGCACCTAAAGTTGTCCTTGCTTAGTTTAAGAGCAGGGGCAATTTTACCTTGGCTTTTATTTTTACCTTAAACGTCAATAATAGACTCTCAGTATTTCGACGTGAACTGTATGGAGGTTGGGGCCGCGGTGGCGCAGTTGGTTGAGGCACTGCACTACAAACCGGAAGGTCGCGGGTTCTATTCCCGATGGTGTCAGTGGACTTTTTCATTGTCATAATCCTGTCGGTCGCACTATGGCCCTGGGGTCGACTCAGCCTGTAACAGAAATGAGTACCAGGAATATTTCCTGGGGGGTAAAGGCGGCCGGTGCGTAGGGCTGACAACCTTACCACCTTCATGTGCCGATTGTCTAGAAATCTGGGAGCCTCGACCTCCTGGAACCCTCTGGGCCTGTCCAGGCCTGTAATGGGAATGCTTTACCTTGTTTTTTTTTACCTTTACTGTATGGAGGTTTCCTCGTGAAGGGAAATTCCGAACTACACGGATTACGACAAATTATAACACGTGCTTACATATATATAAAATATACACATTATGTTAATACTCACAATGTGTTAATGACATTGTACTAGGCTATCAATATATACAATACTACAACAGTAGAATAGTAATAGAATATACACTGTTACGTTACACAGTAAAAATCAAAACTTTATGTCTTATTTAAGACACAAAGAAGTCTGTAATGCTAGTGGCCATCAAAATTATTGAAGCTTCTTTGCTGCAAATGAAGCAAGCAATGCGTGAAAGAAGCGTATGCACACAGATACGCATTTCACCTTAATTTTCTACCGAACAAAGAAACGACATTTCTACAGCGCATCAGATCTTACGAAACAGAATCTCGAACCATCGGGATTCGGAGAATTGAGGATACACTGTACTTCAAGTACCGAAATTTGCTTCCCTAGAAAATGTGGTAACATAATTACTTTTGTTGTCGTAAACATTTCCAGTACAGATTTCGCATTTAGTACCGTTTGTTGCTACTTGTTCTTGTAGGGTATTTGACTTTCATCCGTTTTATGTTTCACTGTTGAATTCAGCTGTGGACCTTGTATCGTTCAGCAACCTGCACGTGGCATTGCTGCTTGGTACTACGTCATACTGAGACACTTGTGTTCCAGTGAATTAACATGAATGCCGTGATGTGTGAACGCTGAAGTTAAGTGCCTAATGCGTGTCTGTGTACCGTTTATGACCTTCTGGTAGGTTTAACACTGAAGTTCTGCGTTTTGTCCACTTCATGCAGCTACGGGTATGCGCTTCTTGTGGTTCTCAAAATAAACAGCAATTGTTTGCCTGTACAGCGTTAGGTGATTGGTATTTCTAAGAGATGGAAGTACAAAATAATTTATTTTACATGATTAATATAATTCTCAGCGTATTTGTGGTGCCTATTTATTTCGGGATGCACTATCATTAGGAAGGTGAAAATTATGTATATGGTGTTTAAGGTGCAGAAAGGCAAACACACTGCGAATTAACAGAATGGGACACTTTGTAAGTATTCTTGAAGGATTTTACATCACGAAACCATTAATTGTGTATATAGTTATCAATATAGCACTTCCTTTCGTTGACGTCATTACGGAAATAGAAACACAACATCCAGTTACTAGTAAACAACGTTCAGTACCCTTCTAACCACTGGACTGAAAGATCAAAACAAAATCTCATCACATTATATCGCAGTAAGTTGCTCAAATGAATTTGAAACACACACTAATTGCTACGTGCATGTCAACATTACGTATTAACGAAACATATTGACGTTATTTGCTCTTTGAAGACGAAAATTAACCAGAATTTATATCTAAAAGTTTAGTTCGCACCGCGCTGTAAACACACTCCATTTCGGCAAACCACTCCATTCAATTTTGTTTGTCCTAGGATCCATACAAACAAATAAATGCACTGCGTGGACAGAAAGTAGAAATTTTGTATTATGAAAGTTGTACAAAAAGAAACTGCTGGGATCTTAAAGTCTACTTATTACAGAATACAGTATTTAGTGCCCCTCAAATAATAAATACATACACAAATATGAAAGAGGAAAGCCTAAATATAAAAATTCTTAAAACCCTCAGGGATAAATACGATAACAAGAAAGTGGAACGTTTTGAGGCATTTGTAATAGACACATGTCTTTTACGTTACCTTGGCGAGTGTAAAATGTACCAGGGTATTTAAAAAACTGTAGGCTAGAAACGTTACACAGGATCTGTTTTAAGTATATCATCTGATTGTAGATTTAATAAAACAAAGTACATTAACGTTAATATTCTCAATCGGGCGGATGCGAGATATCATAGGGTATGACTGCATACGCAGGTATACATTCTGTGTGTTTCTGCAACTCACATCTATTTAATAATAAACTCAGGTCTAAAGATTGCGGAATAACACCCGAAACATATTGTATATTTTCAAAGGTATAAATATATTCTAAATGTATATGGGACTACGCGAAAAAACCATACCCCTATTAAGCTGTTGATCTAGGCAATGTTTTGGAATGCTGCTAAAACATACTCTGCCTGATAGAAATAATAGAATTGCACAGTACAAACGAAATATTGCAACTGATGTAGAAAATACTATAGCTTGCTTCAAATTACATATTGTTATTGTTGTAGACAATAAAATGACATGCTTCAAATCTTATGATGTTACGGATGCAAACAATAGAGTGGCATACAACAACATAAGCATCGTTATTAATGCAGACAAAATGGTGTGCTATAATAATTATTTTTTACTGGTGTAGACTTGCAATCGCATGATGACGTTTAAGTTTTATATCTTACATGCTAACGTTCAAATAGAACTTAAGTGTTTGTGTTGTTCTGAAATCTTATCTTATTTTGCTTCAACCTTCTTTTATCGCCTTACCGAACTCGGCGAAATCTAATCTAATGAAACTGATATACATAATTATGTAATCTCAGACCCTAAAGACCATCTTCAACATCTGAACAGTACATGGCATACTTAATGCCCGTACGCGCATTAAGATCTTTGCATCATGAATTCAGGTTAGAAGGTCATGACATTTAATCCACAGGGGTTGCACTTTTTGTTACTGATCGCAACACGTGTTATTGAATATCGTTAATATGATTACGTTATGTTTTTATATTTCTTTGGAAATCTTGTTTTTTGGTGTGTAGGTGTTAAAATTATCTGTAATGCATAATCTGGAAATTCCATTTTGTCGAAACAATTTCTAATTGCTGATTTACAAACAATATTTCTCACAAAATTTGTAGGCATATGCATAACATTTAACAAGAGAGGCAATGTAAGTATGGGCGTAACATAGATGACCATTCGCGTAATCATTGTTGCCGTGGAAAAGCCGGTAGACTTAGATATCCAGCATGAACAGCGCGGGCGGCCTATTACATTGTCATATGTGGCATGACTTTTGGAAACACGTTATTTAAAAAAAATGTGTCTTGATTTTCTCTATACCTTTTGTCTAAAAAATTTCTAATTCTAAGGAGAATTGAGTGAGATATTATCATGCAAGTACCTAGGTATTCGTGTAAAGTAACCGGTTTTCTTCTCGGATTTTAATGAAAATGATTTTTTGATAGATTTTGGAAAGTTACTGAAATACGAAATTTCGTGAAAATCTTCAGTGGGAGCCGAGTTGTTCGAAGCGGATGGGCAAACAGATGGACGGACGGGCAGACAGAGATGACGAAGCTAACTTCCGCTTTTCGCAATTTTACGAACTTGCCTAAAACGCCATTTTAATTAATTGTGTCGCATATTTTCCTGAAAATGTTTTTGCCAAAATTCTCAACCAGTCCCATTCAGTTTTTGTGCCTGCCCAACTCATCACTATCATATAACAGGATAGCTCATAAAAAGGTTTCGCACAGTTTAATCTTAGCCTTTACTTTAGTTGTTTTTAGGCACGTTCGCAAAATATCTAAACGCAACTCTTAGCTTCGTCATGCCTGTCTGTCTGTCTGTCTGTCTGTCTGTCTGTCTGTCTGTCTGTCCTTCCGTCCGCATGGATCAACTCAGCAACTCAGCTCCCACGGACGGATTGTCATGAATTTTGATATTGGAGCATTTTTCGGAAACATGTATAGAAAATTCAAGTTTCATTAAAATCTGAAAAAGTAACAGGTACTTTATGCAAAGACCTATATAAATTTATGATAATATCTGGCTGAATGCTTGTTAGAATGAGAAATGTTTCAGAAAATTTGTAGAGAAAATCAAGACACATTCTATTTTTCCCAAAATCATACTGTTTATGATAAAATGTGTATAAATGCTGTAGAACCAGAGAGGACCCAGGTGACAAAATAACAAGGGGCATGCACTTTGCTTGTTGGATGACTAAGGCAACAAACACATTCCGAATATGTAGTACTTAGTGTTTTTCCATGGCAAAAATATGTACGCGAACGTGCCTGTCTTGTTGAAATATAATACCATTTATTTGCTGTCATCATTCTGGTTTCTTTGAACCTCCAGGCTAAATAATGTATGTGCTGTAGGTTCTTGGTTTCATTCATGTGCGTATTTTTACTTTGATTTATTTTAAGAACCGTCTCATCTTTTCCTTTTCAACTTCGCAGATGCATCTTTATACATTCTTTGTGATCTGACAGTGATATCAGTGTCGTCAAATAAGCCAGCAGTCATGTTGGATTGCGTGCATTGTCTCTCTTCTTTATATTTCTATCTCAGATGATCCTTTGTAACGGAGTGTTAAATAATAATCACGCTAGAGAATTTCCTTGGCGTAATCCTCTTTGTTTGGGGAGAAGCTTGGAAGTGCTTTCTTTGTTTTTTTGTGCAATTTACTCTCTTTAGCACAACCTTCGTGTGATTACTTAGCTCTTTATTATGCCTACTGTACAAACTCAAATAAAACGTGGATGTCGTCTTTGTGCGTTTTTTCCTTCAGTCAGCATATTTCATTTCCGAAAGTACTTTTAGCAGTTCTGTACAAAATGCTGTGTGACGTCTAAAATTTTTTATCTTAGCGGTCTAATACTCTACGAGAAGCTCAAATCGGAATTTGTGGAATTACTCGTGAAAGCTTTATCGTATCACGGATTTTTACATATTCTATCCTACAGACCCGTTTAAGATCTAAATACCCTAAAAGAATAGCCTTTATAAAGTCAATATGTATGGAAATAATAGGGAAATTAATGTGTAATTTTATCTCCAGCACGATTATGCTTGTTGCGGTAAATGTGTATCCTAGTAAGAGAACATTAAGGACACTGCGGTGGTGAGCGGTCACAAAGAACGAATTTATCATTTAATTTTATCTTTTCAGTCGCAGTTGTCTTTGCGTAAACGTATCATAATTTAATTACGTAACAGTTAATTCATCCGGACAACCTTTTCGCGTTGGCAGAGGAGGACGTATTATCAGTGCGTAGACATGTGATTAAGATGGACTGCTTTGATTTTCGGGGGGATAAAAGTCTCCGGTTAAATAGTCGGCATACAGTGTCAGCCTGAGTAACAGAAGTTCTAAATTACTACCTCGATCCTCCGTAGGTGAATATTCGTGCCTGGCTGATGATTTTAAGGCTCACATGCCTCCTGCTGGCAGTGACTTCAACTCTCTGCAGCAGCAGGCCACATATAGTGTTCATTCTTGTTGATGATATGGTGAGTATTTCTACTCTACTAGATGATCAGAGCTACAGACGTGGTGGATGTGTCTGAAATATCTGTTTTTGACGGTGATACTGATAGTATTAAAGCAAAAAGAATTACAATATTTCACATTCTCGCTACTCAGACTGACATTTCCTGGTCAGAAAGACTGGCTACCTTTACCTATAAACGCATATACCACGTGGATCCAGGCCTCTTCGTAGCTGGCTATATCAAAAACGCATACGCGGTGTCAACACGGATTCTTATTGGTAAGAAAAGTGAAATATAGCTTATTAGTTCCATGCACTGGAAAAGTGGTTAGTGCTTTAGGCTCACTAGTTTATGCTAATTAATTAGTTAAAACAGTGTTTTCTAACACTGTCAAGCGGACCACGTATTAGACGCCCCCAATCATTGTGCTAAATTACATCAGAAAAATACATGTTTTTACGACCTTTTAACACATAAAGCAGGTATTCATGGCTTTGAATAATGATAGTTGTAAATAATTATTGCAAACAAATTGAGGTGTCTCTTTTCCAAATTAAATTCAGAACCGATACATCGAGTATTTTAAGTCGCTGCACAGACGTGACTCTTTGGTCATTTCTAGAAAAAATAGTTCAGATTCATATGGATATCGAGGTATATGTAATGGCTTCTATTAATTTTAGATTAAAGGCACTTAAATTACGAAATCACATAAAGCTGTTACTTGAAGTAATAGTACAAAATGTGTCTTGTAGGATTTTTTGATCTGTTGGCTGCATGTTTAAAAAGTACACTTAAAAAGAGGTATTCTTGTTCTGACAAGGTACCCTGGCTCCTAAACTGCGCAGAGCGTCCCCGAAGAATACGCCCGTAACAAGTGTCGCATTTAAATGCAATACCTCTTTCCAAGAGAGAACACTGCTTGTGCCAACATGTTTGGCATTTAATGCACTGTATTGAGTCTTTATAATTGGTTGTTCATAAGATTATCACACCCTGGACGAAAATATTTTTCTTTTCTGTATTTTTTTTCCTGAATATGGTGGCTGTTCAATAGTAGGCCCATCGTACAGCTTCTTTTTTGGTTTAACTGCATCTTTCGCTCACTTTTTCTTAGTTATGTTCAAGAGTGAATTTTTAAATGGAGAATACATTATTATCTCTGATAGCCTAGCTGACCTGTCCGCCTTGACAGCTGTTTTTGTTTTTGATAAGACAAAGTTTTCGATGGAGAAATTCGTGCCCTTTCCGCCTCCTCTTCACTGCCCTCAGGTGGCGATTTAGTCTTGAGACTATTGGCGCATATATTGCCCTCCGCTGCTTTTTTCTGAATGGAAAAAGGCATTTGTAATTCCTTTTGATTTCCACTGGTTGGGGCATCATTCCCGTGTCCTTGGGGACGATTACCGACTTCTGGTAGAAGAAAACACTTATCAGCAAACATATCTGTGTTAAATAGATGTAGTACTCTAACTTGAAATGCTTCTTTGTTTCTTTATGCTGGCAAACTTTTTATAGGCGTTACGGAGAACGAGAGAAGTTTTTCTCTGTAGAAATTCAAGGCCAGGTTTACTGTGCATCCATCTTTCAACTTCAACAGCATACACCATTTCAAGTGACCCAAAAAATCCGAGTGTACCTGCTGTAGATTCTAACTCTAGTGCTGAGGTAGAGACAGCTGTGTTGTGTAGTGCTCTCTGCAAAAGGTAACAGCCTCGAGACTATGGTGCGAAGCGTAATAGTCCAATGTGACGACGGGATCTTCTTCTGTTGTATGTGAAGTGCACAGTATGTGAAGTGCTTAAGCCAGCCGGAACATAGTTCCATATTTATCAGTTCACTATCTGATATCAAAGGAATAGTACTTTTAGGAGCATATTTAAATAGCTCCGGCTTCAATTTCTTTCTAGAAAAGATTATGGCAGGTGGCACAGGAAAGAAACTGGTTTCCTGCAGCAAACCACGTTGAGGTTCGGCGTCTTTCTGCCGGAACTACTTCGGAAATTTTACGGTTCCTGCAAAGTGAAATCACGTTGGGGATTTTTTTTTCTGGACGCTACAGATTCAGTTTTGTCCCTACTGAATATGCTGTGGGCAGGCAATATTTCTTTTCTTTAGAGACAAATTTCAAATTGTCAAAAAATGTTTGGCATTGGGGTTTGTTAAACCAGCGCCTTGCTCTTGCCTTTCTGACATTAGGGAATGTGGGAAGGATGGAGTTATTTTCAGGGTAATCAAAGGCTAAATGCAGGAGTCGTTTCCCTCCTATTCCATATAATATATAATCCGCTATATATATTGTCATGATCTTCTACGTCTTGTTCTTGTTCTACCGTAGAAGGTGGCTTCAAACGTCCAAAAGATTTTGGAACTGTCCGCTGGAGCAACCCATTACTTGAACATGATTCTTTCGTTTACTTATTTGCTCGTCAGAATTATGTACTGAATGCTACCTAAGCGGGAAAAAATTTGCTTCGAACTATTTGTGGTCCTCTAAATTTGTGGCGCCTTGACTTCAGTTGGTACTCACGTCTTTTATTCGTTTCCTTAAAATCGATTCTTTTGTGTCCAGAAAGGTGGCTACTTTTACCTGGCTTTCGCCATTTGAGATTCCTTGTCTTTCTTACATGAAATTTTCTCCATGAAAGTTATGTACATGTTTCACTTTCTTACCTACCTACTTTGAAGCCATTCTGAAAGGCAGTCGATTTTACAAGGAAACGGAAGTAAAGTAAGTTAATAATTTACATTTTCCAGTTGAAGGGCATTTAGTTGCAAAGACTGGGCACGCACTTTTACGGACGGATGTGCGTACTGTTTGGTACTAGCAAGGTGATGTTGAAAATAAACGCTAGGTAAATGAAGGAGTCAGAAATGAGAAACGGGTGTGGACTATGACTGCTTGGAAATAAGCCTTTCAAGCTATGCATGAAGACCTTTCACGAAACGTATCTCTTTGTATTAGGCGTTAAGTTAGACACTGTAAAAAATACACGAAGAATGCGGAAATTAATTTCTTACCTATTAAACGCACACAAATACCATTTTCTCCGAACCTTTCGTACTACTCACTCGTGATACGCTGACCAACAAAATAAGTGCAAAATGTAATATGTCCATGTCGCCAAATATTAGAAAATTATTTTGAGTAATCTTTGGGGTAGCGCGCTCTTACGTGCATTTATTCTACACTATATGTGTGCTGCAAAATTGACGATTATTCGGAGGCTGTTTGAAGTTACTCAAGCATATCGGTAATGTGTGTCATTTTTACACTTTGAGATAACTGAAGACTTTAAATAAATTTCATAACCATGTGTACAGGAAGATTTTGTACCAACTGCAAATATGAGTTATGCAGTTATACTGTTGTGTACCTTCGTGTGGTGACATAAATGTGTATATTACAAATTTATATATATATGATCACACCAACTCCTGCACAAGTTACAAGTAAAAGAATCTTAGTAAAAGATATCAGGTACAACCCGACGTGTTTCAGTGTCCTGAGGCACCATCATCAGGGAAAAACATAAAAACACTCAGCGACAAAGCACTATGTCTAGTGTCGGGTTGTATCTGATATCTTTTACTACGATACTTTTATTTGTAACTTGTGCATGAGGTGGTGTGATTATATATAATTTTAGTGACATTAGGTGCACTGTATGGACAATATAAGAATTGTGTATATTAAAAATTATTTTACTTTTATCAAGGGCTTTATTTTTAATGTGTTTCTGTGTTTCTCTGTATTTATTTAATTTATTTGTCTCATTTTTTTCTAGCACATGTCTGTCTCTGTGTACACGTTTATGCACTTTGTCTCACGACATTCCTGTATTTGTCTCTTTCTCTTTTTTTACTTATTTACCACATACTTCTACAACGTTTATTTGTGTCTCGATCTCTTTCTTTATTGTCTGTATATTCTTTATTCTGCCTGTCTTCCTTTCTTGATGTTTAATTCTGCTCTTTATCAATCCATTTCTGTGTTTCTCTTCTGAAGTCTGCTTTGATTTCTTCCCCTTTTTTTCCACCGCGTGACATGACCCATAAATCTGTATAATCTATTCCATTAAACAGGGCTGGAATGACTTCAGTTTCCACGGCTCGGACGAGATCCAGACGCCAAATATTGACGCTCTGGCGTACAGCGGCATTATCCTCAACCAGCATTACTCGCAACCCATCTGCACCCCAACTCGATCTGCTCTTCTGACTGGCAGATACCCTTCCAACATTGGTATATTCGCGTACAGTGCATCTTTATTCCTTTCAACGTAATAGGAAGATACGCTTTCAATATTAGCATAGTGTCAAGCTTATCAACATTCATTAATTCAAAGTGACAGGCAGGCAGTCTTCCAACATTGCTAATTCACGTACATTGCAACAGTACTGACATCAATCTGAAAGGCAGATACGGTTCCAATTTTGGCATATTCGTGTAAGGAGAAACATTAATTCAAGCTGAAAGGCACATATTTTTTTCAATATTGGCATATGCATACACCTGACAATGTTATTTAATTAAAATTGACTAGTAGGCTTACGTGTTTTGCAATATTGTTAGACCTACATTCATGTATGGTGCAACATCACTCATTTCAAACCGGCCAAAGGCAGGCGATGTAGGAGACTTGATGCACGATCTTCCGAGAAATTTTTTTGTTTCAGGGATGCAGGGATGGCCATTAGGTGCAGCTGAGCCCCGTGCTCTGCCACCCGGCAAAATTCTGCCGCAGTACTTGAAGGAACTGGGCTACACTACTCGGATAGTCGGCAAATGGCACCTTGGCTACTACAAGGAAGAATTTACACCAACACATCGTGGTTTCGATTCCCATTTCGGGTACTTCAATGGTTTTACAAGCTATTATGATCACATCATCCAAGAAAATGTGAGTAGAGTCTCCTTCCTTCTACTCCATAGGCAATTTGAAAAAAGAAAATACTGAAAATTTTGATGACGGTACTAGGCTATAATTTTTGACGGATTAGTGTAAAACCACAACAGAAAAATTAATACTTTTATCTGGAAAATTCAGGTGTAGTCATGGGCGTGCACAAGTAAATACGCTATTCCGTAGGATGTAGATTTTTTAAGTCAATTATTCCAGTGGAAGGGACCTGTTAAAAATTCAGCCTGAAGTCTCTTATATGTGAAATTATGTAAGGTACCTGAGATGAATATGGCCATCTTAAGAAAAACTCATTTATTTCACCTTAAAATCGCAAGAAAAATCAGGAGCTAACATGGTTGTCGCTTAGAGGTATCATTCGCCTGTACAAACAAAAAATGCCATTGATGAAATCCCGTTGGAAGTGAAGACCTTAGAGATTTCCTAAAATTTTGCAATTGGCCATATTATCAGCACCCCTGAGCGTAATATGGCCAAGGATTGCTAATAAAGCTTCCAGTCAACAGTGCTTTAAGTGTTGTGTACAACTGACCTTTCAATGGGGAGATGATGCAGTGCAAAAAAGCAAAGTTCAAATTCCGATATGGCTGTATTATTTAAAGAAATAGAAATTTAAAATGGAACCAAAATCGTAAATGCGGACTGAAGAAAAATAAACCATAAAACAAATCAAATTACTTTTCACAAAAAGGACAAACGAATTCTTCATCGTCTGTAGCCGTCAAATCAACGCAGATTTCTTGGACAGACGTTTTGCATAATACACAAGCCCGCATGACATGGACTTTGACAGATAAAAGAGAAGCAATTTTCTTGAGACTTCTTTGGAGAATCATTCGTTCCTTTCTGTCGCTCAAAAGAACGAGTGGCACTTTTCTTATCATCCCGTGTTGATGGCTCTTTTATATTAAAACGATGTGTTTTCAGTACTATCGCCCGGTTATTTAATGATACATTTTCTTGCTTTCATCAGAAATTTCCGTGGACTTGACAAGATGCTTTGAAATGAGTTTGGTGTTAAGACCTATGAACGTTGAAGTATTCCTTGTGAAGGTGAAATGATATAATTCCCCTACGAATCAGCACCGTCCTCTTTACCGGAATTCTGCATATCAGCATTCCTTTTGTTTGGCGTAGCTGTGCCAGATATACCAGGCAAAGGAGAAGACTTCCAAGTCTTCTACTTCTTATGCGACATAGGATCAGGTGTTGGCGTCTCTGTCAATGTCACAACGTTGGAGACTTGAGCGGCTACACTGTGTGATAAAAGACTGGGAGAAAATGGTTCGTCAGATATAATTGAGGGGTTGAATGAATGGATGCCAGTGACACGGGATCCTACTTTAATGTTGGCAAGTGTGGCTGCTTTATCCCATCTATCAGTGAAAATCTTTGTCAAGTCTGTGCTTGGTGAGGGTGCGGTCTGTGCTATGGTTATAAAACAGCAGAACATGTTCATCCCAATAATGCTCAAATGCAATAAGGGCAATATGGCTAAGGTATGGTTGTATAACCCTCAAACATCATGTTTCTTTGAACGAATAGTAAATTGAACAATCGATTATTTACAACAATTTCCCTTACAGCAATATACATTAAAATAATATGCTTTTCATCAGTGTAAATGCAATTTAAAAGATGCATGTTTGACATTACTATAATAAATGAAACTTACCATGCTGATATTATATCAGCCGCTTCCACATACAACACATTTCTTTTGGCGACTATGTGGATTGGTGGGACGCCTGTAGATGGAATGTGTAATCACAACCATAAACTCTGCATCCTTCCCGAAGTCAAACATGTGCCATTTCTCGTCACGCTAATCACACCAGCTCGCAATGGCCTTTTGGCCATATTACCCTCACTCGCTATATTCCCCTCCAAGACAAGGTCATCTGACTTTTTTGTCAGATACAAAGACTCCGTTACAGTTGAAACTGTGCGCATGTCGAGACCGCCTGTTGTAGCTAGTGAAGTAAAAAGTCAGTTAAATTACCTTCCTTTGAGGCCTGTGAATATTTAATTGTCGCGAATATGTTATTCATCCTTACTGTCCAAATAAATTTCCGTATTCAGAGTGATCAATTTATATTCTTTAGGCTTCAGGCATCCTAATGCAAGGTCTGGACTTTCGCCGGAACTTGTCGGCGGCGTGGGATTTGTCTGGCCGGTACGCTACGGACGTGTTTACGGAAGAGGCCGAGCGTATTATCCAGGAACACAATTCATCTACTCCGCTGTTCTTGTATTTGGCTCATCTTGCATGCCACGCAGGCAACGCAGGAAAACTGCTGGAGGCGCCCCAGCGAGTCATTGATAGGTTCCGTCACATCACGGAGCCAAACAGGAGAACATACGCGGGTATATCTATACCATTTCTGCTGTCAATGGCTTGTCAAAAGCCCTGGGCTCTTAAATGTTAAGATTTTGGCCCAATAGGATGTTACTCCATACGCCTTGGTAGAGAGGTAAAAGTGTTCCGAAAGAACCTGCTGTCTCCGTCCCCAGACTAGAAGAGACAGCCAAGAGGTTAGCCTCCTGAATTTAAGAGTTATTTTGATCAAATGTTTCGTGTGTTATGTCAGCATGTTACGCAGTTAAGTCTATGTTTCTCATTTACAACATAGGCACAATCAAGACACTTTTTTTGCCTATTTTCATTAAGCCAATAAGTATAAAGGTTCCAGGGGCGCTTTTACCTTACGCTAAAAGATATTGGGGCGTTATTTACCTAACAGTAAAAGATATTTACCCTATAAAATTTTAGAATTATATTTGGTGTAGAACCCATAAATTCATGTAGCACTCTGTTAAGAAATTACAAATTTTACCTACTCCATACAAATACATATTTTCCTTAATTAACATCGTTTTAAAAACCACGAAAAACTAAAACACTTTCAGCTGGCACAGATTAGTTCATGAGATACATTCCAATGTCATAGGAAATTTAAATTTCAGGTTTCCGGTAAGGTACGTACTACGCATTGATTAGAATACTCAACAGGTTACCGTGCAGACTTGCAAGTCTAATGAGTAAAAACTCATTTTAAATTAACTTAATGCTGCTTTTAATAAGTTGCTTAATTACAAACTCCTTTTTTGCTGTCGATGAAACTCTACTCTTCTAAAATGGCTGTGGTCATATCGTCTGCAATATAGAATGGATTTGGAGTAAAACTTTTGTACTTGGTTCGTAAGAATTAAGCAACTTATGCTGTTGTATGTAAGTCTGGGAGCACGCGGGTAAAAAAAAGGCACAGATTATATCAAGAGATACATTCCAATGTCATAGG